>JANVFT010000031.1:0-426184 GCA_028011325.1 Lentinula lateritia
CTAATGGGCACTCCAACCAACCAATCTAATACACAATATGCGAGTTCACTGCTATCAAATTTATTTAATAGCAAGGGGTAGCGTTGGCAAAGGTTCCGCAAAGCTTTGAGAGCTAAGTACGAAGCTTTGATCAATCAATTTGAATCGTTCTAAGGATTCGATATATTCCTTTGATTAAGGTAGATTCAGCACGATTCGTGCTTTGGTTTGTATTGATTTGGGTATATCAAGAATTGGGGTTTTTGAATCAAAGTAAATTAAAACCGAAACACACAGACCCCTACGGAGGGCTAGAACTATGTGCTGGCACAACCACACAGCGTGATTTGCCCTTAAGACCAACGACTGATCTTAAGTTCGAAGAATACCCAACGACTGGATATACTTCTCGCAGTCACAAGGAGCAGAACACGACGTTCCTATACTCACAAGTGCCGGGCCCGAATGGCTGCTAGCGAAGAGGTTTCAGTCTGGCGGGAGTGTGTCTTTCCTTTTTACGGATTAGCACTGCAACGTCGTCCCAAAATCACTTGTATTCCAGATACATCGGATCGCTATTTATACATACAAAATCTAGAGTCGCACAGTACAATTAATTTAATACAATAAACGTTCGGAACCGCAAGGAAACCTCTACACTCGGTCAGATATCATTTAATTTGAATCTACATGTCCTTATTTGGTCCATAATTGGTTCCAAGATTCAAGTATACCTCCAAAGATAGGTAGGTACTTCGTTATTCATTTAATTTAATTGTTTTGGAGAATGACTCGAATGGTGTTCAACTGTCATTGCTGTTCAACACTTACTTCAATCGTTTGTCACCTCGTCTGGAGGCAAATCAGCTCTCCTCAATTCTAATTCTATCAATCTGATCCATCTGGATTAAACTAATTGCTTCTCTCTTTCGATAGACACCCATTGTGCCTACACTCTATCAAGGGAGTTACGCATAGTATTCATTTAATTGCATTCTGCATTATTTTCTACGTCAGGATTCTTTGACATTCATTTGATATGTCTTCGGAGCCTCGCAGTACTTCGATCGTTCCTCTAGTCATTTTCCTCAACCATGCAACTTGATTGGTCTATTAGACTAAATCGCAGTCTTTTAGATTAATGCATGATCTCGTTCTAGAAGGGGCATTCGATAATTCCTGAGTTCTAGAAAGTCATTTCGAGTCAATCCTCGGTTCATGGTCACTTGAGTAAGTTCTTCCAAACTCCTGCCAGTGTAAGGTCCAATAAGAATACCCTTGGTATGTCATACGTGAATGGTCATCCTTCGGATGTAGTCCGAGTCTGGTATAATCCTGCTTGACAAACAGGTAGACTGCTATCCGTAGGTAGTATCGGGGATGGGTAAACTAACCAACTTGTGGTAGTATGGGTATATGGTCCCTTCAACTTATTAGACTGATTCAGTATTGACTTTGACTGTCAATCTGGGTCTCAATTACAGTCCTCTCGATACAAATCTATACGTGAAAATGTCACAATTCACCGCATAGACGTCTAGCCAAAATTTAGGCGTGTCACCGGTCAGAGGAGCATATTCGTTGAAGCGGATGAAAAAATTGGCGAAGCTTTCATCAGGCATTTGTTTCATCCAAGCCAACCTCCTCCTCGCCTCATCTGTTTCATCGATGGGTCCGAATTTGGAACCAAATTCCCGTTTGAATTCTGTCCAGTCCTCGAGACAGGTATACTCCCCCTTCAGTCAGAAGAAGAACAGCAATTTGAGTACAGCACTTTGTTTACCAATGATGGACAACCTGTCCAAGTTCTGACCCCTCGCCGTGGATAACCCCCCGTGGTTGCTCCGGCTCGGGGCCGGTCTACTACTCAAATTGATTCTCCAATCCTCCAAGCCATAGCCCGTCATACTGGAAAACAACCTCAACGTTGTGCTGCTTCAGAATCTCCTCGTGATCCACCTCCTCACTTCGATCTGGATGCCGGTGATCACGACGATCAAGACCCTCCTGTTGACCCCGATGATCCGGGTGCCAACAATAACCATGATGATCTGGATGACGACTCCGGCGGTTTACCGCGTGGTGAGCCTGGTGACCCCAGTGGACCTGGCGGTCCCGGCAGACCTGGTGGACCTCGTTCCCCAAATCCTTTTGACATCCCCAACGAGCAACGTGCTATGTTGGAGCTTCTATCGGGATTCAAGGGTTCTATTGAAACCCTCGGTACTGTTCTCGCCGCCCTCGGCCGTCCCTCTGACAGCTCTGAATCTAAGAGCAAGGTCAAGGAGCTGGAGGTATTCGACGGTTCGGACCCCCGAAAACTCAAGACGTTCTTCGTCAATCTCGCCCTGGTCTTCAATGACCGTCCCAAGGATTTCACCGACCAGCGGAAGGTGAACTACACTCTTTCTTACCTCAGTGGATCAGCCAAAGAATGGTTTGTCCCTGACATCCTCGACCCGGATCTTGACTCGCTGCCGGCCTGGATGTCGTCCTTCAAGGCCCTTGTAAAGGAGCTACAGGACAATTTTGGCATTTACAATGCGCAAGGTGAGGCCGAAGATTCTCTTGGTAACCTGAAGATGAAGGAAACCGAGAACATCCAGAAATACAACATCCGGTTGCTAGCACCAACTGGGATTCTGCTGCCCTGAAGTGGGCTTATGGACGAGGTTTGGCTGAACATATTAAGGACGAAATGGCGCGTTTGCCCGAGCCGGCGATGCTCGCTGATTACCGTCAAGAGGTTCTTCGTATTGACAACCGTTACTGGAAGCGCGAAGAAACTCAAAAGCGTGAGGCTGGTAAGCCTTTCATTGCTCGGAACCCAAAGAAGGGTTCCTCAGACTTTAAGACTGGTTCTACTAACCAGCAAAACAACTCTCAGCCATCTGGCTCTTCGGCGCCGTTCATGCCGAGTGTCATGCCTTGCCTGATTCTGCTTCATTACCTATCATATTCCTCCTTACTACCTTCCTATATCTCCCCACTGTATACCCAGAGCTCCCCTTGTCCGCTTTCACCATTACGTAATATGCCACATGGCTGTCACATGTATCGTATATAGGCTGGGGACTCCCCTCGGAGCTCCCCAGCGTGTTATTGTCAAATCTTACCTGGAAACCCTTCCAACCTGGCTTGGTCCCTGTTAGTACAGTCTACTAGTACTTGCTAACAGGGCCTGACACGTCTCACCTGTCATATATTTCCTCTTTATCTGTTTCCCTCAACTCTGTTTCCTTCACCTCTGTTTCTCTTCTCTGTCTCATCTCTCTGAACACCTCTCTCAACCTCCTACCCCTACCTCTGGTTAGGCTCCCCTCACCAGTATCGGCACTTCCCATACCTCCGCATACGGCCTAGGCAGCTACTGTGTTTGCTTAGGCCCAGTCTAGGTAAGACCAGAGCAGGCCCTCTGTGCCAGGGCCTCACACCGAGACCTAAACCCTTCTCTGGTGGTAAGCCTAACAACAATGGTAAGCCCCAGAACTCTTCGAATTCCGGCCAATCCGGCAGTCAGCGCCCTGTGTTCAACCATCTAGGAGCAGATGGTAAGGTACTTCCCTCTGAACGGGAAAGAAGGATGAAGAACAACCTTTGTCTCTTCTGCAGTGGTACGCATCAGATTGCTGACTGCAATAAGCAAAAGGCCCGAGAATCGAAGGGGCGGTAACGAGCTTGCCTCGTTTTTGTGTGAAAGAGAAAGGAAGGAATCTAATGGGCACTCCAACCAATCAATCTAATACACAATATGCGAGTTCACTGCCATCAAATTTATTTAATAGCAAGGGGTAGTGTTGGCAAAGGTTCCGCAAAGCTTTGAGAGCTAAGTACGAAGCTTCGATCAATCAATTTGAATTGTTCTAAGGATTCGGTATATTCCTTTGATTTGTGCCTTGATTGTGTTGATATGGGTATATCAAGAATCGGGGGTTTGAATCAAAGTAAATTAAAACTGAAACACACAGACCCCTACGGAGGGCTAGAACTATGTGCTGGCACAACCACACAGCGTCATTTGCCCTTAAGACCAACGACTGATCCTAAGTTCGAAGAATACCCAACAACTGGATATACTTCTCGCAGTCACAAGAAGCAGAACACAACGTTCCCATACTCACAAGTGCCGGGCCCGAATGGCTGCTAGCGAAGAGGTTTCAGTCTGGCGGGAGTGTGTCTTTCCTTTTTACGGATTAGCACTGCAACGTCGTCCCAAAATCACTTGTATTCCAGATACATCAGATTGCTATTTATGCATAAAGAATATAGAATCGCACAGTACAATTAATTTAATACAATAAACATTCGGAACCGCAAGGAAACTTCTACAATCGGTCAGAGACCATGTAATTTGAATCTTCATGCCCTTATTTGGTTTGTAATGGTTCCAAGATTTGAGTATACCTCCAAAGATAGGTAGGTACTTCGTTATTCATTTAATTTAATTGTTTTGGAGAATGACTCGAATGGTGTTCAACTGTCATTGCTGTTCAACACTTACTTCAATCGTTTGTCACCTCGTCTGGAGGCAAATCAGCTCTCCTCAATTCTAATTCTATCAATCTGATCCATCTGGATTAAACTAATTGCTTCTCTCTTTCAATAGACACCCATTGTGCCTATACTCTATCAAGGGAGTTACGCATAGTATTCATTTAATTGCATTCTTCAATATTTTCTACGTCAGGACTCTTTGACATTCATTTGATATGTCTTCGGAGCCTCGCAGTACTTCGATTGTTCTTCTAGTCATTTTACTCAATCATGCAACCTGATTGGTCTATTAGACTAAATCGCAGTCTTTTAGATTAATGCATGATCTCGTTCTAGAAGGAGTATTTGATAATTCCTGAGTTCTAGAAAGTCATTTCGAGTCAATCCTCAGTTCATGGTCACTTGAGTAAGTTCTTCCAAACTCCTGCCAGTGTAAGGTTCAATAAGAATACCCTTGGTATGTCATATGTGAATGGTCATCCTTTGGATGTAGTCCAAGTCTGGTATAATCCTGCTTGACAAACAGGTAGACTGCTATCCAAAAGTAGTATCGGGGATGGGTAAACTAACCAACTTGTGGTAGTATGGGTATATGGTCCCTTCAACTTATTAGACTGATTCAGTATTGACTTTGACTGTCAATCTGGGTCTCAATTACAGTCCTCTCGATACGAATCTATACGTGAAAATGTCACAATTCACAGCATAGACGTCTAGCCAAAATTTAGGCGTGTCAGCGGCACTCGGTGAGAAACCCGATTCGATAACTAGACGCTGGGACGTCTACCCTAAAGAGGGGGATATCGGCTACGCCCAAGTGAACCCTCATAATTTCCGTCCTATCTTTACTAACGAACAACTCACTGCGTCTCTTCGAGCTACCTTCCTGGAAGGCCCGGCTTTACGAGCCTCAATCATCATGGATATCGAAGCCCTACACCAGGCCATCATCCTCGCCCTTCCCACCGACCCGAGCTCCGTTGTTGGCTTACAACTTGCAAAAGATCCTTCCAATGAACGTTGGAGCTTAGGTAGTGACAAGCTACTATGCCTTGATGACCGTATTTATGTTCTGAATCACGGTGATTTTTGCCTTCAAGTTCTCTGCTACTTTCACGATCATCCACTCTCCGGCCATTTCGGCCAGACCCGCACTCTGGAAGCTGTACGTCGTCAATACACCTGGCCCAAGGTCAGAGACTTTGTACGTGATTATGTTACTTCTTGCACCATTTGTGGTCGCAATAAGCCTCGCCGTCATCGGCCTTATGGCTTGTTGAAACCTCTGCCGGTTCCGGTCCGACCATGGGATTCCATCTCCATGGACTTCATTGAGCAACTGCCTATGTCGAATGGTTATACAGCTATTCTCGTCATCGTGGATCGATTTTCCAAACAAGCTATATTTATTCCAACTCACGACACCATTACTTCCGAACAACTAGCTGAGCTTTTTGTTATTCACATCTTCTCTAAACATGGTGTTCCTAATCATGTCACTTCTGATCGTGGTTCCGAATTTGTTTCGGCGTTTTTCCGGGCTCTCGGTAAAGTGCTCTCTATGGAACTTCACTATACCTCTGGATATCATCCGGAAGCCGGCGGGCAGACCGAGCGTGTCAATCAGACTCTCGAACAGTACATCAGGATCCACTGCTCCTACCAACAAGATGACTGGTCGCCTTTACTTCCAATCGCCGAGTTCGCCTATAACAACGCTCCTAATGCTTCCACAGGTATTACTCCATTCTTTGCTAACAAAGGATACCATCCCAACATCGCCATTCGGCCCGAGGTCGACATGAAGTCTGATTTAGCTAGAGACTTCGTCGTCAACCTCGATGAACTCCACGTCTTTCTTCGAGAGGAAATCCTTTTAGCTCAATCTCATTACAAGGAACAAGCTGACAGGAAAAGAATCTCGCACCCGGAGTTCCCGATTGGCTCCGAAGTATTTGTTCTTGCTAAGCATATTCGTTCTACTTGTCCTACTGAAAAATTCTCAGAAAAATATCTTGGTTCTTTCAAGGTCATTAGTCGACCTGGTACTTTGTCTTACGAGCTCAAGCTCCCGGATTATCTTCGCCGCATCCACCCGGTTTTCCATGTCTCACAGCTGGAGCCGGTTACGCCGAACCCGTTCCCGAATCGAACTCAATCTCCTCCACCTCCAATTAAAGTTGACGGTGAAGAGGAGTACAACATTGCCGAAATTCTGGACTCCAAGCTACACAGAAGATATAAACATTGTCCTCTACGTTATTACATTCGGTGGGCCGGTTACGAAGGTACCGACGATGAATTCTCTTGGGTTGCTGTTGATAAATTACACGCTGATGAACTTGTACCGGCATTCCACGCCCGATACCCTCACAAGCCTGGACCTTGATCACAAAAAACATTTTATTCTTTTTCCCTGATTTTGCCATGCTCCGCCGGAGTTTACTTCATGTGTTTACAGGGTAAACACGATGATAGCAAATTCAGTGTTTACTCCTCTTTGGTTTCTCTAGCTACTGCTTCACTTAATCTTCAATCACACTTTAGCTACGTATACTCCAAATTAATTACTTCTTACGCCGCTTCGCGGCCCAGTCGCTTTTCCGATTTCAAGACACGATAACATTTTTCTTTATATACAATAAAGCAAAAAAAATTTATATGTACGAAGGAGCAGGAAAACAAGAAGCCTACATGATGTCCGATGTCCGCTACTACTCTACTCTATTCCTCCCTCTCCTTTCCTTTCTCCGACCGGGCCTTCTTCGGCGCCGGTTCGTCTCCTTCCTCTTCTCCTTCTCCATCCTCCTCCTCTTCTCCAACCTTTTCCTCTACTTCCCCCTGATCCTCTTCCTCGTTACTATCCATAACCCTTCACCGCTTCTTTGATAAACCCAACGGCCCGGCCTCCGGCACCTCTGGTGGTGTCCTCCTCCTCCTCGCAGCATCTGTGATGAGCCAATCCAGCTTCCTGTTGAAGTGGCGATGGTAGGTATTTGCTTTTACCTGACCATCTCGGAGTTGCCGGTTGTCGGCGAGTAATTGAGCCACCTAGCTCTTGAGAACAGCCAGGCGCTTGCCGGACGGGTTTCCTCCACCCTCTCGCTTCACCGTCGACGGACGCCCGGAGTACGAACATTTAACCTTCGCGTCGTGGCAGGGTTTGCAAAGAACAGAGCTCCTCTTGCCAGCCTGCATCTGGCAAGAGATCTTTTTGCTCCTGCATCGCTCGCAGGGAGCTCTGTCATCCTCGTCGTCGTCGTCCTCATCTCCGTCGCCACCATCGTCAGGATCCCCACCAATTGGCTATAAACAAGAAGGTCAGTAAAGAGTGGAATCAAAAGGAGTTTGGTACTCACCTGGGCCTTGGCCTTACCCTTGTCCTTCCTCTTCGAAATTTCCATGATGGGCCTCCTCAGAGAAGCGGACACTTCACTGGGAGAGGTGCCCCTTTGACTCCGAGTCGTCGCTGCAGTGGCCAACAACCTCCTCCGTTCGGTCCTTTCCTCTTCTTGTTGTTGTGCTTGGAGGGCCTGCTCCTGCGCCGCTTGCACTGCCCTCTTTTTCGCCGCTACTGCTCTTGCAGCATCTTCCTCAGCCTTCTTTGTCGCCGCCGCCGCCGCTTTTCTTGCCCGCACTTGGCAAACTTGTTCTTGCGCCCTCCGCAAGATTTCCTCCTCGTCGTCCTCGTCTGCCAAAACATCTCCTAGGTCTTTGTCTTCTTGGTGGGTGGGCTCAGAAGGGACTGGTGGTGGAGCTGGGTGAGACCGCGAAGGGCCGGCGTGGGAAGAAGCAGTGGTAGTAGCGGTAGTAGTTTGGCTAGTCGACATACTGGTGGACTTAGAGGATTGGAAAAGTTAGGGCCATAGCGGCAAAACCTGGCCCTTTTTATAGGGACAAAATGGTGCACGGACCAGCGAAAAATTTCCCTTCGAATTGTGTTGGGTTTACGGTGAACCGGAAAATTTCTGGGATGACTAATGTCAATTCCCAGTACCAACGGCTTTCGAAAAAATTTTCCTGCTGACTGATAGGACGAATTCCCAATGCTGACGGCTTTTAAAAATTTTCCTCTGGTGACTAATCAACTCCCGATATTAACGGCTTTCGAGGGCTCAAGCCTAAGAGGGGGATACTGTCAAGTCCATGCTTCGGGCCTCCATTTCGCCGCCCGGTATTCCGAAGATCCACCGTTTATTGTATTCTCTGCCTTATTGTTCTTTCTCGCTACACATACCCTTTCGTTCTAGTCTCTCCTTATTGTTTTTTACTTTACCCTGCATGTACTACACGTATAGCTCCTAGTAGTTAGTCTGGCGCTCCGCGCCGATATGCCGTTCCGTAGATATAAATACTGCCTGTATGCTACTGTAGTTCCTCAGTTTAATTATTATCTTAGATCTCCCTTCCCAACTTAGCTCCTCTCTAAGTCTTCAGGCTCAACGCCTTGAAGTACGTTCTACTCTACTTTAGGACTTCGACGTTCTTTGGTCCGCTCCTCATCACCGGCGATACTGCCGCTCCAACTTGGCTGCTACTTAGCTCCTCCTTGCTATACTCTCGATCTCCGGGGACTAACGGCGTAACGGCGGTGTTGTTAATAACTTCACTACTGTCCCACTCCACCTTCCGCACTTAGACACTCTGTGACCTCTGGCACGGTTACACAGTGTACATGATCTTAACAGCTACCGTCAGGCGTCGTCTACTTGAAAATGAAATTGCACTTCCCAGAACCAATCCATTTCCTGACTCCTGGATAGATAACTCGGTACAGCCTGAAGTTCCTGAGGACAATGCAATAGATGGAGTGCTAGGCAGTGAAATGGAAGTTCCTGTATCTTTACCAGATGCAATATCCACCGAAGCTGCATCTATTGCCTCAAATTCTTGTTCAGCCACTTATTTGTCAAGCATATCAGATGACCAGCTAGATTCTCTGCTGGGACATTTGAGGGTTTTGTTAAGATCATGTACACCATGTAACCGTGCCAGAGGCTACAAGGTGTCTAAGTGCAGAGGGTCAAATGAGACAGTAGTGAAGTTATTAACAACACCCCCATTACGCCGTTAGTCCCCGGAGATTGAGAATAGAAGAGAGGAGAACTAGAAGCAGCCAGGCCGGAGTGGCGGTAACGCCGATGACGGGGAGCGAACCAAAGAACTTATAAGTCCTAAGGTCAGAGTGAGAAGTACTTCAAGGCAATGAGCCAGAAGACTTATAGACAAGAGAGGATGAACTCAGTTGAAGAGGAGATCTAAGTTGATAATTAAACTGAGGAACTACAGTAGCATACAGGCAGTATTTATATCTACAGATCGGCATATCAGTGCGGAGTGCCAGACTAACTACTAGGAGCTATACGTGTAGTACCTGCAGGGTAGAGAAAAGACAATAAGGAGAGACTAGAATGAAAGGGTATGTGTAGCAAGAAAGAACAATAAGGAAGAGATGACAATAAAGGACAGATCTTGGAATACCGAGCGGCAAGGCGGGACACTGAGGCATGGACTTGACAGGTTTATTACTGTCGCGCAGGAATCCGCATGCTTAATGGTATGCTTCGTCGACTGGGCCATATTGTACCTTATGAGCATATCCAATATTCACTCCTTCGGATTGATCCCATTCAGCGGGTGTTTGACCGCATTCGCATCCAGCATCAAGGTTATTCCATTCCAGCTCCTAATTCGCTATGGCATCACGATGGTCATCACCATAAGTTAATTGATCAACAATAACACCAACATCTAACATGGTCTTCAGGGCTCATACGATGGGGTATGGTAATTCATGGCTTTATAGATGGGTACTCCAGAATGATAACAGGGATGCAAGCTAGTAATAATAATCGAGGTGAAACCATACTTTCCCTATTCTTAGCTGCTGCAGAGCATTATGGAATTCCATCCCATCTCCGTGGTGATCATGGAATTGAAAATATCTGGGTTGCTGCATTTATGGAACATGCTTGTGGAGAAGGTTGTGGATCCTATATATGGGGAAGGTATATGTATAAATTTCATCTACCAAGTACCATTCTGAATACATTTTTTAGATCCATTCACAATGTCCGCATAGAGCATCTATGGGTAGATGTCAGTCACTATGTTAGCCAAACCTGGCATGACTTATTCACGCACCTGGAGCTGCACCATGGCCTCGACATCTCAAATACAAATCACATATGGCTTCTTCAACATCTTAGGTAGCTTTTGGGGTTCGAACCTAAAAGGTTAGGACTTTGTAGTAGGTTTTGCCCTTGCAAAGGGGCTCATTAGAGGGCTTAACCGCTGCCCTAACCTGCCGGTTCTACTTTGCATTGATAGAACATGACTCCCTATTCACGGGGTGGAGTATGCCATGTGGTGCGGCCAGATGGTACCCGATCCAATTTGCAACATTGGCATAGCACCGGGGACCACGGCATATGTGTAGGTATTCAAATATGGGTGATGGATCTGGGGGCATCCTCCCCAATAAGCCAATATTGGAGTGTCTGCCGCACAGCTCTGATGAGAGGCCGGTCCATGGCCACCTGACATAAGCCAAATGGACTTTTGTGTCCGTCTATCTGTATGTAGCCCAAATATAGCCGCTGCCTTTATTTGTCAACTAGTCTGGCCATCTCCGAAGATAAGGCAAAGTGAGTCATACAAAGTCTTCCTCTCAACAATCAATGAACAGTTAACTTTTTGGGCTGAAGGATGGAATAATCATCAGATTTCACAGCGCAATGGTCCATCCCAATCACCAGAGGATATGTTTGGGTTTGATATGATTGCTAATGGCTTACAAGGAGGTTCATTGGATGAGGTTTCCATGACCAACAAGGAACTTGAGGTCTTTGGTTTGGACTGGGATGGGTTGAGAGACAAAGTACTATTGCGGTCTCTCAGGCAGAACTACAATAACGAGGGCTCTAGTTCATGGCTTGGGCAGCGGGGACCACCTCCGGAGTTGAACCAAGTAGTAGTTGATCCACCTCCTGGTCTATTCACTTTGGAGCAGATTGCTTGGATGGATGAGCAGCTTTCAAGACTTGCGCGTGGTCCTCAGGAAGAAGATGTAGTACAGCTGTGGATTACTGCCCTTGCAATTGCAAGATCCATGACTGGTAATACACCAACCTACTTTTAACTTTATAATCAATTCCAATCTTGACAATGGAGAGCTCATATTTGCCATGAAAAAGGGAATGAGCTGCAAAGTATAGAATATAAGTTCTAGATGTCAATTATTGTATAGTTGGCAATACATCTGCCATTGGTTGGACTAGAATTTGAGTATTTTAGCTGGTTGATGCTCTCCAGATGTTTTACTTTAGCACCAGATGTTACATTAGACTCCCACTGATGCCACACTGGATTCCTGCTGATGCCACACTGGACTCCCGCTATTGCCACGCTGGACTCCCACCGACACCCTGCTGGGACTCCCATTAACATTACATTTGCTACTTGCTCAGCATTGTTAGAAACCACACAAGATCTACATCAAATGTCCATTGGGGTGATGTAAGTGATTGCAGAATCCCACTATGTTTCCTGAGCATTAGTATACATACATTAGATAGTAGTGCTGATTTCCTACCCACTAGGGTTCTAAACATGTAGAATATCATAGTTTCTATAATTAGAATTGTCAATTTCTGCCTGAAGAGTTGAAATATCGAGTAAGACATACAATTTCAAGTAGAAGGCTAATAGGATATCACCTTGCTTGTCAAGGTCTATCTGCCACGACAATTGAAGCAGTTCCTGGTGTCTTTTGTACATATGTACAAACAAATTGGTGATTTTCCCACAATAAAAGTGCACTACATCTGCAAAACCTGGATATTCGGCTAAGGGCTGAGAGCAGATCCCAGCAGATCCCAGTGCTGAAAGCACTGAAAGCAATATGCTCTGAGTGCTTTCACTGTGTCAAGCCCATGCCTCGGGCCTCCATTCCGCTGCTTGGTAATCCGAAGATCTGTGTTTATTGTATTCTCTTCCTTATTGTTCTTTCTCGTTACACATACCCTTTTGTTCTAGTCTCTCCTTATTGACTTTTACTTTACCCTGCAGGTACTACACGTATAGCTCCTAGTAGTTAGTCTGGCGCTCCGCACCGATGCGCTGTTCCGTAGATGTAAATACTGCCTGTACGCTACTGTAGTTCCTCAGTTTAATTATTGACTTAGATTCCCTCCTTAACTCTGTACTCTACTAAGTCTTCAGGCTCATCGCCTTGAAGTACTCTCTACTATAAACCTTAGGACTTAGACGTTCTCTGGTTCGCTCCCCATCATCGGCATTACCGCCGCTCCGACTTGGCTGCTACTAAGCTCTCTCCTCTATACTCTCGATCTCCGGGGACTAGCGGCGTAACGGCGGTGTTGTTAATAACTTCACCACTGTCCCACTCAACTTCCGCTAACGAGCTTGCCTCGTTTTTGTGTGAAAGAGAAAGGAAGGAATTTAATGGGCACTCCAACCAATCAATCTAATACACAATATGCAAGCTCACTGCTATCAAATTTATTTAATAGCAAGGGGTAGCGTTGGCAAAGGTTCCGCAAAGCTTTGAGAGCTAAGTACGAAGCTTCGATTAATCAATTTGAATCGTTCTAAGGATTCGATATATTCCTTTGATTAAGGTAGATTCAGCACAATTTGTGCTTTGATTGTATTGATATGGGTATATCAGAATTTGGGGTTTGAATCAAAGTAAATTAAAACCGAAACACACAGACCCCTACGGAGGGCTAGAACTATATGCTGGCACAACCACACAGCGTGATTTGCCCTTAAGACCAACAACTGATCCTAAGTTCGAAGAATACCCAACAACTGGATATACTTCTCGCAGTCACAAGGAGCAGAACACAATGTTCCTATACTCACAAGTGCCGGGCCCGAATGGCTGCTAGCAAAGAGGTTCCAGTCTGGCGGGAGTGTGTCTTTCCTTTTTACAGATTAGCACTGCAACTGTCATGCCTTGCTTCTCTGGACCTTTCCCTTTCTTTTCCAGAGCTCCGGTTCATCACTTATACATGTTTCTGATATTCTATGCACCATCCTTACGATCTTCACGATACATATTGCCTGTCACTCCAGTAGCCATATGACATATGTACCTGACAGCCTCATGTACAGTATATAGGCTGGGGACTCCCCTCGGAGCTCCCCAGCGTGTTATTGTCAAATCTTACCTGGAAACTCTTCCTACCTGGCTTGGTCCCTTTAGTACAGTCTACTAGTACTTGCTAACAGGGCCTGACACGTCTCAACTGTCATATATTTCCTCATTATCTGTTTCCTTCATCTCTGTCTCACCTCAACTCTATTTCTCCTCTCTGTTTCCCATCTCTGGCCTCTTTCTGTCAATCCTTGTATTGTCTACGCCTCTCCTTCGACTCACCATCTACGTCAAGGCTCTACAATTCGTCCTTCATCCTTTGGAACCTCCCATTAGGTTCCCAATTCCGCTTCATTGCTCCCTAAGCTCCCCACAGCTTCCCACTCGTATCGGCTACACCTCCCCTCCACATCGAAGCGGTGCTTACGCGTTACATTCTACACCTCTAGGACCCTCTATTAGGTCTACCCAAGCTCCACAACTACCTCTGGTTAGGCTCCCCTCACCAGTATCGGCACTATCCCATACCTCCTCGTACGGCCTAGACAGCTACTGCGTTTGCTTAGGCCCAGTCTGGGTAAGACCAGAGCAGGCCTTCTGTGCCAGGGCCTCACAGCAACGTCGTCCCAAAATCACTTGTATTCCAGATACATCGGATCGCTATTTATACATACAGAATATTGAGCCGCATAATACAATTAATTTAATAGTATAAACGTTCGGAACCGCAAAGAAACTTCTACAATTGGTCAGATACCATTTAATTTGAATCTTCATGTCCTTATTTGGTCCATAATGGTTCCAAGATTCTAGTATACCTCCAAACATAGGTAGGTATTTCGATGTTCATTTAATTTAATTGTTTTTGGAGAATGACTCGGGTGGTGTTCAGCTGTCACTGCTGTTCAACACTTACTTCGATCGTTTGTCACCTCGATTGGAGGCAAATCAGCTCTCCTCAATTCTAATTCTATCAATCTGATTCATCTGGATTAAACATTCTTCATTATTTTCTATGTCAGGACTCTTTGACATTCATTTGATATGTCTTCGGAGCCTCGCAGTACTTTGATCATTCTTCTAGTCATTTTCCTCAACCATGCAATCTGATTGGTCTATTAGACTCAATCACAGTCTTTTAGATTAATGCATGATCTCGTTCTAGAAGGAGTATTTTGACAATTCCTGAGTTCTAGAGAGTCATTTTGAGTCAATCCTCGGCTCATGGTCACTTGAGTAAGTTCTTCCAAACTCCTGCCAGTGTAAGGTCCAATAAGAATACCCTTGGTATGTCATATGTGAATGGTCATCCTTCGGATGTAGTCCAAGTCTGGTATAATCCTGCTTGACAAACAGGTAGACCGCTATCCGAAAGTAGTATCCGGGATGGGTAAACTAACCAACTTGTGGTAGTATGGGTATATGGTCCCTTCAACTTATTAGACTGATTCAGTATTGACTTTGACTGTCAATCTGGGTCTCAATTACAGTCCTCTTGATACGAATCTATACGTGAAAATGTCACAATTCACAGCATAGACGTCTAGCCAAAATTTAGGCGTGTCACCGGTACGTGCATGAAGAATACCCATGGGTCCTCGAATGCCAGGTAAGTTATCTGTTAAGTAGCCGACAGCACCGAGGAACCCTGACAACATTTCTTTTGATGTAGGTACCTTCCATTTCAATATGGAGTCGACCTTATTGGCATCCATGCGGATACCTGTGTCGTCAACTATTTGTCCAAGAATCTTCAATTCGCGAGGGAGGAAATTCAATTTTTTCGCATTCAGGTAAAACTGTTCTCGCTGAAGAATATCAATGACCAGCTTAACATGCCTGATATGATCTTCCAGAGTATTAGAATAGATCACAATATCATCAAGGTATACATCCATGAATACACCTATCATGGATGAGAACAAGTCATTCATGACTGTTTGACAGATAACACCACCATTACAATCCCCCTGTTGAATGACCTGACTGTCCATATTTCCATCAGGTGTAGTAATGGTACTATGTGGGACATGCTCCGGCACAAGACGGATCTGCTCATATGCATCCTTGCCATCCACAATGCTGCGATACTTGCATTTGGCAACACGACGAAGGATTCCCTCAATATTTGGAAGTGGTGAAGCCATCTTATACGTGTTAGCATTCCGAGCACGAAGGTCAAATACAACTCGAAGTGAGTCTTTTTGTCCAGCCTTTGGAATCAATAACATAGGAACTGTATTCCTAGAATTTGTGACAATCCATCTCCCAGAACGGACGTAATCATTTCGCTTCCAATCCCACTGGGGCCGGTATGCTTCAGGACATCGAGAAGGATGTCAAGGGTAAATCTTATTCTCATCTATTAACTGTCAAGTCCATGCCTCGGGCCTCCACTTCGCCACTCACTACTCCGAAGATCTACCTTTATTGTAATCTTTCCCTTATTGTTCTTTCTCGCTACACATACCCATTCATTCTAGTCCCTCCTTATTGTCTTTTACTTTACCCTGCAGGACTACACGTATAACTCCTAGTAGTTAGTCTGGCGCTCCGCACCGCTGCGCCGCTCCGTAGATATAAATACTGCTTGTACGCTACTGTAGTTCCTCAGTTTAATTATCGACTTAGATTCTCTCCTTTACTCTGTGCTCCTCTAAGTCTTCAGGCTCACTGCCTTGAAGTACGTTCTACTCTGCCTTAGGACTTATACGTTCTTTGGTTCGCTCCTCGTCACCGGCGATACCGCCGCTCCGACTTGGCTGCTACTCAGCTCCTCCCTCTTATACTCTTGATCTCCGGGGACTAACGGCGTAACAGCGGTGTTGTTAATAACTTCACTACTGTCCCACTCGTCTTCCGCACTTAGACACTCTGTGACCTCTGGCACGGTTACACGGTGTGCATGATCTTAACATTAACGGAATAGTATGGTTGATACGTCGAAGCGGCGGGAGAGGAGTTTCCGCCGCCGTTTTGCAGATCGGCTGTGCATATTGAAGAAGAACATTTCGCGCGCCCTCCAAATCATCACATCTATGGACATGGATTGAGCACGAACTTCGGCAACGTTGTCACCTTGAATTGCAGTTGGTACGTCGCTTCCGACTTCAATTGTAGTGGGATTAAGACCAATTCTAACCTGATATTGGAATAACCAGGGTGTACCGAGGATCAAATCATAATTGGAGATATTCACAATGTCGAAATAATGGTTGGCATGAATACTTTGATATCTCAAGTTCACCCTTGTACCACAATGGATCTTTGACCGGGAACCTTGAATTGCAAGATGTAAAGGTATAGGTGTTTTATGGAACTGCTTCGTGACTTTCAGCTGATCACTAAGTTGTGTAGACATGAAGTCCCCGAGTGAACCACTATTGATCAATGCACGCACTGGTCAGTCATTAATACGGACTACAATTACAATAGGCCGAGGTACAAGACGACCAACTTCCTTTGCAATCCCAGAGTTACGTTGAAGACCTGGGAGTGTCTTTAGCTCAATATAAGCATTGGCCAAACTGGTGACATGTACTAACCCATTTCGCTCTTCCCAGGACAAATTTCCGAAAAGTAGGTGCAGGTAGTGGTCCGAAAACCCAACCAATTGATCAAGTTTGAGCTCGAACTCATCAGTTGGGGTTCCGAATAACAGTCGAGGAAGGAATTCACATTTGACGAGACCCCGTAAACGTTGGAGTAGTTCATTCTCCGCATTTTCAAGGCATTTCCGATACCAAGCAGGTAAGTTAAATTGGGGTCGAATCAATAAATTGACTGAAATCCTTGTCTTGAAGTCTCGACCTTCATCAGCAATGATGAATTGGGATGAGTCTTCAGGTCTATATATACAGAATAATTATCTCTGCTGGAATACCCAGGAGCCTCAATGGCTGGGAGAAATGGTACGTGTCTAGCCAACTTATTTCTAGCTGTAGTCTCAAGTAGATGACCGATTCGTGAATAATCCATATCAATGAATTCTGGGACATCCAAAATATGTGCGCAGACCTCATTCCACAATTCACCAGGTTTAAAACCAGGCTGAATGGCTTTTTCCATAGATACATCACACCGAATATTATGCAGAAGGTCCAGGATGCAAATTGTGAGGTTGTCACTTGTCATCCAAGTATCAAAACGGCAATAAAATCGCTCTAGTAACTCAGGGTCACCGGGAAAAGGCTGATTGAGCTCAAGGCACTCAGCAACAGCATTGGTGATTATCTCGCCTTGCTTCTGGCATGTCGAAGTACTCCGTTTAGCTTTGCAGACTGCTTTTCGGTGCGTCGCAATTCTCTTTCGCTCTAAACGGACCTCAATATCATGGAGTGATCTAGTCAGCTGTTTGCACCACCATCCAACAAGGTTGAATTTGGTGTTGCGGAGCAATGAAATTGGTAAGCGCTTGCTGAACAAGTAATTTTCTCGATCCTTGAAGTAATATTCATCTTTGTCATCACCAGAAGTCTTATAAATCATGAACCGTTCAAATGGATCATGTAGCACTGGGAAAGCACTTTTTGGGTATGCCGGGATACCACAAGTCAGCACAAATTTCATTCCTTGCATGTACACATCCCCGAGGTTGGTACTAATGTCTTGCCAGTGTCCGGCATCAAATGGGTAATCTAGCAAGTTTGTTTGTTGCTCTGCATACCATGCTCCAGGCTTGAATGTGGTATCGTTGAGCAGCTGGGCAGGTAAGGTGAGCTCATCATATGGTGCGTTCTCATCGGTAATGCCATAATCTCCATCATCTAGGTTGCGGACATGGAACCAGTAGGATCCTTCAGCTCCCCAGAGCATGAAGTCAAATGGATAAGGTGCATCATGGTTTAGCACAAATGTTAGAGCTAAATACATCCAGTCATCAATAGCTCTTGGCCACCATCCAGGTTCTAAGGTTTTGTGTAGAAAGAAATCTGACCAATTCGTGGTCAGATAACCAAATACCTCTTTCGCATCACTAGCAAATGAAAACTCTGGTGTATCGCTGGACTCACTGATTGAGTCGGATTCATTCCCACTCATATTTGGAGTTTCTGAGCTAATTTCAGTTTGATACAGAGTTTCGGAATCCGACAAGTCTATACTCTCCTCTCCCTCCGGATTGGAGTCAGAACACTGCGGCCAGAGATCAGACTCAAGTAAGTCTATCTCAAATGTCGACAAAGAGTCGAACATGTCATCATCATCATATTCTGAGTCAGAAACATCCTGTAGGTCAGGTATATCATCTGCTTCAATGTCGGAATCAGACACGGACTCAAGATCAGGTAAACTGTCATGGTCATTATCAGGTATTTCCAAACAAGACAAATTAGATGGTAGCGGCAGTAAGCCATCCTCTAAAACTGAATCGGCATTGGATATGGGAGTAAGGGAAATATTATTCTCGGACATGTACTTGAAAACTGAATCCTCAGATACATCATCACCAAATGAAGTGAAATGCATCATATTGAGTGTGAGTACACCTGGTTGCTCTGTTGTCTCTACTAACTGAGCAAGCATCTCAGAAGACTCATCATGAAGAGGGAACTGCATACCCCGTGCAGATATACCAGGTGGGCCATTGTTCCTTGAATGAACAATGTTATTACTGGGGCAATTTCGGGCAAAGTGGCCTGGTTGCCCGCATTTATAGCAATTTCCATCCGAATCAGGTTTCCGGGTAGTTCGGGATGTACAATCATGGTTAGTCTGAGGTCTACCCCGGCCACTCTGATAGTCATTCTTGTTATGGTGAACTGAATTATCAGAACGTGCCGGATTTCGGGGTGCAGATGAGCTTGGTGGGGCTGGAGTGGACTGTGGTGCAGTCCGAATTGGCTCACTTTTCTCGTGGGTTGAGCTATTATGGTAACACTGTCGGAAACGACCATTCTTATCCCGTTTATTGAAATAAATTGCATCATCTCTAGGACGGTCTGACTGTTTTGGTGTGAAACGAGGACTGGAATCTTTTTCAAATCCAGCTAGCTCAATAAGTTTGGCTTCACGCACAATACGGCGCCAGGAATGGACTTCCTTACTAACCCAAGCACGTTTGAGCTCATATTGCATACCGGGGCTCAAGCCATCCCAGAGCTTCAAAACTTTCTCACGTTGGCTCATGATACTGATGTGATCCATGATACTCTCAAGCTCATGGACATACTCAGAAACAGTACGTCCATTCTGGTAACATTTCCGTAATTTTGTTCGCATTTTCTCACGGTGGTTCACAGGGAAACAGTAGTTGAATAGGCCCTCATAAAATTCCTGTAATGACCACTTGCTGTGATTCTTAGCAACTTTTAATGCAAAGAATTGATATGCTTTGCCTGAAAGATAGTGCGAGATTAAGAATACCCATTCGTTCTTAGGTATTTTTCCTTCTTTGCAGAACTGATATCCTTCCAGCACAATCCTCTGGAATACTTCGGCATCAGCTTCACCATTCCATATTGATGGTGGGACGGGTTTGATAATCCAGTTGTAAGTCCTTTTCTTGGACTTCCTTCCACCGCGTTTTTGGCTGTGGGAACGGCTGCGATGATGGCGTCGCTTTCTATGTTGGACAGACTTATCTGGAATGTCTAATTCTTCGGAGGAGGAACTTGAAGAACCGTTTGAGCTTGTAGACTCAGAGCGAGATTCAGAGTTCGAGGACTCTGAGTCTGCATCAGAATCAGAGCTTGATTCAGAGTTCGAGGACTCTGAGTCTGCATCAGAATCAGAGCTTGATTCATGATTTTTGATTGACTTCTTGGACCGTTTGTTGGTCCTTATCATCCGTGCCAGCAAGCTATCCTGTGGAAGTTGGTCAACAGGTTGTGTCAACAGGTGTCTACCATGGTGAGTAGTGGACTTCGACGTGGTCTCATGACCCTTGGCAATATCCTTGATCTTCTTCGCAAAGCGAGAAGAAATAGGTTTCAAGGATTTGACATCCTTAGAAATATATCTCAAAGATGTCTTAGTCTTTTTATGCACATTGGCACTATCATCAGTTCCCGAGTCCGAGTGCTCACTCTTACTATTTCGGGACTTGCGCCGCCGAGATCCATTTTTATGATAGTAGTTCTTACGGAGTCGACGTCGACTTTTAGATATCTCTGACTCCACATCACTAGAGAGGTTCTTTGCACCAACTGAACCATGGGCAGCATTACAGTGATTGAGTTCGGCTTTCTGCGCCTCAATATTGAGCTCGGTATCACAAACTTCATTGTTGTGATCCACAAATTTGCCTTTTGCCACATACAATGACGGGCCTACATCGTGTGGCTTAGAATAGCTGCGGGCTTGCTGTTGTTTCTGAATAGCAAGGTTTCAATTGTTGATAATCTCACGCTGAGCAGGAGTCATTCTTTGCTCAGCGGCTTTCACTGTGGCCTTTTGCTCCTTAGTGAGCTTATCAGGCTTGGAGAAATCCTTCCAGATTTTCAAATTGTCAAGACTCTTGGACCTACGAGATTGTACTGTAGTCCAGGGACCTTGTCCATCATCTTCAGAGTCAGGTGCAGATGAAAGTCCAGAGGAATTTTCATTAATCTCATCTACATTACTTCGATTTACATCTTCGCTACTGACCTCATCTGCATTAGCAGAACCGGTGGGGTTGTTCCCACTCTGGGAAACCAACCCCGGACCAACCCCAGTTGTTTGTCCCTTATGGGCAACCGAAATTGATCCCACAGTCCCAACCGCAGCTTTGGAAGCATTGGCAATGAGAACTGTGTGAGGGATAGCAGCATCCCTGAGGGAATGACTGCTACGCACCTCATCATAACTTGAAGGCTTATCCTGTGCCGCCGAATCCTTAGCAGAATTGGTGGCTGTGGACTTTTGAGTGAATTAAATGTTGGAAGACTTACCTTTGGCACCATCGGTACCAGCACCGCCCATACCTAGATGTCTGGACCGGGTGTTTTGGGAAGGTACATCCGAAGACATTTTTTGATGGAAAATTTCTTGAGAAAATTTCTTTGAAGAATGGGAGTAGGTCGATGTCGGAAAAGCCCAGGTGATCAAGCTGAGAGGGATCCTGAACGACGACCGGAGTTTTGTTTTGTTTGAGTAGTTTTCGAGAGAGTAGAAAAGAGGAGAAAGTAGTAGTCGCTGTACTGTCAAAAATATGTGACGTAGTCACACTGAGAGTTGCTCGCAATGACAGGGATAGCGCTGCAATTGGAAGAGAACTAACTCTACTCTACGAACACACGGTCCTTATATACGAGTCGGGGTCAGTCCGGATCAGAAATGATCCGTACTGTTACACCTGTGAACCATAGTAAAATAGTGAGCACTAGCAATGCCTGCAAGAACTGTTTCTGTTTGGCTTTGTTTGGCTTCCCTGCCATTTCGTTTTGGCTGAAGCTCAGCAGGTAATTTGAGTTTTGCAACTCAACGGTACATTTCATTAATACAATCTGGTGAACAAAGTTGTAGAGAATCAAAAGTTATAGGGAAGTATGGAAGCAGATTTTTTATAATTATGCATTTCTGAAATTCTAACCAACGGACCTCTCGAAATCTGCTAATCAAACTATTTATTTTAAAATTCTGCTTCCAAGAATCCCTATAAAATCTGCACAGCTAAAAATTCCGGGTGGTCCGGAAGAAATCCATTGAGTGAGTAAGGTGTAAAGTTGCAATTACTCTAGGCAGTCATGTTGCATTGTTTGATGGCACTTAACTGATTGTGTCAAGTCCATGCCTCGGGCCTCCACTTCGCCGCTCGGTACTCCGAAGATCTGCCTTTTATTGTAATCTTTCCTTATTGTTCTTTCTCGCTACACATACCCTTTCATTCTAGTCCCTCCTTATTGTCTTTTACTTTACTCTGTAGGACTACACGTATAACTCCTAGTAGTTAGTCTGGCGCTCCGCACCGCTGCGCCGCTCCGTAGATATAAATACTGCTTGTACGCTACTGTAGTTCCTCAGTTTAATTATCGACTTAGATTCCCTCCTTAACTCTGTGCTCCTCTAAGTCTTCAGGCTCACTGCCTTGAAGTACTCTCTGCTCTACCTTAGGACTTATACGTTCTTTGGTTCGCTCCTCGTCACCGGCGATACCGCCGCTCCGACGTGGCTGCTACTTAGCTCCTCCCTCTTATACTCTTGACCTCCGGGGACTAACGGCGTAACGGCGGTGTTGTTAATAACTTCACTACTGTCCCATTCGTCTTCCGCACTTAGACACTCTGTGACCTTTGGCACGGTTACACGGTGTGCATGATCTTAACAGATTGAATCAGTGCTTTTCAGTGGGCCAGAGAGGAAAAAGGATCAAAACAAGATTCTCATATTCTAACTATACACCAGCTATGCATCTTTCCACATCATGTTATTGTAATAGTGTATATGGGGTGAGGAATAGTGTCAAAGAGCAATGTTCTGCTCATATTGCTGTCGTACCATGTGAATCTGGAATTTAGCAGGGGAGCCAAACAAAGCCAAATGGACATGATTCCCGCAGGCATTGCCAGTGCTCAAAGATAGTCTTGAGCAAGGAAGGTGAGTGCCTCGGAACGAGGCCCTTTTCCAGTTGAGTAATCAGCTGATTATTGAACGAAAACTGCCGTTATAGACCATCCAGTAGTACTAGTAATGATGTTCGCTTGCCCCGACCTTTATTGATCTGATATCCGCCATGGTTTCCTATTCACCACTATTCTCATCTTCACCTGCTCGCTGGAAGCAACTGGTGCTTTCCAAACGAATAACAATTGCCTCAATATTACTCGTACGTTCTTCGAGGTACATGAAAGTAATCTCACCGACACTATCTTCTGTAGCTCTTCTCTCTGCTCGCACTCTCCGAAGTCTTCCTCGAACGTGGAATAAGCACTCGTATCTTGTCTTCTCTCTCATTTGACGCAAAATCCTTGGACCAATCACCACTTTCATGCTCGAATCCTTTCGACCCTTCCTCATTTCCGCACCACACTCCCCGGCCAACCTACACGCGCAAAGCAAACGCTACTTTCCTTACTCTGGCACGGAATAGCGACTTGGCTGGTGTAATACATAGTATGAAACAGATCGAGGGGAGATTCAATCGGGATAGACATTATCCTTGGGTTTTTTTGAACGACGAGCCTTTCACAGAGGAATTTACTAGGTACTGCTTTGTGTTGTTGTTCTGTCATTGCTCATTCCACGCCCAATGTAACACGTAGATGCACCTCTGCAGTAACTTCTGCGAAAACACATTATGGCCAAATTCCACGCGAGCAATGGGTACAGCCGGACTTCATAGACGAGGAGAAGGCCACGAAAGCCAGGAAAGCATTGTCGAAGATAAAAGGGGTTTTCTACGCTGGTCCGTTCCCCCACATCTTCCGCATGATAAACCGTTATGCTAATAAATGAATGAAGACAGTGTATCGTACGCACCTTCTTCCTAACGCGTCCTCAGGGACCCATACCTCTACACCAGGCTGATCTGATATTCCCTCAAGATACCGCAACATGTGTCGTTTCTATTCTGGATTCTTCTACAAACAACCGCTACTCCAAGATTTCAAGTATTACTGGCGCGTAGAGTGAGCTATTCGTCAGATCTCTTCCTTGCTCAATTGACAACCGGAAAACATAGGCCAGACATCAACTACCGTTGTGAAATAGAGTACGATCCGTTCTTGTATATGGAGGATAATAATAAGGTCTATGGTTCGCATCTCATAATGTTTCCTATGTAGCATTCGCGTAAAGATACTCATCATCCAACCTTGATCCTCCCGTTTTCCTAATTATTCTAGGCTTCACGATATCTGTCCCCGAACAACAAGAGACCACACCTACATTATGGGATACTTCAATGGGTTTAGTTTAATTCGTATACTTCACCTCCAGCTCTTTAACATTTTCGATTCCAGAATTTTTCAACCAAAACCCACAGTACCTCCACCCCAACAACGCTATGCGTTTTGCGTCCAAGGATGGAGGACAGACGTGGACGAGATGTACTTGTGCGTGAGTTTGAACTGTCGAAACATAGGTGTTCATCATTTGTACTTTGACCCATCGGGCGTTCTGTAGATTGGACCAACTTCGAAATTGGTGATCTTGACTTTTTCCGTGGATCAGAGGGATATAACAGGTACTTTGAACATCTTGAAGCTGCGGGAGGATTTTATTACGAGGTGTATTAGAATCCTTCACTCCATAGTTCACTGATTGCACATGCTAATCACCCACACAGCGCTGGGGTGACGCTCCCATGCACGGAATCGCCATCTCCCTCCTCCTTGACCGGGACCGCATACACCATTTTGACGACATCGCATACGAACATACCGGCTGGGAGCAGTGTCCGAATCCGGTATCCTCTGCGTATGAACGGGGGAGGTGTGATTGTGATTATGACAATTCAATGGATGTCAAGTGGAAGAGGTCAGCTTTACTGTTCATGACAGCGGTTGAAAACTAAGTTTTCGTCTGCCTCTAGGTATTCATGCCAGGCAGATTTCGAGGCTGCGCTGGCTGTTCCTCGAATCCATGCTGCCTAATTTTCAAAAGATGAAAGTTGAATTATTGACGGTCATGGCTGGAAGCGATGTACATACGTAATACGTACATCTTGATTGGTTTCTGTGAAGTTTGGAGTAAAACCGTCACCTCCTCAACACAGTCGATGAGGATGTCAGCGTCATAATTTATAGCATTTCTGTATATCTATGTGTCGATACGAGACTACAATAATTGCACAATGGGAGCAGACAGACTATAGTCGATGATCCGAATGCGCTGGTCGGCCATCGGGAGTCGGGAGTCGGCGTGAACGTGAACCAATCACGAACACAACGATGAGTCACTCCTCTACATCTTTGCACTGCCCAGATGGGACTTGTAATTGATGCATATGATACCTCTGTGAGTCCCTTTCTTAAATAACTCGCGAAGAAAATCCTTGACATTGGTCATAAATCAAACCTCCTTCAGGTAGATCCCCATGAATCATCTATCAGTGTAAAGCTCACCGTAAGAACAGTTCAGAATCATCATGACCGTTACTATTCGTGAAGCCCGGGAATCTGACGCAGATGCCGTTTCCAGAATCTGTCTACTCACTGCCAAAGGAGGCCAATCTGCGGACGATCTCCACGATTTCAAAGAACTCCCAGGTCTGACCTACGCCGTCCCCTACGTCAAACTTCCCACCACTCTCGGCTTCGTATTGATCGACGATAAGAACTCTGGACCTGGAGAAGGAGAGGTCGTCGGGTACACACTTGCCTCGAGAAACTCTCGGGAATTCGATCGCTACGCGGCGGAACACTGGTGGCCCATCCTGGCCGAGAAATACCCCCCTTCATTGGCCCAAAAACCGGCCGACAAAGAGTTCATGGAGCTTTTTCGCAATATGCACGGAAAATCGGAAGCAAGGGTGTCTTTCGGTGCTGCAAATATGCATATAAATCTACTCGAGCCCTATCAGCGGCAAGGATGGGGTAGCAAACTCGTCAGTAGGATGGTAGAAGCTTTGCGTAAAGAGGATCCGGATGGTGGAGTTACACTCGGAATGGACCCAAGGAATTTAGCGGTGAGGAGATTCTATGAGAAGTTCGGGTTCGAGTCGTTTGAAGGCGGAAAATTCAATGAGTTGGGATTGAAGTTTTCCAAGGCAAAGGTAACGTAGAAAGCCTATTTAACGCTTTTACTGTTCAGTTGTTTCAGCGCCTTGGCTAATCATATCTTTGTGTCACAGAACCTGGCTATGTAATATGATTCTGAAGCAAATCAATAGTTGTAAAACATCGAGGCTCAATATAGTATTCCAGTCCCGTTGGATGGGTAAATCGGCTTATACATGCGCCTCCATGACGAAGATTCAAAGTGCTGTAAAGCCAGTTGTCCCCAGTCGGAAGGCGCAACACAATAGATCTCCAGAAACGAGATACGATTCCGAGTCCATTTCCATATAAATCCCTTTGGAGACTCCAGGATCGGTTGCTGACAAGCGCATGACTCTATCAGGACTATTCTATCAATGGTTGACATTTGCGTATCGGGGCCTCAGCTCACAATTATCCTACAACGGAATTCCATTCACAGCAGAGGGCAAAACCCTATATCAACGAAAATTTTCAAGTTCGAATTTCCAGGAAAGTCATCTCATTTACATCTCATCACCGACAGTTTCGGTCAGCAGATATATCAGTGATTACTAAATTGCGATGCCTGATAAACGTTCCTCGTAGAAACAATTGGAATTTGGATGTACTTTACTCAAGGGTTTGTGTAGGGCTTCGTCCGCCAAGGATTTCTCGACCAGATCTGTGCCTGGGCTAACACCTTCTACGCCTCGCACAGGATAGGACATTATAGACAGCTTGCAGTTAAGTTACTATCCATATTTGGTCTGCCAAGCGTGCAGTGCCATCAGACGATCGCAGTTCCATACATTCGCCTTACCGCTACGGTTTAGTATGCTCTAACTTCGAAAGTAGTGTCTCAAGGCCTCAGCGTCATGTTTCAGCAGCGAAGTACTACTCAGATGATGATTCAAAGTTTAAATGAGCAAGTACAAAACAAAAGGTCTTCAACGGCCACCAAATGGACTACACTAAACCACATTATATTATTCCGGTAATGAAACAATCATCAGGTGCTTCATTGTTCTGATTCTGCAAGCGCGAAAGCGTACATAGAGGTACATAGAACGTTTTGATTATATATGCAGAGATTAATGTTCAATGTTCAATCACAACATTCACCCCCCTCTCTTTCCGTCCCTCTTCACAGTTCCCTCTCAATCAACATCATGCAAACACCTCGTATGCGTAACCTCCTTCGTCTCAAGTTCGTCTCAAAGCCGAAGGCGGACTCGATTCATCGAAGTGCCAATCCCATAGATGCGCTGGGATGGCTTATCGATATCGCAGACACAATACAAAGCGCCTCCGCGGCGGCTCCCTTCCCACAAATACAAGGGGCGGTGGCTGCTCTGTCTGTTCTACTTAAATGTATCCAGGTATAAGCCCTTCCATCCTTCATCGAGGCATTCGAGACTCATGGGATATCAATACCCAGAAAGTATACCGGAACAATGAAGAATACGAGGAGCTTCTTGCTCGTATCAAGTCCATTTTGGAAGTGATACGGAAAGTTGTCAATGAAGCAGATAAGACGATGTGTGCTCGTATGAGTGATATGTTGATGGAATTTGAAGCGTAAGTGCTGTGTTTTCCCTTTCGTTCCTGTTCGCTGAAATCTTTAATTGTATTTCCTTGTCTAATACCAGATCATTGCGCGATATAGTTCGTACGATAAATAGCCAACGGCAGCGTAACGACAAGTGGATCAAACAGTTGCTTCACTCGCATAGTGTGAGCGACTCGATCCTCCGGCTCAAAATAAAGTTTGACGACGCTCGACTGAATGTTTTGGTATCCATATTGTTCTGAATAACTTGAAACATCGAATAGCTGACGCGTGGGTACTGTAGGTGACCGCCACTTTTGTCCATCACTCGAGTATGAAAGATCAAGTTTCAAAGCTAGATCAAAAGCTTGAAGAAGGGATAGCTTCCCAAGCCTCAGGAGCTGTCGAAGCTAAATCCACTCTATCCAGACTCCAACAACAATCACAAGAACTCCACACAGAAACGCAGGCCCAGTCATTTTTGATGAGCAAGAACCAGACCGATTTAATGGCAGCCTTTACCATGCAAAGCCAGCATATCAGAGACGGTCTTCATGCACAGGACAAGCTAGCACTACAGCACCACTTGCAAACAACTGGCGACTTGAGTAAGCATCAAGCCTGGCTACAGACTACCTTGCAGCACCAGAATCAGCTTGTTATTCGGCAACACGATGAGGTTCTGAACGCAGTTAAGCGGACGATGCCTTCACCTCTTTCGTCGCCGAATAACATAGATGAGTTCGAGGAATACGAAGAAAACGTACGTGTTTCAATGGTTTTCATATTGATCCACCGCTCAATCTTTGTCCGATCAGTTCCAAGTTTTCAAGCAGAGTGAATGGAAGCCAAAACAGATATTACTTTCAAGCGACGAGGAAGAGGGATCATGGATGAGTCCGGATTCCCAAGTCCTGGTCATTGATCAAGCATCTGTTGTTCGTAACGTCAAATACAGAGTGCGGACGTTCAAAGCTGCGGCCAATGATAAACCCGAACAGAAGGATGCTGCGTTCGAGGTACAGTCTAGCTTTTCCTTTCTGCCTGACGTCGTAATTTACTTTCCATTCAGGCATTCAAGAATCATCTACAATTTTATTCCAGCGCACGGTAAATGCTTCACATGTTGATGCCCCAGGAAAGTGTTAACGTTCCTTTTTTTTGAGTAAGGATGCCCTTTCTCCCTGAGTTGGTAGGGTTCAGCAAATTCAAACACGGCCCTTCACTATTTTTTGAAGAACGTGAGTTCATTTCCATTAACACCATGCATTTGTTGTTGAAGGAAAAGACCTATCCAAGACGACGAAGAATACGTTCCGTGGCCCGATTATCAATATGACAATGAACTTGCCAGGACGCTTATACTATTCAAAGTGGTACGTTGTCCGTTTCTTATTTATTTGTTCCATGTCGGTAAAGTTTATGCAGAATCTTGTTGAAGAGGACGCAAGAAAATACATGGCAAGACACATGGGAATGCACCCTGCTCGCAACAAAGAGGGTAACAGGGCAAGTCAGAGACATCGGGATTGTCATATTTGAACTCAGAGGTCTTTCATAGATTGCAGAATCTGTTCTCATTGGGCCGGGCGGGAAAGTAAAGCTCCTTGGTTGGACTTCCGTCACTCGCCCCAGAGTCGATTTCACTTCTGCTGCTGTCTCTCTCAAACTCATTGATCAAGACTTAAATCTGGTTGCCGCAAGGCTCAAGCGGTTGGAAAACCGCCAGCAAGTCTTGAGGGACTTTGTTGCGTCCGGAGCAGCCTTTCTCAAAATCAAACGGCGTCGGGTTTCTGAAGATCCTTTAACTGACTATCATTCCCATCTTGGGTTCCTTTACTGTACTTGCTGCTCTGGGCCTCTGTCTGTACGAGCAAGGTGGACACCGCACATTCATTTTACTGTCACTGCAACTTACGAAGACGAAACATCAACTGCAACGGCCCTTGACATCACAATGAAACCGAAATCGCACCGTTTGCATTGCGCAAAGGTCTCCATCAATCCTGGGATCACATTGTTATCGAGTATACTCTTTCCACAAAGCTATGAACCGGTAGATATCTCTATCATGTATCATGCATCTGCGAATCCTCATCACATCAGTTTTGAGCATCGTGAGTGATATGTGATATTGGGCACATACGTCCATAGCTCTAACTGATGATTTGATTTCTATAGTTTCCGAATACAGCAACCGGTACAACATACAATATTACCCAAACTTGAATAACGATGAAAACACAGCCCAACTTTATCTGCTTATTCATCCTGGCTTGAATCAGTATGGGAAACCATTCTTTGAAGTACATTTCCAATTCGAAGGACAGAATGGAATGTCCGTCTCAGAAGCGGAGGCGAAGGGCATCTTCGTCGAACAGCAGTCAGAGCAATGCCTATTCCGCGATTTCTCTGCCGGACAAGAGCATTTTCCGCTCCTATGTGAACACATGGAATTGGATCCCTTCAAAGAGTACTACCCACAGGCCCTCGAGGAACAGGGGGTTTCAGCATTTGATGACCACCATCCTGACTTGGAATTACGTAAAGAAGATCAGGAATACGGACACCCGTCACATCCAACAGCTCAAGGTATGTCCTGAGTAAACCCTTGCATTGTGGCTTAATTAATTCTGGTTAAACCAAGATGAATCTACAGCTTACTATTTCACCAAATAAAAATCTATTCACATCTGTTTCGAACTCGGGGGTGGTCAGCCTGCATTATGTCGTCTGATGCTTATGTTCCTCGCAGCTTTCTAATCTCTACAGCATGTAGTTTGAAGATGACAGGTGGCTCATTCGATTCTTCTAGGAAATCCCCTCTAGGAGTTACTTTGGATTCGGAGAGAGCTATCTATTCTGGCGCTATTTTGCAATGAATCAGAAGGGAAACAGGGGAAGGCTTGAAGACCTCACTACGGGGGCTGAGCCTCGTGCTTGCCTGGGGTTTAGGTATACTTATCACTGACATACCACTGTAGCAGCCAGTGATTGTCTGTTCTGGAAGTGCCAGAGTGGAGAGGGATAAGTCCTTCGCCTGGATAGCTACCATGTTGTTTTGTTGGGGCACTTTGAATATTTTACCCCAATACTTACTCAGTTCATATAGCAATAGGTAGCAATGTGGTGTTGTCGATGATCTCGTCCTGCCAGAAACCTCCAGGAGTCCATCCTTCCGTGCTTCTTCCTTCTTCCGAACCTTCGAGCATAATGTCGTCGGGGTTTTTACTCGGGCTCACTCGGGGGTTTACGAAGGATCTCGTTCGGCTCGAGTCTGGTCAAGAAAGGTCAAGAGGAAGTCAAGTTGTGATTAATTCTCAGCCATTCATACTCGGCTCCGCTCAGACTATGTCGTGTATTTCTGTATTTCGCTTCCCTCCTTTCTTTGAGCTACTGTTTCTGTCTAGATGAGATGACCAGCCGTAAACATCATCGTCGCTTTCATCAGTGCCGTTTTGATCAAAGTACTTGAGAGAGCAATGCCGTCGAATCGGCAATTGCAATTCAAGTCAATCAAAGAGCCAAAGTGGAGCGCCGCTAATGACGGACGAATGAGTATGTCGGGAGCTCTTCAACTTATGTTACTTGTCTCAATGGCTCCAAACAATCTCCGTATAAGCACCTAAAAATATGTCTTTTTGAATGGTTTTCTCAAACTGCGGGTTCAACTTAACCTGCCCCAATTCCTCCATACTTGCTTCAAGCCTGAGTGCAAGCTTGCAGGGTTTCATTTTTTTCGGCTTGACAAAACCGCTGTCCCTGCAGTCACCCAGTTTACTGTCAGCTCCACTATTTCCACTCATTGTCGACATAAAAATAGATCAGCGACTCTTTATTTTTATCCACTTGATCAACAAGATCAACTGTCAATTGGTCTGCCACACGGAATACGCGCCTAGCTACATTCTCGATTGTTCAAAACCAAATTGACTTTCGGCTTATCCTTTTACTCCCCCCCTCAACAACCCCCAACCTACCTCCTCCCATCTATCCTGCATTGCTTTCCAATACGTCTATTTTTTAGTCTCTCTTTATCATAATGCGCCTTCCAGTCTTTTCTCCTAAATTCACTGCCATTGCGGCTTTGGTGGGTTTGATCAACTTCAACTCCGTTCATGCGAGGACAGCTACGAGCGAAGGAGATGAGGCTCAAATAACAGGTGCGTAATGTTTCCTGTATTTTCTTTCGTTCATGCTGACATGGGAAAAAAAATCAGATCCTGTCGAAGAGTGCACAGCGTACTACTATGCTCCGGTCACCGACGCCCTCGACGGATTCCCCACCATATGGCAACCTGCCTCAATTCTCTCAAATGACACTGAGGCTTTAAACACTTGGGCTAACATTTCACAATCAGTTCCGACAAACATATACCCTCATGTCTGTTCATTCCCGTGTAGCACTTATGAAGTGGCTTCTGAGTGAAGAGTTTTTAGGGTGATATTTACGGAGACTGGAACGACACATCCTACAACGTCGCCTCAGATCCCGACTGCTGGTGGACAAAAAGTCTTTGCACTACTCCTAAACTCTCAAGTTTACCTGCAGACATAGCCAGCATTCCCGAGGTATGTTTGTATATTCCGGCACAGGCCACTGCGCCAGCGGCTAAATTGATGACTCTTCATTCCGCAGCCCGAGACTATGGGCTACGGTTTCGATGATGGCCCAAACTGTTCTCACAACGCGTTCTACGACTACCTTTTAGAACAGAATCAAAAAGCTAGTGGGTAACATTTAAGCTCGTTACGTTTCCACACCTATTCATCTCGTTTTTAGCCATGTTCTTCATTGGGAGTAACGTTCTCGACTGGCCTTACGAAGCTATGCGAGCTATCGATGAAGGTTCGTTCTGAACTCCGTTCTCGAAAAGGAAGCTGTTCTAATCGGGTACTCCAGGTCACGAAATCTGTGCACGTAAGTTGGGTCTTTGGCTCTTCCTTTCGCCCTCCAGATACTGACTACCCATTTTTCCGAAGACACCTGGTCACATCATTACAGTGAGTCCATCGTTCATTTTCCTTGTACCGTGAAAACTAATTCCGCATAGTGACTGGATTCTCTAGCGAAGATGCTTTTGCTGAACTTTACTACAGTGCGTTGCCCCTTTGACGGTTTTTTCACAATACTAACGCATTAAAAAACGCAGGTGTTCGTGGAATCACATATGCTTTCTCAATTTTCCGATTGCTAATACAGAATCCTGCATACAGATGAAGGCAATCAAACTTGTCCTCGGTGTCACTCCAACTTGCTGGAGGGTAAGCTCCGCTGATTACCAAAGTTCTTGGGGCACTATATTCATCAAACCTTCTTATTAGCCTCCCTTTGGCGATGTTGACGACCGCATTCGTGCAATCGCCGAAGGTCTTGGTTTACAGACAATCATCTGGCAGTATGATTCGTTTGATTGGGAAGAACAGTCGGGAAACATTACTGCAGCGCAGGTCTACGCGAACTACGACAACTTCATTGCAAAGGCCGGGAATGGAACGTTCGATAGCGTATGACTGTCCTGATTTTTTTTTCCTGTGTAACACCTCACGTTGTTTCTAGGAAGGATCTATCATGCTGACCCACGAATTGAACAATTTCACTATGCAAACCGCAGTTACATACTATCCCAAGTTAAAGGATGCCTTCAAATATCTTGTGCCTGTTGGTGTTGCGTTGAATAAGACCCAGCCATACGTGGAGACCAATTATTCGCTCCCGACTTTCAGTGAATGTGTGTTGTGTTTTTTTTGTCCATGTGTTTTTTGAACTTCATGATCCTTGTCCAGATGTCGCGGGAACCACTACCACCAACTCATCTGGATCATCGAATTCTACTACAAGTTCAGGCTCAAGTACTAGCCAATCCTCCAGTGCTATCGCAGCGCTGAGTCACACTATGGACTCTTCACTTCTTGCTATGATTTTCCTCGGAATTTTTGTGCTTGCCGTATAGACCCGATGCATTCAGAATATATCTTTACGATCTCCGTTGTCCTCTTGATTACCCCAATTTTGACATTGTGTTCTGTCTATAACGCTTTATGATATCCAGCTTTTGTGCCTTTTAATCCTTAAACAGTGCGTCGACTTCCATTTTTCTAGTACTGGTCTGGCGTCGCTTCGCTTTGGACATATAGATTTCAAATCTGCTTGCCTCAAGGAAGGTTGTAGATGCCCTAGGGGCCCACTTCGTAATGTAAATATTATCACTCACTTCATAGTAGTTTGTGTTGTCCATTGCTAACGTGGTACCTCTGCATGCTCACGTACGCGAAGTATCCCAGCCTCACGTCGAAGGAAGTTGTCCCACACATTGAAAATGGAATGCTTAGGCGGCGATGTCATCTAAATATTTTTGCGGTCAACAACATGCGGTAGATCAAAGGAATTAACCAACCCCACAAAGGTGACTGATTTGAGCCTAGTCATTTTCAGCATCGTTTACTTGATTTGCTCAATGGTGAATATCAAGGCATAGCAATGGACTGTCGTCAACAACGCAACTGTTCCAATTGCCACATATAGATACAACAGTAAGGACTGGTACAGTGTAACATGCTAGACACAACTCTCCGCTTAATTGCTCAGCTTCTTCAAGAGTTTGGCCTGCCATTAAAAAGGTTATCAGCAATTTTGCGGTATAGACAAAGATGACATTCTCACATTGACTGCATCCATATACACATCCGTAATTACCCAATGTTCCCTCTTCATATCTTTTCCATGAATCGCCAATGCCAAATCTTTCGTCATCACACCGTCCTCATCAATGACCTCCACACAAGACTTCTCTAGCTTTTCACAAAAGACCTTCAATTTTTCGTTCCCATCAAGCTTAGCTCGATGCAGCAGGCCCCTTGTCCAAGCAAAGATCGATGCGACAGGGTTCGTGGATGTCTCGTTGCCTTTCTGCCACTCACGATAGTGGCGGGTTACGGTTCCGTGTGCAGCCTCAGACTCGACAACTAACCCGTCAGGGGTTATCAGCTCTGAAGTCATCATTCCAAGAGAACCAAATCCTTGGGCGAGGATATCAGATTGGACGTCACCGTCATAGTTCTTGCATGCCCAAACAAAACCACCAGACGACTTGATGACTTGGGCAACCATATCGTCGATCAAACGATGCTCGTAGTAGATACCAGCAGCCTCGAAGCTAGACTTGTATTGCCTAAAAAAAGGCACAAGTTAGCGAAGAAAACACGAGAATGAAGCTACTCACGACTCATAGATTTCCTGGAAAATATCTTTGAAACGACCGTCATACTTTTTCATGATGGTGTTTTTGGTCGACAGGAATAACGGCAATTTTTTTGACAATGCCATTTTGAAAGATGAGTGAGCAAAACCTTGGATCGACTGAAAAGAAATAAGCCGTCGACAACACTTACTCAGCGGCGTACTCGTACCTCATCTGTGTTGTACATGCTCATAGCGACACCTGGACCTTTGAAGTCGTACACATCAAGGGTAGTCGCTTTTGCACCACCCTCAGGAGTGTAGATTAATTGCAACTTTCCAGGACCAGGAGCAACAAAGTCGGTTGAACGATACTGATCACCAAAGGCATGTCGACCAATGACAATGGGCTTCACCCAACCCGGAACGGGTCGAGGAATACGTGTGAGGATAATAGGTTCGCGGAAAACTGTTCCGCCAATTAGGTTACGGATCTAGGCAGTGAGAGGATGAGTGAGAATTTTGAGTATGGAAAGACGGATCGGAGAATGATTGAGCGCACAGTTCCATTCGGACTCTTCCACATCTCCTTGAGGTTAAACTCTTTGACACGAGCTTCGTCCGGTGTAATTGTCGCGCACTTGATTCCCACACCGTACTTCATGATGGCCTCAGCGGAGTCAACGGTAACCTGATCGTTGGTCTGCAAAGAGCTATGAGGAGCAGCTATTTCTAAAAATGCGTTCTGCGTACTTGGTCGCGGTATTCTAAGCCAAGGTCATAGTATTTGATGTCGAGTTGAAGATACGGAAGAACGAGCTACCCTTGTCAAATGACTGTGAACGTTTACAGCATTAATTGTTGGCTCACCTCTTCGCGAATCTTTTTCCAAATGATTCTGGTCATCTCATCTCCATCCAGTTCAACCACCGGGTTATCCACAACAATTTTTTGGAAGGCAGCTTCTATTGAAGAAATGAGACTCGTTCCGAATACAGTTGATGATACAAAACGCACGTAGTCTGACAGAAGAAGTAAACGTTCGTTTTGACAACGGAGTAAGGGAGCTTCTAAGAAGGTGTCCCGATAAGAGGCCTAGTCTTTGTGCTGCTGCCATCCCTAGTAGTGGTCGAAGCCTCTGTAAACAACCTGCTTATGAGTGCCGACGTTTGAAGAAGTAACGTATGGCCACACCAAGTAAGCGGATTTCGGCCGAAAGATTATTCAAGTCTTTCACTCTCGAGGGGACGGAAAAAAAGAAAGCCGAAAGAAATGTAGTCTGACTCTAAGGGACGGTTGACGTGGATGATTCACGCAGCTTATCCCGGTAACAGTCTCTTTATACGTTTCGCCTTCGATAAGTAGCGCGGCCACGCAATCTACAAGAATAGCAGGCCATCTGCCTCTAGAACCACGTACTGTATGATAGATGATGCCAGATGATAGCTCCTTGTTGCCTAGTTATTTAGGTATGTATTCGGGGCAGTAATCTGAGGGTCAGCAGGACCCAGAACATGTGCGCTCGCGATGTTATGCCGAGCCATGCTATATTATACTTATGTCTGGCAATGAATAGGAGGGTTAGCCCAGGAATGGCGAGAAAAGCACCCCCGACTTTTCGATGCTGGACGTTACCATTCCTGCTGTACTATTCTACCGTTGCGATGGCTAACTGCTCTGCATAGACACATATGTGTACTTTGGGTAACAATAATACTGCAGCGGGTTTAATTCCGTACATGATACGCTGCAATAGCCATACCTCCAACTGTCAGGTCATTAAAGTTTCCTACGATAGCTCAAATCCCTGACACCCGTTATCTGCGGCCTCTGCGCACTTCTCGAGATACAAGGGTAATCCTCCAGAGAAGGCCAACATTTCAACGGGTCTCGTATTAGTAGACGCGAGGTTGCTTCCAGTGTACCAAGAACTTTCACATTTATGCCATAGTCTTTTCGATGCGATTTCGAGGACGAGATCGCGCCAAGCTTCTTCTGCATCTCGCTTGGTTTCAATACGAGTGTAGTCGTTGTCTTGCAAGAACTTGAGGCAATCGGTGATCCAGTCGCTTTGTCGAGGCTGTGGAAAAGCATTGAGAATCGAGCTGTAACAGCAGGCATATCGCTTACGATGACGCTGGTAGAATTGGCTAGCACAGACGGGGCTTGGGGCCCATAAACAAAGAATAGATTCGGAAAATCCGAGGTCGTCATCCCAATATTAGTGAAGACCCCATTTTTCCATTTTTCCCGATAGAGACGTCGTTGCAGCCACGTATATCCATACCAACGATAGCACCAGTAAAGCTATCGAACCCTGTGGCAAGGACGAGAATGTCAAACGTGTGGATGGTACCGCCTCGAACTACAAGTCCTTTTGGAGTGACTCGCTCTATAGGAGTCCCTCACGTCGACGAGCGACACATTTTCTCGGCCAAAGACTTCAAAGTAGCCTTGTTCCAGGTCAGGTTGCTTTATCCCAAAAGGATGGGGAGGAATGATAGGTGCCAGTTGTTTGTGCAAAGCGGGATTCCGAATACGCGCTCTAACCTTCGATCTCCAGAAAGCGTAAGCTTCCCGGTTCACTGTTTCGTCAGAGAAGATATCTGGATAGTTTCTTAGCCAAAAGTGGAATCCACCAGCTTTCCATTGGCTTTCCCAAAGTAACTTTTGCGCTTCCGTTGTGGCGGAAGTGAAAGGGATAGGTTGAAACTCATACAAGAAACCAGCAAAAGTCTGAGGTAGTCGACGGAAGATATGATTATAGAGATCCGTTTCTTTCATTTTGACTTGCTCCTTCTCGTCGAATCGGCTTTGGTTTATTGGTAAAGCCAAATTGGGAGTGCGTTGAAAAACTGTAAGGTGGCGGACTTGGGAAGCGATGTTCTCAATGACTTGAATCCCACTGGAACCAGTGTCGATAACGGCGACGTGTTTTCCCGTCAAATCAAGGCCCTCCTGAGGCCAATGAGAGGAATGAAAACAACGTCCTTCAAAGGTTGAGAGATCTTTGATATTCGGAATGAGGGGTTTACTTAGACTTCCCGTGCACAGAATGAGAAATCGCGCGCGAACGAAGAGTCCACTTGCAGTCGAAACGTTCCAGAGATGTGAAGGCTCATCCCATTTTGCGCTGTAACTCGCGTATTAAAGTAGATGTCGCGTTTGAGATCGAGTTTATGATCGACATAACGGAAGTATGCCTGAATTTGCTCCCCCAAGGGGTACTTGTCCTTCCACGTCCAATCCTTCCACACCGTTTCCAAATCGTACTGATAAATCACTACCTCACAGTCAGTGCGAACTCCTGGATATCGGTTCATATGCCAGGTACCACCGATACCAGAGGCAGCTTCAAAGATCTTCACAGAAAGTCCTAGGGCACGAAGGCGATAGAGCTGATAAAGACCAGCAAATCCTGCGCCTACGACAAGTGCATCTATACGATCGAAAGATGCAGGAGTATGACCTGACATACTGATAGAGATGGGAGGGAATTTGTGTGTGTAAGGTGGACTTTGGGATTCTTAAAGTACTCGAAGCGAGTAAAAATAAGTCTGGTGAATCATGGGTGACATTGTGACATCGATACGGAGACGAACAATGGCAAGGACCGAATGACGAATGTCGAGCCGGGTACTTGGGGGTTATAGTACACGTATGTATAGCAGGGGGAGTAAAACATATCTACACAACAGAACGTCGAGAGATGTTGCGAGTAAAGTCTCCGAGTTAATTGCAGTTGAACAGCACTCTGTGGTGAAGGAATTCCTGGATTTGCTGAGTGCTATGCAGGTTCGGTCTCTGGGCCACCCGGCCCACCAATACGCGAAGGACGATTGGTCAAGTATTTCGACTGTTGACCAATGAAGGCATGAGGCAATAAAAGCGCGCGCCGCTTGATAAGTTCTTTGAGTCTCTTCATTGGACCAGTATTGAAGCATGGAATAAAGAAGGGGTTTTACGAGTCAAAAACCAGTGACAAGCCTTCAATTTCGTAAACTCTTATCCACAAATCCCAGCACCCACCCATTTCACGAGTGCCACCTCCAGATACTTGAAGAGATATCGCATAGATATAATGGAGATATCATGAGGCCTACGCGTTGTTCCAGGCTAGGTACTTATAGACGGTGTTTGAGAGATTGTGTTACGTGTATCACAACAAATGATGTTGTAAAAACTGAAAATGTCGCGCTACAAAATTTAATCCCTTACGTAATTATATCTTGAGGTTAAAAAGCTATCGATCTTGCTTTCACACCACCTTCATCTTCCCTCATCCTTTCATCTTTTCTTCCTTTCTGACATCATGGTTGCGTCCAGTGTTCTTGGTTTTCCCCGTATTGGTGTGTTTCGTCAACGAATGTCAATTCTTACGCTGATAAGTTTTTGTTCAGGTCCGAATCGTGAAATCAAAAAAGTCGTTGAGGCCTACTGGGCTGGCAAGACCAACGCCGAGGAGGTCACCAAGGTCGCCGCGGAGGTCAAAAAGCTCAACTGGACTGAACTTCAACAACGTGGTGTTACTTACATCCCGAGGTGCGATAATCGAGTCGTGTATTATCGTTATCTCATCATCTTTCAAATTTTTCAGCGGTGACTTTTCGCTCTACGATCATGTTCTTGATCACTCTGCAGCATTCAATGCTATCCCCAAAAGGTATCATGGTCTGGGTTTGTCCCCTCTCGACACCTACTTCGCTATGGCGCGTGGACGTCAGGCCGATGGGGTCGATGTACCTGCCGGTGAGATGAAGAAGTGGTAAGTCTATTAGCTTACATACAACTCGATTTCGCTAAATATTGTCCGAAGGTTCGACTCCAACTACCATTTCCTTGTGCCCGAGCTCGATGATGCTGTTGAATTCAAGCTCAACTTCAACAAACCTCTCGAGGAATTTAATGAGGCTAAGGCTCTTGGAATCACCACTCGTCCCGTCGTCCTTGGCCCCATCACCTATCTTGCTCTCTCCAAGGCTACCAAGGAAGCGAAGGCTGACTTCGAGCCTATCTCTCTACTTCCTAAAATCCTCCCTGTGTATAAACAGCTTTTGAGCGAGCTGAAAGCTGCTGGTGCCGAGTGGGTTCAGATTGACGAGCCCATTCTCGTCACTGATAAAGGTGCCAACTTTGAATCACAGTATGTTTCTGCGTACCCTGATCTTGTCGCCGTTGCTCCCAAACTCCTTCTTACCACCTTTTATGGCCGTCTCGAATCCAACGTGAACTTCATTGCTAAGCTCCCTATTGCTGGCTTACACATCGATCTCGACCGTGCTCCTGAGCAGCTCGAGAAGGCCATCAACGCCGTCAGTTCGACTCCGATTGTCCTGTCACTTGGTGTTGTATCTGGTCGTAGCGTTTGGAAAACTGATTTCTCAGCTGCTATCAAGCTGGCTGAGAAAGCTATTTCCGCTCTAGGTGAAGACCGTGTCATCGTCGCTACTGCTTCCACTGTCCTTCACATCCCGGTAACTCTTGCTTCTGAGAAAAAACTCACTGAGGAGCAAAAGGATTGGTTCTCCTTTGCGCTTGAGAAGGCTTCCGAGGTCGCTACTATTGCAGCCGTTGTCTCAGGATCTCAGGATGCTGCGGTCGCCGCTGCTCTGGAAGCCAATCGCACCTCCATTGCCAAGCGGCGTGACTTCGAGAAGAACTCCGATGACTCTGTTCGCAAGCGGGTCGCCTCTATCACCCCTGACCAGTACGAACGGAAGAGTCCCTTCGCTGTTCGTCTTGATGCACAAAAGGTCCTCAATCTTCCCAAATTCCCTACCACCACCATCGGTTCTTTCCCGGTAAGGATTGTTTTTCGATCGTCGCGTTTGTCTCTTATCATTCTCTGTAGCAAACTAAGGAAATTCGTCAAGCTCGTGCCAAGCTCGGCAAGGGTGAAATCTCTGAGGGAGAATACGAAGAGTTCATCAAGAAGGAAATTGAATCAGCCGTTCGCTTCCAGGAGAAAATTGGTCTTGACCTTCTTGTCCATGGTGAGCCTGAGCGCAATGACATGGTGCAATACTTTGGAGAGCGCCTTTCTGGCTTCGTCTTCACTCAGAATGCCTGGGTCCAGTCTTATGGTTCCCGGTATGTTCACATCCATCACAATCAAAACTTCATAACTAACTTTGTTTCAGTTATGTTCGTCCTCCAATCATCGTCTCGGACGTTAGCCGAAAGGAGCCCATGACTGTCCGCTGGAGTCAATATGCTCAAAGCCTCACTAGTAAACCCATGAAGGGTATGTTGACTGGCCCAGTCACCATCTTGAATTGGTCCTTCCCACGTGTCGATATCTCTCGTGAGCTTCAGGCTCAGCAGCTTGCTCTTGCTCTTCGCGATGAGGTTTGCGACCTCGAAGCTGCAGGCATTAAGGCTATTCAAGTCGACGAGCCAGCTCTACGTGAGGGCGTGAGTGTTCTTTCTGACAAGTTATCCTTGTTGAAGGCTAAACCATGCCATTAGCTTCCTTTACGTCGTGCTGACTGGGATTCTTACCTGAACTGGGCCGGAAACACCTTCAAGCTTTCCACTGCCGGTGTTGGCGATCATACCCAGACCCATTCGCACTTCTGTTATTCCGACTTTGATGACATTTTCCCCCAAATTCAACGTCTCGATGCTGATGTCATTTCTATTGAGGCGTCTAAGAGTGACATGAAGCTCATCAACACCTTCAAGCACTACGGCTACTCCAACAACATCGGTCCCGGCGTTTATGATGTCCATTCCCCTCGTGTTCCCGGAGATGTTGAAATTCAGGAGCGTATCAAGGCCATGCTTGCTTATCTTGACCAGTCTCTCCTCTACGTCAACCCAGTAAGCATTCTGTTTCTTGTTCGACAATACATGTAGGTTGACCTTCTTTCTTAAGGACTGTGGATTGAAAACCCGTGGCTGGAAGGAAACCGAGGCTTCTCTCGTTAGCCTTGTTCAAGCCGCCCGTTGGGCTCGGGAGAATTATGTTTAAACGATCAGACTCCGCGCTTCAACAGCGCCCGCAGATCCGTTAACTTATAGCTGGAGAATTGTCTTGCTTGTTGACGTGTACTTGTGGGTGGATATTTCATTGGGCATTGCTTTTTGCTAAGCTGAGTACGATGATGCTCCTTTGGATGTGTACTTGAGTACGTTGGGTTTTCGAAGTGACTGTTTGTACTTCGACATATTCAGGGCATGTCGCGAGGGGGTTTTATGATGGATTTGTTGCTGGGAGAAAAGTATATAAGTATGCAGTTCGTCGGATTTCAACAATCCTTGTGTATTTTTTGTTGTTCATTGTATTGCTAAACATTGTTGCATCGTGAGGTAATGAAATGCTCACATTTTCCTCGTTGGCCTCGCTATCCCAAGTAAACAACTGGTTGAATTTTTTTTCCGACGAATGTGGAAAGTCAATGGTTTTTCTTTTCTTTCAGTGACAGCAGTGTATCAGAGTGTACCCGGGTGTGCCTCGTCATTGAGATTCGGCAATATCATCTGCAGGGTCTTTCAGAGATGATTCCTGACGATTCGGACAAAACCTGACGCTTTCCTACGGACTTCTCACTTTCTATCAGTTTCTATCCTAAGCTGGTGACTGATGAAGCCGGTGAAGGCTCGCCGAAAGGTCAAACACCACTTATACAAGCTTGTACAAAGCTTGATGCATTATCTAGCGACCAATCTCTTACCAACCGTACATTCCTTGTTTCCGCCGAAGGATTGACCAAGATGCGCCTGTTCCGATCTCAGTCCGATCCTCTTCGTCCCTACATCCAGTCGCGCGACTCAATTACTGAAGATTGAGATGAAGACGCACGCCGTCCAGAAAAGAATCTCAAGATTTCGGATGATTCTCTTTAATAAGAGTCAAGACCACAAGGATGATAGTAATATCATTCAACCCGGTTTTGTTGCTTCATGTAAATAGTGATGGTTCAGTGGGTGCAGCCCAGCTCGACGACGAACCGTAGTGCGTACACTCATCTTGGCGATTGCGGTAGTACTGACGAGCAAACAAACGCTAGTTGTCACCACCATTCTTCTTGGCATAGCTCAAGTTTTGACACTGTTCAGGATTAATATTCGCAGGCGAGCTAATCGTCTGTGGTGGGACGATGCATGGGCTCTTTTGACTATGTTTCTTTCTCAACTTCTGCTCATTGCTATGTGGATACGGACTGATACTCCCGGTGTGTAGTTGACTTGATCAATCAGGAAACTAGTGTACCACAGATCTGACTCATAAATGACAGGTCTTGGACCTCTCGACGAATCCCATTCTGCTCGCATCGTGGCATATTGGTTAGCGCTAGAAAGATTGCGTATGATTGATTCTGCTAAAACTATTGTCTTCGAAGGCTTGTCTCAATTTCATTCACATGTACGCTGTGGTAAGTGTAGGGTTTACTAGATTGTATCAAGTTGATGAGCAATGAACGGGGATGAACAGGTCTGCCCGGATAAGTTTGATCTTCTCCGTGATTCGACTTATTCCCCCACTATTCGTGTTACGAAGGGTTTCTGAGTGGATGGCGATCACATTTTTTCTCATGTGGGCTGGCTCCCTCATTCAAAAAACATACATCTGTGCTTCGGATCGTTCTTGGTACCAATTGTCAGCTCCACAATGTCATCTTGGCACAGACGTCGCGATCGTCGAGCTCGTTAGTAGGTGTCCAATCGTCACTCATAAACCTCAACTGATTTCATTATTTTACAGCCGATCTCTTTGCAGATGTGGTTCTCGCTGCCATCCCGATTCGTTTGCTGGCAGGCGTCGGTCTTTCACCTGACAAGCGGAGGTACAAAATCATGGAGTGAACACTCCTAAACGTACTGAAGATTTTATTTTAGAATGCTATACATGATGTTTTGCGCAAGTTTACTCACGAGCATGGTCTCCATTATTCATGCTGTCTTTCTTCTTGGTCCCTCAGGTCTCCTTGAAGCAATCACCGCTCAAGCTGAAGTAGGCCTCTAATTTACATTCCGTCGTACCACCCACACTGAATAGACGTTGTCAGGCTGGCACTGCGCTAATGGTAGCAAATGTTGGAGTTTTGTCTCCCTATGTGTATCGGTTGATGAAGAACGGGCAAGACTTCGACAGCCAACCGTACACGTATTACCCCAGTTTTCATTCCAACGGGGAGGTGCACATGCGAAGAATACCTCGCACCCCAAGCCGGACGGCAGCCTCCAGCGTCCGATTTCATTCTGAGACGCAGGCTGATTCCTTATTAGTGCCGGCAATGGAGCTTCAAGTACCCGAAAAGGCTGAGACGGAGCCTTCATTGGAAATGACACTTGAATCGGATTTCGAAACACAGAAATCAGTCGTTGTCTGTCCAACTTCTAGTCCTACGATCTGGCATCTAGCCGGTTCGTCGATGGGTTGAGCGAACAACCGTCACGCCCTTCTACGTTATAGATATGTATGTACCGCCGCCTGACGAAATCATGGATTTTAACTTGGCACTGAGCGTCTCCTGAGGATGATTCGATAAACGTTCGGCGAATTGGTATGAGGTCTGTGTTACCAGGTATATATCTACGTAACATGCAACCAAACATTGGGCCACCTACTATCCATTTGCTAAATACAGTAAATACGTTTTCTTTATGCTGTATGAACTATTAATAGTCAGTCGAGATATTGAGGTAACAAGAGTAACGTTCGTCTGCTGGACCCTGCCATCCGACTTTAGAAAAATAAAAAATGTTCTTTAGTAAGGGACTCTGCCTATAGCAAGAACGAAGATACTGACCACACATCCAACAATCGAGTAATTTGAAGGGATCACTGTAACCCAAGTTCAGCCTACCATTCTCATAACAAGGATGTAGATTCGCTTACTATTTGTTCTTGAGTACAAGCAGAGCGGGATAGTTGTCACCCCAAAAGGTTACTAGACGCATATAAGCAGTGCCTTGAAAGAAGACGAACATCTCATAACTCTACCTTCGTGGTCAGGTTCATAGGGATTCGCTTCGTTCTAGCAAAAATAGTTGGTGATCTGCATGAAGGTGAACGGACTATACATACAAAGTACGCTCCAGAGTCCGGCGCAAGCTCTTTCATCCAGGACGTAATGTTGTTGACAATCTCATACTGGGCATACATTGTCTCGAGCGTCGCATTGTAAAGCATATTTTCATGAAAACCAATCTGTCCGGATTCGGATCAGGAGTTATTTTGGGACAATATGTGTACTAAGAGACTGACCTGCCAGAGGGAATTCCGCCACGCCGGAGTGACGCTCGTTGTACCCTCAGTATAGTTGTACAAGAAGGGTGTTCCTTGAATGATATACGGATTAACAGCATAAGTGTCCACCATCTTGACCATGAGATCGACCAACGCTTCTTTGCCATCGTCGTCAGTAAAGAAGGGGTCAGTTGGAATAAGACGGCTTCCAAGGATTGTCTGAACACCAACACTCTGGGAAGGCAGCATTCGGAGGATGTTTTGGTAAGATCAAGCATATGGGAGAAATGGACCACCCACCGCTTCAGCCGATTCAACATATTTAGCGAAAAATGTTTGCCATGAAGCTAGATCTTCAACTACCGCCGTTCCATTCTGAGCCAAAGCGTAGTCCACAATAGGTTGAACAGAGGCTTGTGCTTCTTCCAGGGTCAACAGTGGGTTGACGTTAATGAGGCTCGCAGGGCCCATATGGCCACCCCATCCCTCTTGTCCCCATTTGTATGAATTATTCACCAGTAGTTCGAGAAATCCCCGGGCGTTATCCGCGGTCTGATTGAACGATATTGCAGCCCTTTGGATGGGTAAGAATCAGTCTTGGCCCCAAACATGGATCAGAAGGTCAAAGTATATACGTACACTCGCAAACTCATTTGAGGCTCAACCAGCATTGTCGATTCGAGCACTACTCCGAATGTCGATGCAGCACCTCCTCGCAGCGCCCAGAAAAGATCTGAGTTTTGGAAGTTGTTGACAGTCCTCAAAACTCCGTCCAGAGTGACGATCTTGTATTGAAGCTACACTGTAGTCAGCAGGCTATAGAAATCCATCAAATAAACCGTACTCGCCACACGATCAACACCAAGCCCATAGATGGGCGTAAGTATGCTATGTCCTCCTGCCTGAACCCAACCCCCACTTGCGGCAATTGTTTGGTGGTATCCACCGACGACAGTAATATTGTTCTCCTCTGCAAAGGCATATACGTCTTCGAATGGAACTCCCGCCTGAAAATGATACATGAATGTAAAGATAGCACGATGTAATTCATAGGACAAACCCCAATGGTGATTGCGGGGTAAGTTTCATTCCCTCCTTCAGGAAGAAAAACGGCGGAATAATTTAGCTGCGGGATACAACATCTTGAGAAAACGATTCAATCAAGATAGTCAAATGAAATACGGACTGAGTCTAAATTCCTGGTCTATAAATTCCGGTGTAAGTGGAATAGTGCTACAGATGCACGAAAATTATGAGCTCACCCAGAGGGACAATGAACCGAAACTGGAGCGACCTTTATAGTCATGACCAGAAGCCTTTATTGAGAACTGTACACCAGTGTCATTGACAAACGATAGCGCAGCAAGAACATCGTCCTCGCTTCGGACATCAATCTACATACACAAGATCAGGATAAAAATGATTGAGGAGCTGGTAAATTAAAGATGTGGATATTGACCCACATAACGAGAGGCGATAGCTCCTTGCCAGCATTCGTTGTCCTCCCAAGCTGTGGGGTCGCTAGGATCATTCGAGTTCAACAGACATCGTTGAACGGTTGACTGGCAGGTTTCCCATTGCGGCTGCAGGAACATCTGATTAGTCCGCATTTGTCATCTGAAGCCAAAGAAGTTACCATCATGTGGGCGCTGTAGTGGGTAGAGCGAAAGTCCGGTTGAGTATACCCTTGCTGCACCAATGCACATTCCGTCGCGTTAGGTGTTGACGGTGACCCATTCACTGTAGAGAAGCATGACGCCGCGAGAGGAAGTGAGGTGTAAAGGCGACCGCCAACGGTCTGATTGAGTTCAGCCCATTTTGCATCACTGGGAATAACTGAAGCAGCGACGCGTCGAAGGAGGAGACTCTGTATAGCGATTCCAAGCAAAAACATTTTGCTGTCGCAAGATCACAAGAGATGGTTGCTAAATGATAAAAGGAGGCTCTTGGACAAAGGGTATAGAAATGTAAGGCTTAAGTACCCTGTAGCGACCAGGGAGCGGAATATCTCGAAAACCAAGGGCCACAAGAACGCGCGATATCGCACAGGATCGGAAACATTAGGCCGCGGTGAAGTAGGGTCAGCTTGTGCCTGGTGACTCGTGAGATATTACAGGCTCAAGAGGGCCAGGGTTTTGCGGGTTCTGCCTGATATAGCTAAAAGTTCGGTTTCGTGGAGAAAATGTATTCAATTTAATTGCGAGGAAGAGAATTGAGAAATGCCTCCGAATACCGAGGCACGTGACCAGTACCAAAGCTTTCGTTAGCGCCTAGTACCCGGGCCATACTTCCGCGCTCGCTTCTAAACACACATTCCGGTCTGCCGTCTACATTAACAGTCAATTAACTCTCCAAATCCCAAATCTCCTGTGCTTCCGAGTGACCATTGGCTTCCTGTGATACAGTGTTAGTTTCCAGTTCCTTTGTGTGAGCATGGAAATAACACGTAGCAAAATAGTCCCAGGTGTCTTTGTAACACAGGGTCGTGTAACCTAGCAGTCTGAGCCAGCGACATTGGTAGCAGTGGGTCATTCTATCACAACTGCGTCAATACAAATGCTAGTACCAATACCCATCTTCGCTCTGCTTTCGGTGTCGTGGACAGTATCTGCGTCTGTTCGACGTGCATACGATACTCACGACTACTACGCCCTCGAAACTGACTTGGAACCAGAATCCTTCACAACTCAGCTTGGCGTAGAACTTGTCGAGCAGGTTGGAGAGTTGGCAGGTTTCTGGCTTGTTAGGGCTGAGAAGAATTTGCAGAGAGGAGTAGAGGAGGATCCCATTCTAGCACGATATAATGCTATACAACCAAGTTCAATAAAATCTTTGACCCTCCAGACCCTTCGACAACGCAGTAAACGTGCACCGCCATCCCCCTCTGAACTCGCCTCTAAAATGGGTATTCAGGACCCACTCTTCCCTGACCAATGGCATATCCTCAATCCAGAGTCCCCAGAACATATGATGAATGTCACAGGTCTATGGGAAGAAGGCTACACAGGCGTCGGCGTAATATCTAGTTTGATTGACGACGGTTTGGATTACACATCTGAAGATCTCGCGACCAATTTTGATGCTGTTCATTCACATGACTACAACGACCACGAAGACTTACCGACGCCAAAGCTTCCTGAAGATACTCATGGCACTCGGTGTGCCGGCCAAATAGCTGCGGTGAAAAACGGCGTTTGTGGTTTGGGTCTGGCCTACAACTCTCGTGTTGCAGCCGTCCGAATTCTTTCCGGGACCATAACCGATGTAGACGAAGCCGCAGCTCTCAATCAAGGCTTCGACGAGGTTAGCATCTACTCTTGCTCTTGGGGTCCCCCGGACGATGGACGCACGATGGACGGTCCGGATTATCTCATCCAAAAGGCTATTGTTAATGGCGTCAATCGCGGCCGACAGGGAAAAGGAAGTATATTTGTCTTTGCAAGTGGGAACGGTAAAGGGAGTGGGGATGAGTGTAACTATGATGGGTATACGAACAGTATATGGAGTGTCACCGTTGGCGCCGCGGACTGGACTGGACGGAGTCCATACTACAGTGAAGCATGTGCCGCCAACATGATTGTCGCATATAGCTCCGGGAATGGAAAGAGCATCGTTACGACAGACAAAGGAAAGAATCAATGCAGTCGCGGTCACGGAGGAACATCTGCTGCTGCGCCCAACGTCGTTGGCGTGATTGCACTTGCCCTCCAAGCCAGACCCGAGCTCAGCTGGCGAGATATTCAACACCTCTGTGTACGCACTGCAATACCTATCAATTACGATCCATCAAGTACCCTTCCGTCTTCTCCCTCTGACACAGATTATGAACTTACAGCCGCACATCGCCCATTTTCTTATGCTTTCGGATACGGTGCAATTGACGCCTACACCTTTGTTCACGCCGCCCTCAAATGGGATCTTGTTCCCCGCCAAACTTGGATTCGGACACGGACCGTAGTATTAGGTGACGGTAAAATGACAAAGGACAAAGTTTTTAGTGGGGGAATACCATTTGGGCAATCCAAGAACGGCGGGGAGGTAAGCGTGAGCAGTACGCTGGAGGTCACCGAGAAGATGATGAACCGCGCTCTATTATCACCTCAGGGCCTTGAACATGTAAATGTGAGAGTATGGATTGATCATCAGCGAAGGGGAGATGTCCGCGTCGAAATTGTTTCGCCAAACGGCATCAAGAGCATTTTGGCGGGTGTCAGTAGTGGTGGTGAAGGAGGAAGAAAATACGATAAAGCCAAAACTGGGTTTCCTGGCTGGCTCTTCATGAGTGTCAAACACTGGGATGAGAACCCCCTCGGGACATGGACCATCACCGTGTCGGATTCTGTGAATACCGATTTCACAGGGAGATTTTTAGGATGGAATATGGTTTTGTGGGGATCAAGCACAGACACCAAGACTTCTGCGCAAGAAGACAAAAACAAGTACGAAATACTGATGGAAGGCGATGATGTATTCCCTCCTCCCCATGGCAATAGCGACGAGGATGAGGACGGGAACGCGACTATTACGGTTACTGCCACAGAAACGTTGACAGGGTCAAGCACTAGAATTTACACCAAGCCTACACATTTCCTGAGCACGGATGTGTTGGAGGCTACAGGTATCAATGACGATGTAGAAGCTTCTCCTACATCCACATCAACGTCCGCTTCATCCTCCCCGTCATCATCATCCAGTCTTGGGAAGATTTTTTCCTCCCAAAAACCCATTTTTGCAATCTTCGAACTTATTTTCCTTATTGCTGTCGGCGTGGTTTTGTATGTGTTTTTGTGGCGTCGGAGAAAACAAGGATCGAGTGCGGACTACGAAGCGCTTGCAGGTCAGAATGTAGCGATGAGTCGGATACCGGGAGATCGGGAAAGGAGTGGTAGAACTGGCGGTGGAGGAGAAATGTACGAGGCCTTAGATGGAGGAGAGGATGAGGGTGAGGATGATGAGGATGAGGAAGCGGGAGTTGATCAGCCTATGCTCCCACGCAGTGCCCGTACGCCTCGTGAGGATCCTTCGTCAGCGGCGATAGGACAGTCAAGGTATCGAGATCAACCTTCGGAATCGGATATTTCTGGTAAAACACAGGGAAGTACGAGGATACTTCCTAAGGATGATGACAGCGGGAGTAGTGGAAGCTGGGAACATACATAATGGCTGTACATTGTAATTCTATCGCTCTTGGTATTCCTGCTGGTTGCTGCCTTTCGAACAACCGCCAATATGGCTGTACAAGTGATTTTCGTTCCCTTTCCTACAACATTCCCTTTCGAGCCTGGGGAAGCCTTGTATCCGTGTAAGTATATTCAACGCACCTATAGGCCTGCTACCAAAGGAAATTTCATCGGGAATTCAGATGAATTACTACATAGACATCCCCTGTGTAACGGGCTTCGTCTCCAGCAGCTGACAGTCATTCAAACGCAACCAAAATGTTTGATTAGAGAGTACAGGGACTGCGCGTCAAGCACACTAGAACAACACTAGGGTATAACAAGGCTCCGATTCGTGGAAGGAATAATGGGCGTAAAAGTATATAGAGTTTAGATGCAAAATCATAGATGTCTGTTTCGTCAGTTGGAGAATCCATTCAACTAGCAAAAGAGAAAAAGAGTCGGGTCCAAGACCCACTCTGAATTGTTAAGCGCAAACATCTCCATCCATTCGTCATTTCATCCACAGGGCGACCTGTTTCCCGCGTCTCCAATACTCGCATGACCCTCATGATCGTGCCGACGACCAAGTCCATATAAACTTGCGTAGAACTTGCGCCAGTCGATCAAAGAGGAGCACCCTGCTTCTCCTGAAGACTCTGTAGAAGCTTTCGAACATTTCTCAGGTATCACCGCCTCCGCAAAGAACCGATAAATATATCTTGTCGACGCTTCGTTAGTCCAGTGCCCAGAAAGGTGAGCGGATTCGGGTCCCGTCTGTGTAATCATTGGAAGACGGTAATGATCATCATTCTGGCTGTCGTCTGAATCGTTATCGGTATCAGTTTCAGTATCAGCCAATTCATGTGCCATGGTCTGCAGCGTCTGGGGTTCTCCCGGCATATTTTCATCGTCATGATTGTTTTCCCGTATTCGTGTGCTCGATGAGCTATCCTGATCTCGAGACATAGCTGAGAAATTACGATGATCCCAAGATGGAACTCTGCTAGGCAAAATTGAGACTCCGAACCGCCGCCCTTGCTCAATCTCGTTATGTAGCTCGGGCGTCAGACGAATGGTATCGGGAGGACTTGGTGCAGCACTTGGCGTTGAACGTGTAGCCCTAGGCGTGGTCATGGCAAGAAGATAATCAGCGACCCTACTTCTGTAACGTATTGCATCTGGGTCTACGGGAGGCGCACGCGCAGTGGAAGTAGGGGTAGGTCTGACAAATGTTCGGGGCGGAATAGGTGATAATGGTACATGAGTGGGAGGAGGAAATATTTTCCTCAGGGCGCTTGTGCATGGAGTATATCGCATTCCAAGAGGTGATCCACTAAGAAGGGAGAGTACCATTAGTCACCGTGAAATAGATTACCATTGTCAGACTCACCAGACAGCACAACCGACAACCTCCCTCTTGCACATACAGGCAGTCGAAATCGGGCCAGGACGCCGTCTTGCAAGCTCATCGATACTCATGAATCGTGAATCATGTCCAAGCCCCGGGTCCGTTGCTTCGCTCGGATCATCATCGTAATGTATGGGTACCACGACACCCTCGACAGGTTCTGAGACAGATGTCCACACCATTACACCATTTTCAGCGTCTTCACCGCTAACATCTAGCTCTTCTTCACTGAGACCATTAGCGCTACTGCTATGCTGCGTGCGCGTGAGAAAGGCAATAACTTGAGCCGCACTGGGTGAGTATGTAAAGCTGGAGGGAGGATGTACATGGAGGGAAGCGTCTATGTGCGGAAGTCGTTGCGCCATTACACGATCGTGTACCAAAGTTCTCCCTAAGCTCTGTGGACCGGAGGCACGAGTTTTGCCTTTGAACTCTGTGCATTGAGGGGAGGGATGCGGAGGAGAAGAAAGAGGGAATATGGATGGTCGGAATGGAGTTTGTGAAGAAGGTTCAGCCACTGGTTGATAAGCAGGGGTATCACATTCCCTACAGTATAATTGTAGATAGTTATCCTCCTCATCTAGTAAATTGCTTGTGTTATTCAAGGCCCGAGGATCTTCATGTCTATGCACACTGTCAAGCCTGACCGCACCCCTCCGACGCAGTCGAGATGATTCTCCTGAGCGTAGTAGATCCGAGAGAACGATGGAAGAATCAGTATCCTGGATAGAAGGCGTAAGAGACGCGTGAGAGTTAGTACTTGTGTTCAATCGCTGGCGGTAAGTTATTGGCATGGATATGAAGTCGATTTCGATAGAATAGCAATGGGATTCAACCCAGAATTATTGTTGTCAGTAGCGTGAAAGCGTGAAGATTCGTAATAGTTGGTATAGATATAGTATGGCTGGCAGGCTATATCTGTTAGCAGAGACATTGAACGAAAGACGGACATACATACCGAACGGTCCAATAATATGAAGGGAGTCCAAGAGTTTAACAAGGTCTTTGAAGACTATGGTAGAAATGAGTATGGAAGTAGGTTCAAACCTCTGAGCAACAGATCACGGACAAGTGACGCAATGGCTTGATCCGTTCGGCATCACAATTCTTATTCAGAATCCCCAAAATTATCATGCTACCAAAGGCTACTAATCAATTAGTGCTGCGTATCATAAGATTCTGTCTGGTATAATACGGTATCAAGAATTGAGCTTGTGGTATGATAAGTATTGCTTGTATTATATGTATTATACCAGTATTCCCGCTACCTTTAGGTAGTGGGTTTTAGGGTGTTTCGATTCAGGAACTGCAGGTTTTGGTCAAATGACGTCATTGACTGCTTATGGTATATCTTGTCTTTTATCTTTTGATCTTTGTTCCGGATTAATGTCAATTTCACTGCGGATGGCAGTGTACAACCCTTGTTTACTTTCTCCCATGTCGTTCACCATTGGTGGTCAACCCTGTAGAGGATACAATAGGACTATTTGCACGGCTTGCCATTAATCGGCAATAGAATACATACAACTTACAAATGTACATACGTTCGGGGATCTCGGTAACAAGCACTTAGTTTCCGTCGACGATACACGAGCCACTGACGCGAGGATGAGAGAACGACTTGCATTACATCTGGAGCCCACCGCAAGCTAAGAAAGATAGCTAAGATTCCATCGGAACATCCAAACTTGACAGCGTTGGGAAAACCGCTAAGATTTCTGCCAGCACGAAAGGGCATATCGTCAACGGCGCATAGACACTCCCTAGACACGGAGCGACTACAGCACCTAGCCTCCGAGGAAACATCACACCATAAAGACAACAGAACGGACGCAGACGTTAGACAACTCAGTGCAGACGTAACGAAAGAAATACATACCAGCGAGTGGACTTCTCTCGGAACGACTCCCTCAACAGTATCTTCACTGTCTCCATTAACTCCCTCCCCACCATCTTCACCACAAATTACACCCATTACAATGTCGACCACACCCACGTGCGCGGCTACGAAAGGTCCATCGTATATGCCAGCCCCAGGTTCAACACGAGCACCAACTAAGTTCAGAGGGAAAAATGCAGAACTACGAGAATTCCTTGAGGAATTTGACGGTCATGCGAAAGCACAAGAACTCACCGACGAGGAACGGGTCCATGCTGTTTTGAAGTACGTCGATGGACAGACAAAGCGCTATTGGAAAACACTCGACGGCTATGGGGAAAAAGATTGGAATAAGATGAAGACAGAATTGTTCGATGCTTACCCGGGTTCCAAGAAAGGACATCGTTACACAGTAAAAGGCTTGATGAAACTTGCTGAGAAGAATGCAAAAAACCAAATTGACGAGGAAGGGGATCTTATTGAGTACTACCGACAGTTCCGAGTAATGTCGAGACCGTTGAAGGACGATAAGAAGGTTTCGGTGGACGAGTCGAACCGCTACTTCTGGTATGGCCTTCATAAACATGACCGTAAAGAGATTCTGGGTCGCATTGAACTAAAGGACTCGACATTCGACAGGACCACAGTTCCGGACATGGAACTAGCCTTCAAAATGGGTGGACGTCAATTACGCAGGAGTCTATGCCAGACTAGCAACAATTTCGCCAGTGGTTGCAGGTGCTATTGCAGCACTTCCACCAATTCCGCAAATAGTGACAACAGCGGCGATTCCTGCAGTCCAGATGGCACCATATCCAAACCGCCCATTAACCCCAGCGACGTATCCCAACTCGATTGAAATACAAAGGAACAACTACAGGAGAGGTAACGGGATGCAGAGGCAAACTCCAGGACCTCTCCCAGCGGATATCCTTTGCTTCTTCTGCAAAGAAAACCACCTGATCCGTGACTGTACCCATCTTCCCGAATATCTACGAACGAGCCGAGTATCCCAAATCGGACGTTGGTTCTGCTGGCCTGATAACCATCCCCAAGCACGTCGGCGGATTCCGTCTGACCCCACGACGGGTATAAAAGGTGTCGTTGACAGGGAGAGTTCGAGCTTGCCGGGTTTTTAGACCGCCAAGCCATTACAGGAGTAGTAACGGTGGAGGCACACGAAGACACATCCGCAAGTTCGTCGAGGGTGGAAGGAAGAATGGAGGAGATCATAGACGTGGATGCAATAGAGGAAGACGGCGATACATGGATGGAGCCCCTGGAGCTGGAAAGGGTCGAGGAGAATGTCGGGATGGCAGTAACACGTTTGGCTGGCAAGCGAAAACAGAGCAAAGAGGATACGGAGGACCAACCTAAAGCCAAAGAAACTCGTAAGCAACCCAGGATCCCAGTAAACCTGCCAGGACCACTCACCACATCCGGAAGTAAGCCTGCGTTCACCTACGAGTCCAAAGCTGAGGATCCAAACACCGCTACGAAGATGTTCCAAAGGATGTTGGATGTTGTAGTTCCAGATGTGACCGTCCGTGATCTCGTATCACTTAGTAGCGACTTGCGAAAGCAATGGATAGACCATACGAAAGTCCAACGTATCCCCACTACCACGGATGAACAAACAGTACAAGCAACAATCCGTACCAAGGAGTCCTTGAACCTGGAATACTCAACGCCGGTACGAATGATTGAAGTCATGTTGTTTGGAAGACAGAAAGAGACGGCACTCATTGACGACGGGGCGGAAATTGTCATCATTAGAGCCGATGTTTGCAAAGAGATGGGCCTCCAAATAAATCCCGAGAAGATGGTCACAATGGAAACTGCGAATGGGAGCCGTGAACAGATGGAAGGGTGCACAGAATACTTGGACATTGTCGTGGATGGACTGGTGACATGGGCTCATGCTTTCGTCGTCACAAGCAGTCCGTTTCGAGTTTTGTTGGGACGACCTTGGCAGAAACATGTACGATTGTCAAAGATGGAGACGGACGAAAATGTCTTAGTCACAGTACATGACCCAATGGGAAAGCAGAGGTCGAGGACAGTCAAAACGATACTAAAGAATATCGAGACGCCGCCAGACAACTCAATAACACCAGAGGAAGTGGTTCGGATGTGGGAAAGAGTTCAACTCGACATGTTGACTGACGGGGAAATCCAGCATCTGAGCAATCTAACATCACTGGCAGCCTTCATCTTTCATTCCAACTACTCACACAATCAAATCCACCACATTCTTGCGTATAAGCGTGTTGCGCAGAAGGTTCAACCCATCCCGACTGTCATGCCTGACTATGCTAAGGTAATCCGAAGATTCCCAGAGGACCCTCTTCTTACCCTTCCAAGCCTCTCACGAAATCCACCACAGTTTCTCCCCGGAGCACGTTTAACGGAGGAACGACTGAAAGGACTCGGCATATTGAAAAACGGATTCCTATGGCCTGAGGAACGCCTACTGATGGCAGATGTCTTGAAGAAGAACGAGATGGGGATAGCCTGGGACGAGACAGAGAAGGGTCGATTCCGCGAAGACTATTTTCCTCCCTTAAAGATTCCGATGATAGCACATACACCATGGGCCGATAGAACACTGCCAATCCCACCAGGAATTCGAAACAAGGTCATTCAACTTGTTCGAGAGAAGGTCGCATCAGGACTTTATGAACCCTCGAATAGTTCATATCGTTCCCAATGGTTCGTAGTTGCGAAGCCAGATGGAGGTCTACGCATCGTCCATAACTTAAAGAAACTCAACGCAATCACCGTCCGCGACTCAGGCCAACCACCTATCATCCATCTCTTCATCGAGCAGTGTGGCGGGCGAGGGATATACTCTGGAATCGATGTAATTGCAGGATTCGATCATGGGACACTTCACGAAGACTCTTGAGACCCCACAACATTCGATACTCCTATCGGAACATTTCGCCTAGCACGTATACCTCAGGGATGGACAGGCTCTGTCCCAGTCTTCCATGGTCACGTCGCGTTTCTGCTACAGGATGAGACCGAAGTCTCTCCAAATTTTATAGACGACTTACCAGTTTTGGGACCCAAAACTCGATATGAAAAGCAGGGAGGAGACTACAAAGTATTGGTGGAGAACTCAGGTATCCGTCGCTTTGTTTGGGAACACGCTCTGGATCTCAATCGCATTCTCCATCGACTCAAACATGCTGGAGTCACAGTCTCAGCAAAGAAACTCAAAGTAGCAGTTCCAGAGCTTAAAATCATAGGAACGGTGTGCACGTATGAAGGTCGACTCCCAGACAACAGCAAAGTTGTGAAAATTCAGTCTTGGCCAGCTTGCGAGTCCATCACCGAAGTCCGAGGATTCTTGGGAACGGCAGGAGTACTTCGCGTTTGGATTAAGGACTTCGCACGAATCACTCGTCCACTGGTCGACCTCACGAAAAAGGACGTCACATTCATATGGCTACCAGAGCACCAGCAAGCTATGGCAAACACCAAGGATGCTGTGTCAAAATGCGAAGCGTTAGTCACTATCGACTACCTTTCCCTCCTTCCCGTCATCATGGCCGTCAACTCCTCTTACATCGCATGTGGTATCATTCTCTCACAAGACAACAAAGATGGTCGTCGCCACCCATCTCGTTTTTGGTCCATCGCTTGGAACGAACGCGAAGCTCGTTACTCCCAGGCCAAAATTGAGCTTTATGGCCTCTTTCGAGCCTTTCACGCAATGAAAATCTACATTATCGGAGTTCAAAAGCTTATTGTCGAGATGGATGCTTCGTGTGTGAAGGGCATGATCAACAACCCAGACATGCATCCGAACGCCGCCATGAACCGCTGGATTGCCGCTATTCAACTATTCGACTTTGACCTCAAACATGTACCGGGAAAAAATTTCCTAGGACCTGACGGAGTATCGAGGAGACGACGAACAGTAGATGAAGGAGATGAACGAGAAGGCGAAGCAGACGAATGGGTAGATGAGATTTTGAGTGCAGGAATATGGATAGCTGGAGCATGGGACAAGGAGGATCGACTCGGAGGAATCGTGGAATATAGAGACACTGGAACATCCTCAGCTTTCTGTCTAACGGCATCAGTGGAAGCATCGGACAACGTGAAAATCCCTTATAGTCAAGTAGCCCAACGACGTGACAACGAGCTTCATACGATACAGGACTACCTCACAACCTTCACAACGCCATCCTCGCTGTCCACACTACAACTCAAGCAATTCATTCAACGAGCCTCCCAATACTTTGTCAAAGCGAATCGTTCGACATCAGCTCGTCATTCTTCCCCTTCCTGACCGACTCTCACTCCTACAGCAATCTCATGACGAATTAGGACACAAAGGATTTTATTCTACACGACGTACGCTAGCGGATCGTTTCTGGTGGCCGAGCCTCAACGAAGATTTGCATTGGTTCTTGAAAACATGCCATGAATGCCAAGTCCGTTCTACCGAAAAGGTTATAATCCCTCCCTCTATTTCTATCCCTGCCACTCTCTTTCGCAAAGCACACATTGACGTGATGTACATGCCTCTGGTCCAGGGCTATAGGTTCATTGTTCAAGGCCGATGTTCGCTCTTTCGATGGCCGGAATGGAGAATGCTGAAGAAAGAAAATGGGAAAACATTGGGACAGTTTGTATTCGAGGAGATACTTTGCCGTTGGGGAGGACTAGAAGAAATTACAACCAATAACGGACCTGCAATGGTGGCAGCATTGGATTGGCTTCGCGAGAAGTACCACATCACACACATCCGAATTGCGGCGTATAATTCCCAAGCAAATGGCGTTGTCGAAGTCTCACATCGTTACATCCGAGATAGCATTGTTAAGGCCTGCGGGAGCGACATCCGACAGTGGATACGTGTAACGCCATATGTCTTCTGGGCGGATCGTATCACAGTCCGACGGGATATTGGTTACTCCCCTTACTATGCATCACACGGCGTTGAACCACTTCTGCCTTTCGACATCACCTAAGCAACATTCCTTCTCCCAGACATCACCTCCAAGCTTTCAGACTCAGACCTCATTGGACTCAGGGCTCGACAACTCGAACGACGAGAGAAGGATTTAGCTCAAATTCACGAAAAAGTCGTACAAAGTTGATTCAAATCGGTGGAAGCCTTTCGTCGTTATCACAAGAATGTCATAAAAGATTATAAATTCAAGGCAGGCGAGTTAGTTCTAGTCCTCAACAAACGGATTGAAGCAGGCGTCTCGAAGAAAGCACTACCTCGATATTTCGGCCCTATGATCGTCATAAAACATACTCGCAATGGGAACTATTGTTTAGCGGAATTAACAGGCACCGTTTCATGCCTCCGATACGCAGCCTTTCGAATCATTCCTTATCACTCGAGGTCAACCAAACAGACGAAGGTTACAGAATTCTTAGATGAGGAGACATTGGCAGGCATCGAGGCGGAGGAAGATTAATATTCATACAACATTGGTTCGAGCGAGGGCGCTCGAAATCTAAAGTGAGGGGGAGATGTAGAGGATACAATAGGACTATTTGCACGGCTTGCCATTAATCGGCAATAGAATACATACAACTTACAAATGTACATACGTTCGGGGATCTCAGTAACAAGCACTTAGTTTCCGTCGACGATACACGAGCCACTGACGCGAGGACGAGAGAACGACTCGCATTACAACCCTGTGTTGCAAGTAAAGACTGCTCCATTCACCACTCCGTCCTGTCCCGTTCTTTCGTTCATCGATATTTTGGCAACTCCACAATTGACGACATATCCGCTCTTGTTGATATTCGCCTCTCCAATTTTGTTTTTAGTTCACATGTTGATTTCGTTATACTGGATGAGGTCGAGGGCTCTGATGCCATTTTTGGTCTTCAATTCCGTCAATCGTGTTTATCGTCTGAGTGCGTTGGTTTGTATGAGCAGTTACCCGACGTTGTCAGTTCGCTTGAACCGCTTGTGTCATCGCCTTTTCTCCTGTCTGTTGTTGGTTTATTTGGTGAGGTCTCGGAATGTGAGTTTAGGGTTTTGTTTTACCTTTTGATACTAATAATTACACATAGCATCTCATAATATCGGTACATCTATTTCTGCGACAACAACGGCCAGAAATATGGCCGGCCCTTGCACCCACAATGGTGTAGGGTCATCTGCTGCACCCAGTTATGGGAACAATGCCAATACTTCATCAAGTTCATCAATGGTGGAGCTGCTGCCTACAGTCATCTACCACCATTTGGGATGATCAAATCTTTCCGACCAAATTTCATCATGTATACCTGTATTTATGAGCATTTTTCCATGCGAGGCATTTTTTAGATCAGTAATACAAAGTTTCTACTACCTTAAATACATTATCGAGGAAGGGATAGTTGCGCCAGACTCTAATCAGTATGAAAATCTGTTATCAAGCAAAAACTAGCATTTGGGATGCACTGATAAGATGTTTGATAAACTAATTTAGGAAATGATTTATATTCATCTGATATTGATCAAGCCGTAATTCAACTGCTTCTCCGCCTGCTCAACTCTTTCCACCTCACCTGAATGTTGCCATACCATGATACATAGTATTGTAAGGTTGAAAAATGTGCTGTATGATAATATGATCATGTTTCCCAAGCTATGATACCAGAACTTGAGTTTAGCAATGTCAATCATCAAAACATTTTTTGTTTTCATCCCGAAATGACATTTTTCAAGTGTTACAATGGGAGTGTGCAAGAATATGCTCATCTGAGTAGCTGATGTTTTGAAGGGGTCATCCTAATGCATGCCTGAAAAAAGTCCGAAGCCAGAATAGCTATAGATCATGGTAAAACATTGTTTGTCCCAAATGATGGTAAATGACTGTATACCACTGTCTTCCTCACAGGTAGTTCACTCATGTTTACTCGGTAGCTCGAAATCCGGTATGAAATGCTCAATATTTTTGAGCGATGATCAAAACCAGTATAAGTATGCAGGTTTACATGGTTTGGACCTGAGAGGTATTGTCAGTATCCGTCAACGATGTGAAGCTATTATTGATCATATTTTTTCAGGTCATTGTTTTTTGAATCAGCACTCGGAATGTTTGCCTGCTTGTAAAATGTTCACCGCAGATTTCTCCTCAGAAACTGAATTTTTTACCTATTTAGATAGTTTAATTGCTAAATCTAAGACAGGCCAGTTACCAGTAGAGAAATTGAAATCAGTTTTAGAAGCTCTCAGTATAACAGAACAGATCCGACCTATTCAACCTCGTTGACAGATGTTGAAGTTTGTGCACAAATTTCTTCAACGGATGTGTGCCTCCTCAAAGGAACGTAAACTGCAAGAGCTCCCCCTATCGGCTGCAGATATTTTCAAGGATTTTACTCGGCTGCGATTTTCTGTCCTGTTGCAGTATTGTCGCTTGCACAATGTTCCTGTAAACATTGCCACTGCAATCTCCGGATTACTGCGTAATGAATTGGCTTCACATATTCTTTCAGCTGAGTGTTTTACAAATGCTTTTGTATTTTCCGACAAGCATCATCCCATTGGATGTCTTCATATTGCGAGAACGTTTCATGCTCCTACTGCAGCTTTTGATCCTGGCCGTGATACTATATCCAAGTTCCGTTTGATGTTAACACATTTACTTAGTAATAAGTTGTCTGCGAGCACCCTGAAGAGTGTACTGCAAATTTTAGAAATTCCATTCCATGAACATGACAACAAGCGCATTCTCCGCCAGCGTTTGCAGAAATACAATAGTTCGGAAGGGTTGGACCTTCAACAAGCTGATGAAGATAAGAAACTTCATGAACTACGATCATCTTGGCCTGTTTTGCTGTCAGCGTCATCGAAGCAACAATTTGTACAAAGATTTCAAGAGCACACTTCTAGTAAAACTATGCGGAGATCGATATGCGCCTCTTGTTCCTCAGAAGAATTGTCCAGTGATTGTCATATCGTCTCATCAGAGTCTGTCAACCTCTCTTTGTTGAAAAGTCCTAACACTCGACCAAAAGGCAGTGATGCCTCGTTAGTAGTGGACCATAACTGGCTTGATGGAGATTGTATACCCCCTGTTTTGGATCTAGCTCTTCCCAATCATCCGGATGTTCTTCTGGATCACAATGGAGTAACTACTGAAAGCAATGGTAACATCTTTTTAGCTAATCATATGTACCTAGGGGTGGTACCCGATATATTAAAAGATCTGACAGTTGTTGAGGAGGCCATGATTTCGCGCTGTCGTGCTAAAAGCTGGATTGTTCAGTTGAAGGAAAATGATAATGTCACAAATCAGACTACTCAGCGTGCACTGAAAGGTAACATAATAGTATATCCACAAAAACCATCAGCTGTAGCAAAAATTTTACCGCCATCTTTGGAGGAGCTTACCGCACCTATTTGTGTCATCTTTGTAGGCTCTTCTTGTCCTTCAGATGAATGGCTTTGGACAAAAGCCAAACCGTTGACTGCATGCCCCAAAGTGGTCCGTGATGCTTTGACTTGGTTAAAGACGCATAATAAATGGTACAAAGATATAGAGATTGATTATGGCCTTCTGAATGGGCTTCCGGATAATTTCGTCTTACCCGTCCATGTAGAATGTGTTAATTCTAGTAAATCTGCCGATGATATTTTGACGAGTGGTTATGATCCTGCTAGTAATGTCGCAGTTGAAGATCCTATGGTACATATTGATGAGGTCATTTTTGAGAACGTTGTTATTACAGATGTAGACGCAAATGCAACTATTAATGAATTACGTGCTGCAGCCATGCGCCATATTAAGTTCAAAGGTGGATCCTATGTTGAAGTACCTCATGACTCAGAACCAATGAATGAGTTTTTCAATCCGTCCCTTTTTCCAATGATTTATCCTACACTATTTCCATATGGTATTGGTGGATTCGAGGATTATTCTCATTCAGAACGTGTTTCACTAAAACGACATGTGAAACATTTACTTTCTCTCAGTGACCGTCGTTTTCAAGAACACTACTCGTTTTCATTCACTGCATTCAATATCCTACAAAGGTGCAATATGCTGTTGCGTACTGCTTTGAAGGCCAAAAGATCCACATTTCCTGCTCTCGCTCGTCAATTTGCTTCTGTTACATCTGCCGCTATTGGGGCAGTCACGAAAAGATTTGCTCAAGGTGACATGGTGCCATTTAGGAATTCTCAAGAACGAATGGTCCTTCAGTTGATGCAGCAAGTGAATCTTGTTACATCCACAGTTCCCGGCTCTTCGGCTGCATTGGTGAATATGAGAAATGAGATCAGAGCACTCATGATCGACCAGGGCTTACCGAGCTTTTATATCACTATTAATCCTGCTGATGTTTATAATCCCCTAGTAAAATTTCTGGCAGGATCTGAAATTGATATTGATTATATGTTCCCTCACGAGGTGCCATCCTACTGGGATCAAGCTACACTAATTGCGAGGAATCCCGTTGTCGCCGCCAAATTCTTCAATGTTTACTTGAACACATTCATTCACGACTTGCTCAATTACGATCCCGCTTGCAAAGATCTAAGTGGTGGCGTATTGGGGCTCATAAAAGGCTATTACGGTTGCATAGAGGCACAGGGACGTGGTACTTTACATTGTCATATGATGGTCTGGTTAGAAGGAGGCCTTAATCCCAATGAAATCCGGCAAAGAGCAATAGAAGATCAAAATTCTGATTTTTGTCGTCGACTTATTGCTTTTCTAGACAATGTCATATCTAATAGTGTACCCTCGAAATCTTCCGCATGTACCATCTGATGACTTACACCCGTGCTCTGTACGGGGAACATGTATGATGGGATATGATGATTACAGCGCTGATTCAGAGGATATTATACAAAAAGATCTACATAATCTTGTCCAAAGTTGTCAAGTCCATAAGCACACTTCTACTTGCTACAAGTATTGTCACGATAGTTCAAAACCAAAAGAATGTCATTTTGGTCTGGATGAATCTAACTGTTAAGATCATGTACACTGTGTAACCATGCCAGAGGTCACAGAGTGTCTAAGTGCGGAAGACGAGTGGGACAGTAGTGAAGTTGTTAACAACACTGCCGTTACGCCGTTAGTCCCCGGAGATCAAGAGTATAGAAGGGAGGAGCTAAGTAGCAGCCAAGTCGGAGCGGCGGTATCGCTGGTGACGAGGAGCGAACCAAAGAACGTATAAGTCCTAAGGTAGAGTAGAATGTACTTCAAGGCAGTGAGCCTGAAGACTTAGAGGAGCCAAGAGTTAAGGAGGGAATCTAAGTCAATAATTAAACTGAGGAACTACAGTAGCGTACAGGCAGTATTTATATCTACGGAACGGCGCATCGGTGCGGAGTGCCTGACTAACTACTAGGAGCTATACGTGTAGTACCTGCAGGGTAAAGTAAAGGACAATAAGAAGGGACTAGAATGAATGGGTATGTGTAGCGAGAAAGAACAATAAGGAGAGATTACAATAAAAGGCAGATCTTCGGAATACCGAGCGGCGAAGTGGAGGCCCGAGGCATGAACTTGACAGTATCCCCCTCTTAGGCTTGAGCCCTCGAAAGCCATTAATGCCGGGAGTCGATTAGTCACCAAAAGAAAATTTTAAAGGCCGTCAGCATCGGGAATTTGGCCTATCAGTCAGCAGGAAAATTTTCGAAAGCCGTTGGGACAGGGAATTGTCGTTAGTCATTAATGAAAATTTTCGGCTCACCGTAAACCAAACACAATTCGACGGGAAATTTTCGCTGGTCCGTGCACCATTTTGTCCTTACAAAAAGGGCCAGGTTTTGCCGCTATGGCCCTATCTTTTCCCAATTTTCCTAAGTCCACCAACATGACGACAAGCCGTACTACTACTACCACCGCCCCACCCCAGCCCAACACCTCTTCTCGTCCTGCCGATCCCTCGAGCCCCGGCGCCCCACTCGATGATGACGAAGATGCCATTATGCGGGAGGCTCTGGCAAGAGTCGAACGCTTGGAGGTGCGAAAGGCAGAGGAAGCCGCTCGCAAGAAGGCTGAGGAGGAAGAAGCTCGTAAGGCGGTGGAAAAGGCGCGGGAGAAGGCTGCTGCGAAGGAGTTGGAGGAGCGGAGGAAGAGGATGGCAGAGGCGGCCACAGCCCGCAGTCGGCGGGGGTCCTCGCCAGGAGGAGCTTCGATGTCTTCTCGGAGGCCCGTGGTGGAGATCCGGAGGGAGAAAGGCAAGGGGAAGGCAAAGCCTCAGGTGAGTACTGCTTCCCTCCATTACAACCTTTATTAATTCCGGTTCCTTAGGCTGTCGGTGGGGATCCCGACGACGAAGAAGACGAGGACGAACGGGCTCCTTGTGAGAGATGCAGGAGCAAGAAGATCTCTTGCCAGATGCAGGCTGGCAAGAGGAGCTCCATCATATGTAAACCCTGTCACGACGCAAAAGTGAAGTGCTCATATTCCGCCACTTCAACCGGAAGTTGGATTGGCTGATTACGGATGCCGCAAGGAGGAGAAGATCGCCCCCAGAGATGCTAGAGGCCGGGCCATCCGGGTTGTCGAGGAAGAGGAGAAGGGTAGTAGATAGTGACGAGGAGGAAGAGAAGGAGATGGATGGGGAAGGAGAAGAGGAGGTGGAAGAGGAGGAAACGGCGCCGACAGAGGCGCGATCGGACAAAGGGAAGGGAAGAGCAGAGGAGTAGTGTAGAGTACGGACATCGGACCTCGGCCCTTCAGCCAAAATCTTGTAACCTTCTTGTAACCTCTTGTAGCCTGCTGCCCTCTGTACATAATTTTGTTCTTTTGTTTTTTGTATATACAGAATATCATCGCGCTTGAAATCGGAAATGTGAATGGGCCACGAAGCGGCGTAAGAAATAATTAGTTTTGAAGTATAAGTAGTTTAGGTGTGAATGAAACTTAAGCAAAACAGTAGTTAAAGAAACCAAAATAAGCAATTAAGAAAGAGAGATAAACACTCAATTTGCTATCATCGTGTTTATCCTCTAAACACATGAAGTAAACTTCAGCGGAGCATGGCGGAAATGGGGGAAAAGGAATAAAATGAATTTTTATGATCAAGGTCCAGGTTTCTGAGGGTATTGGGCGTGGAATGCCGGTTTTACAAGTTCGTCAGCATGTAATTCATCAGCAGCAACCCAAGAGAACTCATCGTCGGTACCTTTGTAACCGGCCCACCGAATGTAATAACGTAGAGGACAACGTTTGTACCTTCTGTCCAGCTTGGAGTCAAGGATTTCAGCAACGTTGTACTCCTCTTCACCATCAACTTCGATTGGAGGTGGAGGAGATTGGGTTCGATTCGGGAATGGATTCGGCGTAACCGGCTCCAGCTGTGAGACGTGGAAAACCGGGTGAATTCGGCGAAGGTAGTCCGGGAGCTTGAGTTCGCAGGACAGAGTACCAGGTCGACTGACGACCTTGAAGGGACCAAGATATTTTTCAGAGAATTTTTCAGTAGGACGAGTAGAGCGAATATGCTTAGCAAGAACAAAGACTTCGGAGCCGATCGGGAACTCCGGGTGCGAGATTCTTTTCCTGTCAGCTTGTTCCTTGTAACGAGACTGAGCTAAAAGGATTTCCTCTCGAAGGAAAGCGTGGAGTTCATCGAGATTGATGATGAAGTCTCTAGCCAGATCAGACTTCATGTCGACCTCGGGCCAAACGGTGATATTTGGGTGGTATCCTTTGTTAGCGAAGAATGGAGTAATACCAGTGGACGCATTGGGAGCGTTGTTATAGGCGAACTCGGCGATCGGGAGTAAAGGCGACCAGTCATCTTGTTGGTAGGAGCAGTAGATCCTGATGTACTGTTCGAGAGTCTGATTGACACGCTCGGTCTGCCCGTCGGCTGCCGGATGATATCCAGAGGTGTAGTGAAGTTCCATGGAGAGCGCTTTACCGAGAGCCCGGAAAAACGCCGAAACAAATTCAGAACCACGATCAGAAGTGACATGATTAGGAACACCATGTTTAGAGAAGACATGAATAACAAAGAGCTCAGCTAGTTGTTCGGAAGTAATGGTGTCGTAAGTTGGAATAAAGATAGCTTGCTTGGAGGATCGATCCACAACGACGAGAATAGCTGTATAGCCATTCGACATTGGCAGTTGCTCAATGAAGTCCATGGATATGGAATCCCATGGTTGGACCGGAACCGGCAGAGGCTTCAACAACCCGTAAGGCCGATGACGGCGAGGTTTGTTGCGACCACAAACAGTGCAAGAGGTGACATAGTCACGGACGAAGTCTCTGACCTTGGGCCAGGTGTATTGACGACGTACAGCTTCTAGAGTTCGGTTCTGGCCGAAATGGCCGGAGAGTGGATGATCATGAAAGTAGCGGAGAACTTGAAGGCGAAGATCGCCGTGATTAGGAACATAAATACGGTCGTCAAGGCGTAGTAGCTTGTCACTACCTAAGCTCAAACGTTCATTGGAAGGATCTTTTGCAAGTTCCAAACCAACAACGGAGCTCGGGTCGGCGGGAAGGGCGAGGATGATAGCTTGGTGTAGGGCTTCGATATCCATGATAATCGAGGCTCGTAAAACCGGGCCTTCCAAGAAGGTAGCTCGAAGAGACGCAGTGAGTTGTTTGTTAGTAAAGATAGGACGGAAGTTATGAGGGTTCACTTGGGCATAGCCAATATCCCCCTCTTTAGGGTAGACGTCCCAGCGTCTAGTTATTGAATCGGGTTTCTCGCCGAGTTTTCCCGGTCGGAAGCGAATAACCATATTAAATTGATGTAAAAATTCTGACCATCGGACCTGTCGGCGTGTGAGAACCTTGGTAGTAGAAAAATACTCAAGATTTTTGTGATTGGTGACGACGTCCACCGGATTACCCGAGCCTTCCAGATAATGACGCCAAGCTTTAAAGGCCTCGAAGATGGCCAGTAGCTCTTTGTCGTGAGTATCGTAGTTGAGTTCAGCCGCATGAAGCGTTCTGGAAAGGAAGGCTAGAGGATGAATTTCACCGTCAGCATATTGGATGGAAAGAATCGCCGCAATGGCGTAGTCGGAAGTGTCGGTCTCCACGATCAGTGGGCGATTCGGCTCCCAATGGGCCAGTATCGGCGCAGAAGTAAAAGCGATTTTGAGGTTTTCGAAGGCCTCTTGACAGCTGCTGTCCCAGATCCAGGGAGCGCCTTTTCGGGTAAGCCGAGTCATCGGCACAACGATATCGCTATAATTATAGATAAAACGACGATAGAAATTTGCAAAACCCAAGAAGGACTGAATGTCCTTAACCTTCCTCGGGACCGGCCACTCTAGAACTGTCTGAACTTTCTCTTTGGACATGGTTAATCCGTCGGCAGAAAGAATGTAACCCAAATACTCAACAGTGTCCATATTGAATTCGCACTTCTCGGGATTGGCGTAAAGCCGATGATGGCGAAGCCGCCGAAGAACTTCCTTGACATGTTCTTGGTGTTCTTCTGGTGTATCAGAGTAGATCAGAATATCGTCAAGATAGACGATGACACAAACATCGAGCATGTCAGAGAAGATGTCATTAACAAACCGCTGGAAGGCCGCAGGGGCGTTCGTCAGGCCGAACGGCATAACCTTCCATTCGTAAGAGCCGTAGCGGGTCCGAAAGGTGGTCTTCCATTCATCACCTTCAGCGATTTTGACTAGATGATAAGCGTGAGCGAGATCCAATTTGGTGTATATTTTAGCTCTTTTCGGAGCGTCGAGAAGATCTGATATGAGTGGGAGTGGGTAGCAATCCTTTTTGGTAATACGATTGAGTCCACGGAAATCGACGCAAAGGCGAAGTTTGCCGTCTTTCTTCGGGACGAAAAGGACCGGAGCGCCATGAGGAGAGGATGATGGGGTGATGGCACCAGTAGCCAGCTGTTTGTCAATAAAGTCTTTAAGGGCGACTAACTCCTTTTCAGACAAAGGATAAATACGGCCAAGAGGCGGCGAAGCGCCTTCTTCCAAGTCAATCTTCAAGTCGTAAGGTCTGTGTTCAGGAAGTGAATCTGCAGCAATCTCGTCGAAGACGTCTGCAAACTCAGCATACTCTGCTGGGATGGAAGGAGGAAGTGGAGGGACAGTAGGAGCGGTGGAAGAGCGGTCGGCGGCGCGGGCCGCGACCTCTGAGTGAATAGCACGAAGAAGTATAGGTTCCATCCCAGCGTCCTTGCAAGCCCTGTTCAAGACTGCAGCACTCACCAGTGCAATGTCGACCTCGGGAGTTTCCAGCTGAGCAGCGAATTGAGAGACCGTAGGATAAGAGTAGATGGGTTCAAAGGGGAATTTGGACAAAAGGGGCTTGACCTGTGACGTCCGAGAGCGGGAGCGAGAGCGAGGGCGAAGTGAGTCCCCAGGAGGGGTCTCCAGAATTGTCGGTGAAACCGACGGCGAAAGTTCCGGTAGCGGAACAGCGACCTTTGCAACAACAGGGTTGATGGCAGAAGGCACAGACGTCTGTGGAGAATCAAGATGTGAAGTGTTACGGAACATAATGTTTCGAGATGCCCAGTCAATCAACGGATTGTAGCGGGATAAGAAACTGTAACCTAATACTGCTTTACAGGATGAATCTAAATGAGTAACATAAAAGGGTAATAGAAGCAGCTCGCCGGAAGGGAACCGAACGGCGATATTCGCCATATCGGTAATGGGTTTAGAAGATAATGAACCATCAAAAAGACGAAGATTTACAGGAGAGATTTTGGTCGTAGGAATAGAGTTCTGAGAAACATAACGAGTATCGATGAAAGAGTCAGTAGAACCAGAATCAACAAGAGTAGGAAATTTGAGAAGAGCAGAAATGGGTTCGGCCGGCGCAGCCGAATCGGATAACGAAAATTCAGTAGTCAAAGATATTACAAGAGATCGTTCAATAGAGGAAAGAGCGGACGCGTTGAGATATAACTCCCCAGGTGAGGTACGAACCTGATCAACGCAGCTCCCGTTCCGTACCGGGGAACAAGAGCTGCGGATTAGTTTTCCGAATCCTCTTCAACAACCTCAATGGTTGCTTCGGGGGTTTCTTCAACCTCGGCAGCGCGGCCCTTCGATTCCCGGGCCTTTCGCTTGTTGCAGTCAGCAATCTGATGCTTACCACCGCAGAAGAGACAAAGATTGTTCTTCATCCTTCTTTCCCGTTCGGAGGGAAGTACCTTACCATCTGCTCCTAGATGGTTGAACGCGGGGCGTTGACTGCCGGATTGGCCGGAGTTCGAAGAGTTCTGGGGCTTACCGTTGTTGTTAGGCTTACCACCAGAGTGTCATGCCCTGGCTACAACCAGACCAGTCTCAGTACCCGTCATACGTTGTCATACATCCTGTCTCTACACCCTGTCCCCTCTCTACACCTCCCTATACCTCCCCTACACCTCCCTATACCTCCCCAAGGACCACCATGCACTCTCCAAGCATTGTAACCCAAACGTCCTCCACTCCGACACGCATACAAGACCCCCCTAACCATCAACCCCTTTGAGTACTAATCTAGATTACCTCCCTCCATCGACTAAGCTGCCTCATGTTTCCAGATGTCCTCTTGTTCACTTCCCGTACCTATTTAAGTAGCGCCGCAATGTCCCGAATCCCCAGCTTGGTATATTTTGATCACACACCCTTTACATAGGTCCAGTCCCTGTCCCTTTGTACCTGCTAACCGTACGGAATTCTCTCTATTATCTGTTTCTCTACCTCTGTTTCTCTCTACTCTCGTCTACTGTCTCTCTGATCGTCTGTACGATCGAATATACGCTTTTACTTCACGTCTAAGCAATCCGAGTGAGTTCCCTAGCTCCCTCGAACAATACTAAAGCTCCCCAAACGCCTACCGCCTTGGTGAGCTAACCTCCCCAAACCTCCTCGAGCTCCCTAGCTATCCTATAAGCTTCGGGACCTCTGTCTAGGTAACGTCGAAGCTACCCCATACGTCGAACTACGTACCGCTTCTCCGTTACCAACTCCCACACTCGAGGACGTCCATCCTCAAGCCTAGCCCCCGGGGACCTACCATCCCCGGCACATCCCTTCTCGGGAGCTTATACCCTCGAGACCCATTTACATATACGACCCACTCGATCCTATATTGACGTTCTAGCGAGTACAACTCCTACTACGCAATATCGTACGGTCCCGCACTCTTCCTTAACCTCCCTACGCCTTAGGGACCTCCCCGGACCTCCTAGGAACCCCTTCAAGGGTCACCACCACTTCGTTCTAGCTACTACTAGGTCGTTCCCGTCCTCGGTCGCGGTTCTCGTAGCTCCCTTCGAGCTCCAGCCTGCTCTTAGCACGCTACAACATAAACCTCCACATACCAAAACCTTCCCTAAGACCTATTTTGACCCAGGTCTTACACAGAGAAGGGTTTGGGTTTCGGCGTGAACGGCGCCGAAGAGCCCGAAGGCTGAGAATTGTTGTGCTGGTTAGTAGAACCAGTCTTGAAGTCCGAGGAACCCTTCTTCGGGTTCCGAGCAATAAAAGGCTTACCAGCCTCACGCTTCTTGGTTTCTTCGCGCTTCCAGTAGCGGTTGTCAATACGAAGAACTTCCAGACGATAAGCAGCGAGCGTCGCCGGTTCGGGCAACCGCGCCATTTCGTCCTTGATGCGTTCAGCCAAGCCTCGTCCATAAGCCCATTTCAGGGCGGCAGAATCCCAGTTGGTACTAGCAGCCAGGGTGTTGAACCGGATGTTGTACTTCCGGATGTTCTCGGTTTCCTTCATCTTAAGGTTACCAAGGGCGTCCTCGGCCTCGCCTTGGGCGTCGTAAACGCCGAAATTGTCCTGTAGCTCCTTTACAAGGGCCGTGAAGGACGACGTCCAGGCCGGCAGCGAGTCGAGGTCCGGGTCGAGGATATCAGGGACAAACCATTCTTTGGCTGACCCACTGAGGTAGGAAAGAGTATAATTCACCTTCCGTTGGTCGGTGAAGTACTTTGGATGGTCATTGAAGACCAGGGCGAGATTGACGAAGAACGTCTTGAGTTTTCGGGGGTCCGAACCGTCGAATACCTCGGGCTCCTTGACCTTGCTCTTGGATTCAGAGCTGTCAGAGGGACGGCCGAGTGCGGCGAGAACGGAACCGAGGGTTTCCATAGAAACCTTAAAACCCGAGAGAAGATCCAACATAGCACGTTGCTCGTTGGGGATGTCAGGAGAGTTGGAGGAACGAGGTCCACCAGGACCACCAGGACCGCCGGGACCGCCAGGTCCACTGGGGTCACCAGGCTCACCATGCGGTAAACCGCCAGAATCGTCATCCAGGTCGTCATGATTGTTGTCGGCGCCCGGTTCATTGGGGTCGACAGGAGGGTCTTGATCATCGTGATCACCAGTATCCAAATCGAAGTGAGGAGGTGGGTCACGAGGAGATTCAGAAGCTGCTCTGCGTTGGGGTTGTTTACCCGAACGGCGAGCGATGGCTTGGAGGATTGGAGAGTCAATTCGAGTAGTAGACCGGCCCCGAGCCGGAGCGACCACGGGGGGTTGTCCACGGCGAGGGGTCAAGACTTGGACAGGTTGTCCGTCACCGGTAAACAAAGTGCTGTACTCAAATTGCTGATCTTCTTCCATGGCTTCAGGAAGAGTTGACGTAGTAGGAACAGTAGCTGGACCGAAACCGCGATTACGGCGACGTGGTTGACCGATGGCTGAGATAGATTCGGAGAAAGGGGCGAAAGATTGGGCTGTAGTGAAGAAAGTGTTTTCTTCGGAGTTAGCTCTAGATTGAGCTCGAGTTTTCGGAGGCATAAAAAATGATATGTCAGTACGACGTTAACGGATTGAGTTTAATTATACTGTTAAGATCATGCAACCCGTGTAACCGTGCCAGAGGTCACGGAGTATCTAAGTGCGGAAGACGAATGGGACAGTAGTGAAGTTATTAACAACACCGCCGTTACGCCATTAGTCCCCGGAGGTCAAGAGTATGAGAGGGAGGAGCTAAGTAGCAGCCACGTCGGAGCGGCAGTATCGCCGGTGACGAGGAGCGAACCAAAGGACGTATAAGTCCTAAGGTAGAGTAGAGAGTACTTCAAGGCAGTGAGCCTGAAGACTTAGAGGAGCACAGAGTTAAGGAGGGAATCTAAGTTGATCTAAGTTGATCTAAGTTGATCTAAGTTGATCTAAGTCGATAATTAAACTGAGGAACTACAGTAGCGTACAAGCAGTATTTATATCTACGGAGCGGCGCAACGGTGCGGAGCGCCAGACTAGCTACTAGGAGTTATACGTGTAGTCCTGCAGGGTAAAGTAAAAGACAATAAGGAGGAACTAGAGTGAATGGGTATGTGTAGCGAGAAAGAACAATAAGGAGAGATTACAATAAAAGGTAGATCTTCGGGGTACCAAGCGGCGAAGTGAAGGCCCGAGGCATGGACTTGACAGAGCCAAGAGTTAAGGAGGGAATCTAAGTCGATAATTAAACTGAGGAACTACAGTAGTGTACAAGCAGTACTTATATCTACGGAGCGGCGCAACGGTGTGGAGCGCCAGACTAACTACTAGGAGTTATACGTGTAGTCCTGCAGGGTAAAGTAAAAGACAATAAGGAGAGACTAGAATGAAAGGGTATGTGTAGCGAGAAAGAACAATAAGGAGAGATTACAATAAAAGGTAGATCTTCGGAATACCGAGCGGCGGAATGGAGGCCCGAGGCATGGGCCTGACAGATACTGTCGATTGATGTTGATGTTCTTCAAATTATGGCGAAATACATCTGATTTACGGGAAGATTTTGCTAGTTGGCCGGAAGCTTTTTCATCTTTCTTAGAATCTTGTTCTGAATAAGTAAAACAAATCATGGATAACATGCAAATAATGCATGAGTGTCGAGATAGTCAGGATGATCATTTCTTAAATCGCGGTAGTGCTCGTAGGCTTCGAAACCAACGTGCTTATGTGGGATCAACTGAAAAAGATTGTTTATTAGAAGATGATTTTCTTGCTGAACATGACAACGAGTCAGACTTATTGAACATTTGTTGTCAATTGAAGGAACTAACTCTCAATATATACAACAATCCAAAGACAAAGCACTTACTTGTGTACAGTATATGGAATCATATGGTTTTCTTCAAACTGAAATGATGAGATCTTCACATAAATCTCCTGGTTTTTTAGACTGTCTGTAAGACCTGGGTCAGAATAGGTCTTAGGGTGGATTTGGTATAAAGAGTTTGTGTTGTAGCGTGCTAGGAGCAGGCTGGAGCTCGAAGGGAGCTACGGGAACCGCGACCGAGGACAGGAATGACCTATTAGTTGATAAGACAGAGAGGTGTGACCCTGGAGGAGGTCCCTGTAAGGTCCTGAGAGGTCCCTAAGGTGTAGGTAGGGAAGATGGATGTACGGAACCTAGTAGTATCGCGTGGTAGGAGTTGTACTCGCTAGAACGTCAATATAGGATCGAATAGGTCGTATTGGAATTGGGTATGGAGGGTCTAAGCTCCTGAGAAGATATACGCCCTGGAGGGTAGGTTCCTGGGGACTGGGATCGAGGGTGGCCGTCCTCGAGTGTGGGAGGTGGTAACGGCAAAGCGGTACGTAGTTCAACGTAGGAAGCGGCTTCGACGTTACCTAGATCGAGATCCCGTAGCTTAGGGAGTAATTGTCAAGTCCATGCCTCGGGCCTCCACTTCGCCGCTCGGTATCCCGAAGATCTGCCTTTTATTGTAATCTCTCCTTATTGTTCTTTCTCGCTACACATACCCATTCATCCTAGTCCCTCCTTATTGTCTTTTACTTTACCCTGCAGGACTACACGTATAACTCCTAGTAGTTAGTCTGGCGCTCCGCACCGCTGCGCCGCTCCGTAGATATAAATACTGCTTGTACGCTACCATAGTTCCTCAGTTTAATTATCGACTTAGATCAACTTAGATCTCCCTTCCCAACTTAGCTCCTCTCTAAGTCTTCAGGCTCAACGCCTTGAAGTACTCTCTCTATAGCCTTTGGACTTATAAGTTCTTTGGCTCGCTCCTCGTCACCGGCGATAACTGCCGCTCCGACTTGGCTGCTACTCAGCTCCTCCCTTCTACACTCTTGACCTCCGGGGACTAACGGTGTAACAGCGGTGTTGTTAATAACTTCACTACTGTCCCACTTGTCTTGCGCACTAAGACACTCTGTGACCTTGGCACGGTTACACGGTGTGCACGATCTTAACAGTATAATTAAACTCAATCTGTTAACGTCGTACTGACAATATCATTTTTATGCCTCCGAAAACCCGAGCTCAATCTAGAGCTAACTCCGAAGAAAATACTTTCTTCACCACAGCCCAATCTTTTGCCCCTTTTTCCGAATCCATCTCTGCCATCGGTCAGCCACGTCGCCGTAATCGCGGTTTCGGTCCAGCTACAGTTCCAACTACGTCGACTCTTCCTGAAGCCATGGAAGAAGAACAGCAATTCGAGTACAGTACTTTGTTCACTAGTGACGGACAACCTGTCCAAGTCCTGACCCCTCGCCGTGGACAACCCCCCGTGGTCGCTCCGGCTCGGGGCCGATCTACAACTCGAATTGATTCTCCAATTCTTCAAGCCATCGCTCGCCGTACGGGGAAACAACCCCAACGCAGAGCAGCTTCTGAATCTCCTCGTGACCCACCTCCTCACTTCGATTTGGATACTGGTGATCACGACGATCAAGACCCTCCTGTCGACCCCGATGACCCGGGCGCCGATAACAATCATGACAATCTGGATGACGATTCCGGCGGTTAACCGCGTGGTGGGCCTGGTGACCCCAGTGGACCTGGCGGTCCCGGCGGACCTGGTGGATCTCGTTCCTCCAACTCTCCTGACATCCCCAACGAGCAACGTGCTATGTTGGATCTCCTCTCGGGGTTTAAGGTTTCTATGGAAACCCTCGGTACCGTTCTTGCCGCACTCGGCCGTCCCTCTGACAGCTCTGAATCGAAGAGCAAGGTCAAGAAGCCTGAGGTATTCGACGGTTCGGACCCCCGAAAACTCAAGACGTTCTTCGTCAATCTCGCCCTGGTCTTCAATGACCGTCCCAAGTACTTCACCGACCAACGGAAGGTGAATTATACTCTTTCCTACCTCAGTGGGTCAGCCAAAGAATGGTTTGTCCCTGATATCCTCGACCCGGACCTCGACTCGCTGCCGGCCTGGACGTCGTCCTTTACGGCCCTTGTAAAGGAGCTACAGGACAATTTCGGCGTTTACGACGCCCAAGGCGAGGCCGAGGACGCCCTTGGTAACCTTAAGATGAAGGAAACCGAGAACATCCGGAAGTACAACATCCGGTTCAACACCCTGGCTGCTAGTACCAACTGGGATTCTGCCGCCCTGAAATGGGCTTATGGACGAGGCCTGGCTGAACGCATCAAGGACGAAATGGCGCGTTTGTCCGAACCGGCGACGCTCGCCGCTTATCGTCGAGAAGTTCTTCGTATTGACAACCGCTACTGGAAGCGCGAAGAAACCAAGAAGCGTGAGGCTGGTAAGCCTTTTATTGCTCGGAACCCAAAGAAGGGTTCCTCGGACTTCAAGACTGGTTCTACTAACCAGCAAAACAATTCTCAGCCTTCGGGCTCTTTGGCGCCCTTCACGCCGAAGCCTAAACCCTTCTCTGGTGGTAAGCCTAACAATAATGGTAAGCCCCAGAACTCTTTGAATTCCGGCCAATCCGGCGGTCAGCGCCCCGCGTTCAACCATCTAGGAGCAGATGGTAAAGTACTTTCCTCCGAACGGGAAAGAAGGATGAAGAATAATCTTTGTCTCTTCTGCGGTGGTAAGCATCAGATTGCTGACTGTAACAAGCGAAAGGCCCGAGAATCGAAGGGCCGCGCAGCTGAGGTTGAAGAAACCCCCGAAGCAACCATTGAGGTTGTTGAAGAGGAGTCGGAAAACTAATCCGCAGCTCTTGTTCCCCGGTACAAAACGGGAGCTGCGTTGATCAGGTTCGTACCTCACCTGGGGAGTTATATCTCAACGCGTCCGCTCTTTCCTCTATTGAACGATCTCTTGTAATATCTTTGACTACTGAATTTTCGTTATCCAATTCAGCCGCGCCGGTCGAACCCATTTCTGCTCTTCTCAAATTTCCTACTCTTGTTGATTCTGGTTCTACTGACTCTTTCATCGATACTCGTTATGTTTCTCAGAAGTCTATTCCTACGACCAAAATCTCTCCTGTTAATCTTCGTCTTTTTGATGGTTCATTATCTTCTAAACCCATTACCGATATGGCAAATATCGCCGTTCAGTTCCCTTCCGGCGAGCTGCTTCTATTGCCCTTTTATGTTACTCATTTAGATTCATCCTGTAAAGCAGTATTAGGTTACAGTTTCTTATCCCGCTACAATCGGTTGATTGACTGGGCATATCGAAACATTACGTTCCGTAACACTTCACATCTTGATTCTCCACAGACATCTGTGCCTTCTGCTATCAACCCTGTTGTTGCAAAGGTCGCTGTTCCACTACCGGAACTTTCGCCGTCGGTTTTACCGACAATTCTGGAGACTGTCAAGCCCATGCCTCGGGCCTCCACTTCGCCGCTCGGTATTCCGAAGATCTACCTTTATTGTAATCTCCTCTTTATTGTTCTTTCTCGCTACACATACCCTTTCACTCTAGTCCTTCCTTATTGTCTTTTACTTTACCCTGCAGGACTACACGTATAACTCCTAGTAGCTAGTCTGGCGCTCCGCACCGTTGCGCCGCTCCGCACCGTTGCGCCGCTCCGTAGGTATAAATACTGCTTGTACGCTACTGTAGTTCCTCAGTTTAATTATCGACTTAGATTCCCTCTTTAACTCTGTGCTCCTCTAAGTCTTCAGGCTCACTGCCTTGAAGTACTCTCTACTCTACCTTAGGACTTCCACGTTCTCTGGTTCGCTCCTCGTCACCGGCGATACCGCCGCTCCGACGTGGCTGCTACTCAGCTCCTCTTCTTCTATACTCTCGACCTCCGGGGACATACGGCGTAACGGCGGTGTTGTTAATAACTTCACTACTGTCCCATTCGTATTCCGCACTTAGACACTGTGTGACCTCTGGCACGGTTACATGGTGTGCATGATCTTAACAGAGACCCCTTCTGGGGACTCACTTCGCTCTCGCTCTCGCTCCCGCTCTCGGATGTCACAGGTCAAGCCCCTTTTGTCCAAATTCCCCTTTGAACCCATCTACTCTTATCCTACGGTCTCTCAATTCGCTGCTCAGCTGGAAACTCCCGAGGTCGACATTGCACTGGTAAGTGCTGCAGTCTTTAACAGGGCTTGCAAGGATGCTGGTATGGAACCCATACTCCTTCGTGCTATTCACTCTGAGGTCGCGGCCCGCGCCGCCGACCGCTCCTCCATCGCTCCTACTGTCCCTCCACTTCCTCCTTCCATCCCAGCAGTATGCTGAGTTTGCAGACGTCTTCGACGAGATTGCTGCAGATTCACTTCCTGAACACAGACCCTACGACTTGAAGATTGACTTGGAAGAGGGCGCTTCGCCGCCTCTCGGCCGTATTTATCCTTTGTCTGAAAAGGAGTTAGTCGCCCTTGAAGACTTTATTGACAAACAGCTGGCTACTGGTGCCATCACCCCATCATCCTCTCCTCACGGCGCTCCGGTCCTTTTTGTCCCGAAGAAAGACGGCAAACTTCGCCTTTGCGTTGATTTCTGTGGACTCAATCGTATTACCAAAAAGGATCGTTACCCACTCCCACTCATTTCAGATCTTCTCAACACTCCGAAAAGAGCTAAAATATACACCAAATTGGATCTTGCTCATGCTTATCATCTGGTCAGAATCGCTGAAGGTGACGAATGGAAGACCACCTTTCGGACCCGTTACGGCTCCTATGAATGGAAGGTTATGCCGTTCGACCTTATGAACGCCCCTGCGGCTTTCCAGCGGTTTGTTAATGACATCTTCTCTGACATGCTCGATGTTTGTGTCATCGTCTATCTGGACGATATTCTGATCTACTCTGATACACCAGAAGAACACCAAGAACACGTTAAGGAAGTTCTTCGGCGACTTCGCCATCATCGGCTTTACGCCAATCCCGAGAAGTGCGAGTTCAATATGGATACTGTTGAGTATTTGGGTTATATTCTTTCTCCCGACGGATTGACCATGTCCAAGGAGAAAGTTCAGACAGTTCTAGAGTGGCCGGTCCCGAGGAAGGTTAAGGACATTCAGTCCTTCCTGGGTTTTGCAAATTTCTATCGTCGTTTCATTTATAATTATAGCGATATCGTTGTGCCGATGACTCGGCTTACCCGAAAAGGCGCTCCCTGGATCTGGGACAGCAGCTGTCAAGAGGCCTTCGAAAATCTCAAAATCGCTTTTACTTCTGCGTCAATACTGGCCCATTGGGAGCCGAATCGCCCACTTATCGTGGAGACCGATGCTTCTGACTATGCCATTGCGGCAATTCTTTCCATCCAATATGCTGACGGTGAAATCCATCCTCTAGCCTTCCTTTCCAGAACGCTTCACGCGGCGGAACTCAACTACGATACTCACGACAAAGAGCTACTGGCCATCTTCGAGGCCTTTAAAGCTTGGCGTCACTATCTGGAAGGTTCGGGTGATCCGGTAACGAGCTTGCCTCGTTTTTGTGTGAAAGAGAAAGGAAGGAATCTAATGGGCACTCCAACCAACCAATGTAATACACAATATGCGAGTTCACTGCTATCAAATTTATTTAATAGCAAGGGGTAGCGTTGGCAAAGGTTCCGCAAAGCTTTGAGAGCTAAGTAAGAAGCTTTGATCAATCAATTTGAATCGTTCTAAGGATTCGATATATTCCTTTGATCAAGGTAGGTTCAGCACGATTCGTGCTTGGGTTGTATTGATTTGGGTATATCAAGAATTGGGGGTTTGAATCAAAGTAAATTAAAACCGAAACACACAGACCCCTACGGAGGGCTAGAACTATGTGCTGGCACAACCACACAGCGTGATTTGCCCTTAAGACCAACAACTGATCCTAAGTTCGAAGGATACCCAACAACTGGATATACTTCTCGCAGTCACAAGGAGCAGAACACAACATTCCTATACTCACAAGTGCCGGGCCCGAATGGCTGCTAGTGAAGAGGTTCCAGTCTGGCGGGAGTGTGTCTTTCCTTTTCACGGATTAGCACTGCAACGTCATCCCAAAATCACTTCTATTCCAGATACATCGGATCGCTATTTATACATACAGAATATAGAGTTGCACAGTACAATTAATTTAATACAATAAACGTTCGGAACCGCCAGGAAACTTCTACAACCAGTCAGATACTATTTAATTTTGAATCTTCATGTCCTTATTTGGTCCACAATGGTTCCAAGATTCAAGTATACCTCCAAACATAGGTAGGTACTTCGTTATTCATTTAATTTAATTGTTTTGGAGAATGACTCGAATAGTGTTCAACCGTCACTGCGGTTTAACACTTACTTCGATCGTTTGTCACCTCGTCCGGAGGCAAATCAGCTCTCCTCAATTCTAATCCTATCAATCTGATTCATCTGGATTAAACTAATTGCTTCTCTCTTTCAATAGACACCCATTGTGCCTATACTCTATCAAGGGAGTTACGCATAGTATTCATTTAATTGCATTCTTCAATATTTTCTATGTCAGGACTCTTTGACATTCATTTGATATGTCTTCGGAGCCTCGCAGTCTTTCGATCGTTCTTCTAGTCATTTTCCTCAATCATGCAACCGTATTGGTCTATTAGACTAAATCGCAGTCTTTTAGATCAATGCATGATCTCATTCTAGAAGGAGTATTTGATAATTCCTGAGTTCTAGAAAGTCATTTCGAGTCAATCCTCGGTTCATGGTCACTTGAGTAAGTTCTTCCAAACTCCTGCCAGTGCAAGGTCCAATAAGAATACCCTTGGTATGTCATACGTGAATGGTCATCCTTCGGATGTAGTCCAAGTCTGGTATAATCCTGCTTGACAAACAGGTAGACTGTTATCCGAAGGTAGTATCGGGGATGGGTAAACTAACCAACTTGTGGCAGTATGGGTATATGGTCCCTTCAACTTATTAGACTGATTCAGTATTGACTTTGACTGTCAATCTGGGTCTCAATTACAGTCCTCTTGATATGAATCTATACGTGAAAATGTCACAATTCACAGCATAGACGTCTAGCCAAAATTTAGGCATGTCACCGGTGGACGTCGTCACCAATCACAAAAATCTTGAGTATTTTTCTACTACCAAGGTTCTCACCTGCCGACAGGTCCAATGGTCAGAATTTTTGCATCAATTTAATATGGTCATTCGCTTCCGGCCGGGGAAACTCGGCGAGAAACCAGATTCGATAACTAGACGCTGGGACGTCTACCCTAAAGAGGGGGATATCGGCTACGCCCAAGTGAACCCTCATAACTTCCGTCCTATATTTACTAACGAACAACTCACTGCGTCTCTTCGAGCTACCTTCCTGGAAGGCCCGGTTTTACGAGCCTCAATTATCATGGATATCGAAGCCCTACACCAAGCAATCATCCTCGCCCTTCCCGCCGACCCGAGCTCCGTTGTTGGGTTGGAACTTGCTAAAGATCCTTCCAATGAACGTTGGAGCTTAGGTAGTGACAAGCTACTACGCCTTGACGACCGTATTTATGTTCCTAATCACGGCGACCTTCGCCTTCAAGTCCTCCGCTACTTTCATGATCATCCACTCTCCGGCCATTTCGGCCAGAACTGAACTCTAGAAGCTGTACGTCGTCAATACACCTGGCCCAAGGTCAGAGACTTCGTCCGTGACTATGTCACCTCGTGCACTGTTTGTGGTCGCAACAAACCTCTCCGCCATCGGCCTTACGGGTTGTTGAAGCCTCTGCCGGTTCCGGTCCGGCCATGGGATTCCATCTCCATGGACTTCATTGAGCAACTGCCAATGTCGAATGGTTATACAGCAATTCTCGTTGTTGTGGATCGATCTTCCAAACAAGCTATATTTATTCCAACTCACGACACCATTACTTCCGAACAATTAGCTGAGCTTTTTGTTATTCACGTCTTCTCTAAACATGGTGTTCCTAATCATGTCACTTCTGATCATGGTTCTGAATTTGTTTCGGCGTTTTTCCGGGCTCTCGGTAAAGCGCTCTCCATGGAACTTCATTATACCTCTGGATATCATCTGGAAGCCGACGGGCAGACCGAGCGTGTCAATCAGACTCTCGAGCAGTACATCAGGATCTATTGTTCTTACCAACAAGATGACTGGTCGCCGCTACTTCTGATTGCCGAGTTCGCCTATAACAACGCTCCCAATGCTTCCACAGGTATTACTCCATTCTTCGCTAACAAAGGATACCACCCAAATATCACCGTTCGGCCCGAGGTCGACATGAAGTCTGATCTTGCTAGAGACTTCGTCGTCAACCTTGATGAACTCCACACTTTCCTTCGAGAGGAAATCCTTTTAGCTCAGTCTCATTACAAGGAACAAGCTGACAGGAAAAGAATCTCGCACCCGGAGTTCCCAATCGGCTCCGAAGTATTTGTTCTTGCTAAGCATATTCGCTCTACTCATCCTACTGAAAAATTCTCTGAAAAATATCTTGGTCCTTTCAAGGTCATCAGTCGACCTGGTACTCTGTCTTACGAACTCAAGCTCCCGGACTATCTTCGCCGAATTCACCCGGTGTTCCACGTCTCACAGCTGGAGCCGGTTACGCCGAACCCATTCCCGAATCGTACTCAATCTCCTCCACCTCCAATTGAAGTTGATGGTGAAGAGGAGTATAACGTTGCCAAAATCCTGGACTCCAAACTAGACAGAAGGTATAAACGTTGTCCTCTACGTTATTACATTCGGTGGGCCGGTTACGAAGGTACCGACGATGAGTTTTCTTGGGTTGCTGCTGATGAATTGCATGCTGACGAACTGGTACCGGCATTCCACGCCCGATACCCTCACAAGCCTGGACCTTGATCACAAAAACATCCTATTCCTTTCCTCCGTTTTCGCCATGCTCCGCCGAAGTTCACTTCGTGTGTCTAGAGGGTAAACACGATGATAGCAAATTGAGTGTTTATCTCCTTTTCTTAATTGGTTATCTTGGTTTCTTTAACTACTGTTTACTTATAGTTTCATTTACACTTAAACTTCCTATACTTCAAACTAATTATTTCTTACGCCGCCTCGCGGCCCATTCGATCTCCGATTTCAAAATTGCGTTGAACATTTTTATATACAAAGTCCAAAAGAAAATATTACAAAAGAGGCAGGACGACAAGAGGGCTACAAGAAGGTTACAAGATTTTGGCCGAAGGGCTGAGGTCCGTTGTCCGTACACTACTCTACTCCTCTGCTCTCTCCTTCCCTTTCTCCGACCGGGCCTTCTTCGGCGCCGGTTCGTCTCTCTCCTCTTCCCCTTCCTCCTCTATTTCCACTACTTCCACTTCCACCTCTACTTCCTCCTTCTCCTTCTCCATCTCCTCTTCCTCGTCACTGTCAACCACCCTTCTTCTCTTCTTCGACACACCCGACGGCCCGGCTTCTGGCAACTCCGGTGGAGTTTTCCTCCTCCTTGCAGCGTCCGTGATCAGCCAATCCAACTTGCGGTTAAAGTGTTGGTGGTAAGTGTTGGCCTTGACGTGGTCATCGCGAAGTTGCCGATTATCGGCGAGAAGCTGGGCTACCTGGCTCTCAAGGACAGCCAGGTGTTCACCGGTGGGGTTGGAACCTCCCTCTTGTTTTACCGTGGACGGCCGTCCGGAGTACGAGCATTTCACTTTTGCGTCGTGACAGGGTTTGCATATGATGGAACTTCTCTTGCCAGCCTGCATCTGACAAGAGATCTTCTTGCTTCTGCATCTCTCGCAAGGAGCCCGTTTGTCCTCGTCCTCGTCGCCGTCGCCGTCATCGGGGTCCCCACCGACAGCCTAAGAAACCGGAATTAATAAAGGTGGTAATAAAGGGAAGCAGTACTCACCTGAGGTTTTGCCTTCCCCTTGCCTTTCTCCCTCCGGATCTCCACCACAGGCCTCCGAGAAGACGTCGAAGCTCCTCCTGGCGAGGACCCCCGCCGACTGCGGGCGGTGGCCGCCTCTGCCATCCTCTTCCTCCGCTCCTCCAGCTCCTTCGCTGCAGCCTTCTCCCGCGCCTTTTCCACCGCCTTACGAGCTTCCTCCTCCTCAGCCTTCTTGCGAGCAGCTTCTTCCGCCTTTCGCACCTTCAGGCGTTCGACTCTTGCCAGAGCCTCCTGCATAATGGCGTCTTCGTCGTCATCGAGTGGGGCGCCGGGGCTCGAGGGATCGGCAGGATGAGAAGAGGTGTTGGACTGGGGTGGGGCGGTGGTAGTAGTTGTACGGCTTGTCGTCATCCTGATGGACTTAGGAAAAGTGGGAAAAGTTAGGGCCACAGCGGCAAAACCTGGCCCTTTTTATAGGGACAAAACGGCGCACGGACCAGCGAAAATTTTCCTTCGAATTGTGTTTGGTGTACGGTGAACCGAAAATTTTCATTGATGACTAACGCCAATTCCCGGTACCAACGGCTTTTGAAAATTTTCCTGCTGACTGATAGGCCAAATTCCCAATGCTGACGGCCTTTAAAATTTTTTCCTTGGTGACAAATCAACTCCCGGTATTAATGGCTTTCGAGGGCTCAAGCCTAAGAGGGGGATACTGTCAAGTCCATGCCTCGGGCCTCCACTTCGCCGCTCGGTATCCCGAAGATCTGCCTTTTATTGTAATCTCTCCTTATTGTTCTTTCTCGCTACACATACCCATTCATCCTAGTCCCTCCTTATTGTCTTTTACTTTACCCTGCAGGACTACACGTATAACTCCTAGTAGTTAGTCTGGCGCTCCGCACCGCTGCGCCGCTCCGTAGATATAAATACTGCTTGTACGCTACCATAGTTCCTCAGTTTAATTATCGACTTAGATCAACTTAGATCTCCCTTCCCAACTTAGCTCCTCTCTAAGTCTTCAGGCTCAACGCCTTGAAGTACTCTCTCTATAGCCTTTGGACTTATAAGTTCTTTGGCTCGCTCCTCGTCACCGGCGATAACCGCCGCTCCGACTTGGCTGCTACTCAGCTCCTCCCTTCTACACTCTTGACCTCCGGGGACTAACGGTGTAACGGCGGTGTTGTTAATAACTTCACTACTGTCCCACTCGTCTTCCGCACTAAGACACTCTGTGACCTTGGCACGGTTACACGGTGTGCACGATCTTAACAGTAATGGGGAGCTCGAGGAGGTGTTGGGGAGGTTAGCTCTCCAAGGCGTTAGGCGTTGGGGAGCTTTAGTATTGTTCGAGGGAGCTCAGAGACTCACTCGGATTGCTTAGACATGAAGTAAAAGTGTATATTGGATCGTGTAAACGATCGTCAAAACAGTAGACAAGAATAGAGAGAAACAGAGATAGAGAAACAGAGAGTAGAGAGAATTCCGTATGGTTAGCAGGTACAAAGGGACAGGGACTGGACCTATGTAAAGGGTGTGTGTTCAAAATATACCAAGCTGGGGCTTGGGAACATTACGGAGCTACTTAAATAGGTACGGGAAGTGAACAAGGGAACATCAGGGGATCTAGAGGACATGAGGCATATAATCGAGAGAGGCAGGTGATCAAGATCAGTACTTAATGGGGTAGGTTTCGTACGCGTGTTGGGATGGTCGTCAAGACGTTTTGGTAGGTACCTTCGGGAGGTGGAGGTATTGCCTTGGGGAGGTCTTGGGGAGGTGCAACAGAGGTGGAGGTCTTGGGGAGGTGCAACGATAGATAGGGAGTGTGAGAGCATGTGACGAGTGCTGGGGCTGGTCTGGTTGCGGTCAGGGCATGACATTACCCCCCCCCCTGTAACCCCTTTGCGCCCTCGCGATGGTGGACGCGTTCTCTGGAAGGTCACCTGATATTCACGTGGTACCCAAAATTTTTTTTGTTGAAGTCCGCCAGATACCTGCTTTTTTCCCCCTCTTCCACCACCTCAGTTTTACGGGTTGAACTCCTATAACTGCGATGTCTGCTGATCAATCTCGTGCTTCTCCTCGTACACCCTCCCCTCTGTTGCCTCCTCTTACTGCTCTGGGGCAGGTACCTTCCCCGGATCCTGAATCCGATGGGGAGCTTGAACAAGATCAATTGGCCTTCACCCTTGAGTCGCCGTCTCGTCCTCAGCTACAGCTGTTCGAGACAGTTTTCAACACTGGCAAGCCGTTGTCAGCTTACTGCCAGGACGACCCTTTGTGGCTCCTTCTAGCAGAGGTAGCTTCGCCTTGTACTAATTGTTCAAAGGCCCCGGGTAAATGCAAGGTACTGCCAAATTCGCCTCGCTGTACCAACTGTTCCGCCAAGAAGACTTGTAGCCTGGGCAAGATCCTTCGATACTGCTACTTCGCTCGTCGCTGTAGCCAGGATCTTGCATACAGTCGTAGGTTCCTGGAGCTCCATGGGACTCCCGCACATAAATCAACGTGGGGAATTCCTTTGGGCGTTTGGCGTGAATACGACGCTGCACTTCACGCACGTACTTCTTCCACTTCGACCCTCTTAGAACTGAATATGTTGGACGAGCTGGACACTGCCGATGCCGACCAGCATGAGCTGCAGAAGTTTCTTGCCTTGCGACAGGGCGAGGCAGCCATTGCTGCCAAGCGTAAGCGCGCCCATTCTCCTTCGCCTGTAGCTGGTCCTTCCAGCAAAAACATTCAATCCGGTGCTCACAAAAAGTGCTCTCATCGTAAGTCCCCTGTGGCAGTGGTGACTCCGGACTCTCCTCTTCGCATCCAATTGGTGGTTCCCCCCGGTCGGTCGGTTGTCGCATCCCCTTCTGTTCCAGCTCCCCCTCGCGCCTCCCTTTCCCAAATGGAGGTACCTCCCAGGGTCCCAGTGATCTGGCTCGGTTGGCAGCTGTGGCGGAAGCTCATTCCAGCTTGGTTCAACCAGCTGTTTCCTCTCCCCCTGTCCCATCACCTATAAAAGGAGCAGGACAGGACCTTCTTTTGTCCAACATGCCTCCTACTCCCCGTCCCACTTCGGTACCTGGTACCCACACTGCGCATCCTTATCGTGCTGAAAACCAGCATCTCGCTGCTCGGGTTCAATCACTGGAGTCTCAGCTTGCAGACTTGCAAGGGGAGAACTCCTCCCGTACCTCTGCTCTTCGGAACACTTCACATGCTCTCGAATCTCGACAACGGGAAGTGGAGCAATTACGGTCTTCGAATCGCGAGGTCCGTGAACACGAAGTGGAGTACCGCCGTGTGTTGGAGCAATTTAGTGCTCTAGATGAAGCCCTGCCGGGGGATCCAGGTCGAGTGAGTCCTCCCTTTTGATCTAATTTTCATTCTTTTATTTGACCTCTTATTCCAGAGTCTCTTAGAACGTTTTCAGAAGGTGCAGGAGGACCTCCTAGACGCCACTCGGGAGCGGAAAATCGCTGTGGAAAAGTTATCCACCTCTACTCGCAGGAACTCACATTTGACAACCAGCCTGCTGTACCAACAGGGTGTTGTTGACGAGTCTAACGCTTTAGCGACACGTCAACGTCGTCTAGTGGAGGAGTTGCAAGAGGAGGTCCACCGTGCCCGCGGTTGTGCAGCATTTGTCGACCAAATGATCAAGGAGTACCCTGATGAGGGTTACTACGAGGTCGTTTTGCCCCCTCTCTCGCAACTTGAAGGGGACCTTAATAAGGCTTGTGAAGACCTCCATCGTGTCGCCACCTTTGCTCATCGTCTGTACCGCTCCGATCCTGCCATGGTTCTTCATCACCACTACCGTTATCTTGGGATGATTATTGAAGCCATGGTTGCCTTCCTTCGTCGCGGTCTCGAATCCGACGATCTCAACGTTGCCGTTCACAACTTCCGGTTGGCGCTGGATTACATGCAGGCGGCTCGAGGTGTCCACGGTGACATGTATCTGCGGTCCTTAAGCAGTATCCAGTGGTTTTTCAACAATGCTGTCGACGAAGATGAGGGCCTTTATCGTATAGTCCTGGAGCACTCCCGATTTGACAACGACGGTCCCTTCTTGACGGCTGCTCAACATGCGGGTTTCGCTCCTCCTCCCAATAGCTCCTTGGAACCTCCTCTTCACCGAAGAATGTTAGCGCTATCCACGGCTCTTCCTCATAGTGACGGCGCTGGGAGGTGGGATGACATCGTTCCTGCTCTTCCCAGTATTGACCAGCTGACTGCTGACTGGGAGCAGTTGATGTTACAGTACCTCCATCACATCATTGATACCCCGTTATCTGGTCCCGATCCTCCAGTCCCCATATCGTCAATGGGGTCAGTTCCCGAGTTGTCAGGCGAGGTAAACGTCGAGCAGTCCCTTGAAGCGCTGATTGCCCAGGTGTCCTCTCCCTCTGCTGGTTCCCATCCGTCGGTCCCTCTGTTCCTGCCGGAGCAGGAGTCACCGACCTCCCCTTCTCCTCCTCCTCGTTCCCCAGATCTACCCCCCCTTTTTGGATCCGTCGCCAGTCTATCCATTGATCTAACTGGTGATGATGATGAGTTGTATGAGACAGAGGAGGTTCATGCTGGTAGGGTTACTGTGGCGAGGGAGGTTACTGAATTGGCGGTGGGGCAGAGTGTCGTCAAGGAGGAATCGTTGTAGTATCCCTCACATAGTTTTTTGTCATCCCGTCCCCCTTTTTTGTACCTCTGTTAAATCTTATGCTTGCCTGTTTCTTTTCTTTCTGTTAAGTAATCAAAACCTTCATTGTAGTGCGTGAAAACTGATGAGATTAAAATCATGGTGCATTCAGCTCGTGTGGACCGTCCGATGCACGTATCGTTAGTTAGTCGTGAATGTCATGGGGTTGTCGTCAACCCCTATACTCCTTCTTTCCTTCCTGGTCCTCCTCCTCATCTTCCTGTGCTTCCCGTTCCAACAAAGCCCATTGCAGATGCAATGGCTGGCATTTCCTCGGGTGGTGTTTGTGCCAGCTACGTAGGAGCTCAATCGAGCCCACCATACCTTCCCATCCTACCCAGGAGTTGAACTTGTCATTATACCCCTCCCATTTTACGAGGTATTCCACTTCCTCCGGCCGTCCCTTCTTGGGTTTGGAGTCGAGGATGTCTTCTACAAAGTGTTCCGTCTTCCCTTTTATGAAGATCGGGGGAGGTGGGGAGGTCTGTCGTTTGAATTTGTCGTGGAAGTGAGGTTTTAGTCTGTCGACATGGAACACATTGTGAATCTTGTGGAGTTCCCCAGGCAGGTCCAGCCGGTAGGCATGACTTCCTACCTTTGATAAGATCGAGTAGGGGCCCATCCACTTGTGATCCAGCTTCTTCATAGGTCGTCTAGTCCTGACGTTTTCCATGTTTAACCAGACGTGGTCACCCTCCTTCCAGTCCGGGGCGTCCTGGCGTTTTCGGTTCGCATACTTTGCGTAGACTTCGTTTGCTGCTCGAATGCACTCCTGGAGATAGGTATGTAGTTCCTTTAGGTTCGAGGCGTATTCGTTGACCTCCGCTCCTTGCACCCGCTCCAGTGTGATAGACAACCTCGGATGGTACCCCTTGTTGGCAAAGAACGGCAAGACACTCGTCGTTGTGTTTGGGGTGTTGTTGTATACAAACTTGGCTATAGGAAGTAGAAGGTCCCAGTCGTCCTGATCGTAGGAACAGTAGATTCGAAGGTATGCCTCCACAGATTGGTTTACCCATTCTGTCTGTCCGTCTGTCTGGGGGTGGTACGCTGTAGATAGGTGGCATTCGATTCCTAATGCCCTACAAAGCTCCCTCCAGAATTGAGACACGAATAGGGATCCCCGGTCTGAAGTTATGTCGGAGGGCATCCCATGTTTTGAGAAGACGTGTGTTATGAATAGATTTGCAAAGTCCTCCGCATTATCCGTAGTATGACAAGGAACGTATATGGCCTGTTTGGTGAGTCGGCAGACTACTACTAGGATGGCGTCATATTTCTCTGGACCTGCCGTGACTGGAAGCTGGGTGATGTGGTCTAGGGAGATTGAGGACCAAGGCCGTTGACCAATTGGTAGTGGGCGGGGGTTCCCATAAGGTTTGGAGCAACTGGCTTTGGCCCTCAGACAGGGGTGGCAGCTCCGTATGTAGTAGTTCACATCTTTGGACAGCCCCTTCCAGAAAAACAGCTGATTTACGAGCTTCTTGGTGCGTTTCTCCCCCGGGTGTCCCCTCAACTTATGGTCATGGTACGACTGTAGCACCTCCCTTCGTAGAGTTCCAATGTCTGGGACATATATACGACCTCCCCTCTTTAGCAGCCCGTCCTCCCAAACGAGAGATTCCTCCTCATTGCGGGCAATCCTCTTCAATGCTTCAATCATAGTCGTATCCTTTGGAGCTTCCCTTACTCGATTTACTAGGAGGTCTTCATTCATGAGGATGGTAGCATTCAACCGTTCTGGAGGTATGAGTACCCTTTCCCTCCCTGCTAAAACCTGATCCCTTGAAGCTCCCTTCTCTGGGTACACGTCTGATCTTCGGGTGAGCGCGTCCGGTTTGGCTCCCAACCTCCCTGGTCGATAGTTGATGAAGAAATCGTAACCTGAAAGGAGCTCTGCCCACCGGGCTTGTCTTGCTGTCAGTTGCTTCGTAGTGGAGAAGTACTGGAGGTTGTTATGGTCTGAGTACACTTGCATCTGGTGTCGGGATCCTTCACAGTACGCCCTCCATCGTTTGAAGCAGTCCACAATAGCTAGGAGCTCCTTATTGTAGATGTCGTAGTTTAGCTCCGCGGAGATCATTGATCGTGCGTGGAAGGCAATGGGGTGTATCTCCCCTGTTTCCGGGTCCAGCTGTGATAAGATTCCTGCTAAAGCCAAGTCGGAAGCATCGCATTCGAGGACTACCGGTAGGTCCGGGTTGTAATGACCCAAAACTGGGGCTTCGGAGAAGGCTGACTTCAAGAGCTCGAAGGCACTGCTACACTGTGGCATCCAGTTCCACACCGAGTCTTTTCAGAGGAGCTTCGTGAACACCTTGGTGATTCCTGAGTAGTTGTCTATGAACCTCCTATAGAAGTTTGCGAATCTGAGGAATGCCTGGAGCTCCTTCACCGTCCTTGGTTTTGGCCAATCCATTACCGCCTTCACTTTCTCTGGGTCCATGGATACTCCCAGTGGCGAGATAATCACTCCCAAGTATTCGACAGTGTCGACGTGGAACGCACATTTTTCCGGCTTTGCATGGAGGTGGTTTCCCCGTAAACGTTTGAGGACCTTTCTGATGTGTTCCACATGGGATGCTTCGTCATCCGAATAGATTAGTATGTCGTCCAAGTAAATCACCATGCAAACGTCCACCATATCGTGAAATATCCCGTTCATGAAGAATTGAAATGCGGAGGGGGCATTCGTGAGCCCAAAAGGCATTACCAGGTACTCGAATGACCCATACCGAGTTCGGAATGCCGTCTTCCACTCGTGTCCCTGGGCTACCCTAACGTTGTTGTATCCTGCACGGAGGTCGATCTTTGTAAAAATCTTCGCCTTCCGCAGTTGATCCATTAAGGTGCCTATCAGTGGAAGGGGGTACCTATTCTTCTTTGTGATCTTGTTCAGAGCTCGGTAGTCGACGCAGAGTCGCAAGGTACCGTCCTTTTTCTTGGCAAACAAGACGGGAGCTCCCGCGGAAGGACTGGAAGATCGTATGAACCCCTTCCCCAACATCTCGTCGATGTACTCCTTGAGAGATTTCAGCTCCTCCTCGGACATGTTGTAGAGCTTCCCTATGGGAGGTATTGCATCCCCTTCCATTTCAATTTTGATATCGTAGGGTCGGTGCGGAGGTAGCGTCCTTGCTTCTCCGGGTGAGAATATGTCCAGGTAATCCTGGTATTGGACGGGAATGGGTTTCTTCAGCTCCTCCGTCTCCTGGCACTTTGATGCTTCTTCGTCGAGCTCCTTGATGACCCCCCCTTGTTCCGGACTAGGGTTTCCACTCTGAGGGTCCTTCGGTTGCTGCACTCTCTCTGGGTCGCTACTATCACTTGCTCGGAGCATTTCTTCGGTAGGGAACTCTTCCTTCGTGGGCGATATATGAAGAAAGTACGCTGGGGTTCCCTCCCTCAGCAGACAATCCATCCCAGCAGCTCCTATTAAGCTGATGGGTTTCCCTTGTATGGTGGGATCCAATTTTCGTTCCACCACATGGGTACCCGCCATGAGCTGCTTTCCTCGGAAGTTGTTTTGTCTTATTGAACCCTTGGGAGTCAGACTAGACCTTGAAGGAATCTTGGGTATGTTCAGGCTTTCGATGTCTAAGGTGGGGAGGTCGGGATAAGGTCCACGTTCCCTCCTTTTCTTCCTCCACCGGACTTTTTGCTTAGCTCCAGGCCAGGAGGAGGATCGTTCCGTGTCTCTACTCCTCCACTCTTGATAGGCCTCCTCTGAGTCCTTCGCTGGTTGCGGAATTACTTTTTCCATGGCAGATCGTCCAGCCTCAAGGATTTCCTCCACCTCTTGTTCCATGTTTTGGCTCGCGAACACTAGCCATTCATTGATCCCCATAAGGATTGGGTCGTCTGGTCCTAGATCTTTTTCTGAGGGGAATAACTTGTGTGGACCCGGCTGTCTCGCCTCATACTCCTCATCCTTCACTTCCTCTAGTTCTACCCTCGTCCTTGGAGCTTTAAGAGGAGCTTCAGGAGGTTGTTGAGGAGCTTCTGGAGGTTGTTGGGGAGCTTCAGGAGGTGGTTGGAGAGTTCCTTCGTGTATCTTCTCGCTGTTTACCCCCCCTCCTAGCTCCTCGGTACCTCCCTCGGCGCCTGGTTGGACAATTTCCGATGCAAGGGCTGCTGAGATTCGGACGTTTCGGTCCTGGAACGTCAGGCAAAGTTCCTTCCAGTCAATTACTGGGTTGTGCATTCGTAGCCACGGCAGTCCTAGCACAATTGGAGCCGCGGGGTGTAATCGAGCTACTAGGAACTCCACCTTGTGAATTGTTCCATCCGCAAAGCTGATCTGGTCAGTGTAGGTCTGAGTTATCAATCCTGTGGAGGTAGGTTGCCCGTCGAACAGCTCCAAAGGGATGCTGTTTGTTAGGTCAACCAAATTTTTGGGATGTCGCATAGCAACGGTTTTGTCTATGAAGCATCTAGTTGCTCCACTATCCACTAGTGTGGCGTATTCTTTGTCTTCATCGAGGTCGGAGAATAGAAAGCGTGTAAGGATGATGAAGGAGTTGTAGGATCGGGATGTGAGACGAGCTGGCTGACTCCCCGCAAGTGCAGCTCTTATTGTGGTAGGCGAAGGTGTTGCGGGGCTTCGCAGTTCGCCCTGATTTACCTCGAAGCCCCCTGCCCATTTCCCACTTCGTCCAACAGTTCTTGCTCACCTCCCTTTGGTGAGTCTAAGATGTGAACGTTCCAGAGATTGTTCATTCCTTCCCGTTCCTCCACCACGATCCCGGCGCGAATCTGTTCTAAAGGACGAGTTGAATCGTCCTTACGACCTCCTCCTTGGTTGGTCGTCCCTCTCCCTCGAGTTGAATCGGCCTTGGAAGCTCTCTCAGAGCTCCCTTGTTCCTCCACTGGGCGTTCCAGTGATTCCGGGTTGGGGCAGTCCTTCGCCCAGTGCTCCTTTCGTCCACAACGCATGCAGAGTTCCTGCCTTCGTCTTCTCCACTTCTCCGCTCTTTCTTTGGAGTTCCGTTTCCTCCCGGTATCCGTAACTCCTGCCCGGAGGATCGCTTCCGTCCATTCTCCTCCGTCCCTGCAGTGGCAGCAGTCCTCGCTCTCCCCTCAATTTTTGCTATCGTAGGTTTCCTCTTCTCCCCACGCTGCGGAAGCCCTTTGTCGTCCGTCTTTCCAGTTGGACCTGTTCTGGAACCTCCCTGTTACAGCTGGTTTTGGATTGGAGGTCCAGATGTCAGCTGGATCTCGTTCCCTACGCAGAGGGGACTTATAAGGAGCTTCGGGTGCTAGCTCCAACCCGGGAAAACAGCTCAGCCATCCTTGCAGTATTTTTTCGCCGTGGAGGTTCCTCAGACTCTCCACTTGCGCGCGTATGGCTCCATCCAACTTTGTGAATACTCGAGTCCATTCGTCGTAGGATCGAGGTTCTTCTCTTCCGGTAACAACCTGTAGAGGCAACCAGGGAGCTACCCCTTTCTTGAGGTATGTTACCAGGGCCTCGTCGTTAAACCCGGTCAGAGGTGCGTATTCGTTGAAGCGAATGAAGAAATTGGCGAAGCTTTCCTCCGGCATCTGCTTCATCCAGGCCAATCTCCTCCTTACCTCGTCCGCCTCGTCGATGGGTCCGAATTCTCGTTTGAACTCTGTCCAGTCTTTGAGACAGGTGTACTCCCCCCTCAGTCGTTGCCAATTCAACGTGTCGAAGTGGGAGAGTGCTGCACCAGTGAGGTGGCTGGCTGCTGAAGCGCACTTGTCCTTTTCACGAGCATAGATGGTAGGACGTACTTCAAACATCCTTTCCAAACTGAGGACCCACGTCTTCCATGCAGACCGGTCGTCACCTGCGAAGCTTTCGATCTTACCGATGTCGAGCTTTGACTCGATGGTAATCCGATTTTTCTCCTCGTTGCTCTCCCACGTGTTCCATCCCTCGTTGGGAGGTCTAGGAGCTATTTTGGATCGTAGTACCAGGGTTGGTCCGGGTCATAGCGTGTTGGGGGTGCTTCAGGAGCCCCAGTGGGAAGCTCCTCTCTGTCCTCCCCCCTCCCTCCACTGTTCCTACTCAATTGGGTGTGTTCCCCTTCATTGGAACCTTCAGAGTCATTATCACCCGGTCCTCCTGAGGGTGGTGGAGGAGGAGGAGGCGGAGGTGGTGCCCCTCCCCCGCTCCTTCCTTCCTGTCCACCTTGAGCCCGTCCCCCTCGACTCAGAGGTCGTTCTCGATCTCTCAATTGGCTCAAGAAGTGTGGGGGAGGTACTCTAGGAGGGAGGTTAAAACCCCCTCTGCCTCCTCCACCTACAGCAGCTCCACTGTCCTCCATCGCGTACCTTCCTCCCTCCGGTCTCACGTACTCCCCGAGCTCTGCTCTTTGCACGCGAGCTCCCCATTCCTGAATACGTCTCCTATCCACACTCAGAGTGGCAGGTAACAGGGCTGTTTGTCCTTCCTGAAAGTTCCCTTCCCTAACTCCCATAGGAGTTCGTCTGGTAAAGGATATTGGCTCCGTAGCTTGCCAGCTTCTGGGTTGGGGAACTACAGGAGAGGGACCCCCCCTCATGTCCTCTATCATTACCATGGGCGCTTGCCCGAGTAATCCCGCCGTGTTTCCTGTTTTGGAAAACGTCCCACCAGTCGGTATTCCTCCTGCTGCGAACCCTTGCCTTACCTCACGGAGTTGCTCCTGAAGCGTCTCAATGACTCGGGCCTGTTGTTGGATCATTACTACTGACTCCCAAGAGTGTGCCAAGTCGACCATGCCAGGTTGGTTCGTTTGAGCTCCAAGGACAAGGGAGGTTCCAAAAGGAGCTTCCTGCGGGGGTACCGCCTCCTCGTGAACTGTCAACGTTCTTCATTGGTTCGGAGCCCTTTGATTCTCCGCTCCCACTGCCTGAGACTGCATTGATATTGACCCTTGATAGGGTATGACTGATGGATTGCTTCGTCTTGGAGGAACGTGTACAGGGTTGGGAACCAGCCGAGCTGTCAGATCGGGTCCGGAGATCCGGGATGAATGTTGCGCGCCATCCATCCTTACCTCGCCGAACTGGTATCGTTGCGTCGAGACTGGAGTTACCGGTTTCGTCTGGAGGTTAACTCGGGGGGGAGGAGTCGAATTTTGAGTGAACGCATGCATGGTGGGGGAGGTCCCCAAGCATAACTGAGGGCTCCTCGTGGCCGTATTACCGGGGTTATGAACTTCAAGAACCTCGTTGTTTCTGGGCGATGAATGCTTCTGCCCCAGGAAACGTCCATCAGAACCACGGAGCTGCCCCTTCTGGTCGAATTGTTCCAAGGGGAACTCCCCTACACTCACTGGTTCGCATTGAACCATATACGAGGTTCCCCGATTATCCGCGACCAGTCTGCGATGGAATTCCAAGGCTCTTTCCAGATTTGATCCAGAAAGTTCCTCCGACATCATCAGAGTGTCTGATTCCGCTAGTAACGTCCGGTGTTGGGTCTCCTGTGAACACAACATTGCTTCAGACTCCTCACTTCTCACCAGAAGCTGGTGCATGTGCCTCATGGGCATGCGTCCAGTGTCGGGTCTCCTGTGAACACAACATTGCTTCAGACTCCTCACTTCTCACCAGAAGCTGGTGCATGTGCCTCATGGGCGTGTATGTGTACACCGTCTGCCCGCTACGGACCCGGACAGGACTATCCTGATCAGGCATTGACTCCACTGGGGCCAGGAGGTGAGCCATGGTGTATCTCCTGCGTCTACGATTTTTTGCAGCAATTGTGTTGACCTCCTCGCTGCTTTCTTCATCAATTTTCGCAGCTGTCGCCGCTAGGTTTGCATTCCGAAGTATTTGGATCGCCTGGTAGTTCGGGATATTAACCCTCGAAGGGGGAGGCTCAAATCATACGGCTCCTAATCTGTAGCTAGATGCTTGGTACCATATACGTAGCCCCTCCTTGTCACAGAATTCCTTCTCCCTTCCATAGGTATGAGGGAGGAGGGGAAGTATTCCCCTCGAGTTTCGGAACGATCGCCCGTAGCGTGCCTCTGCCTCTAACAATTCTAACATCCGCTCTGGGTCCAGTAGGATGTTGTACAACCAGAGGAAGTCCGATCGGTTTGCCGGGGTCATCAGCCACTGTTGCGCTTTCTCTGGGAGGTCTATTTCCAGTTGAGTTCCCACTGTTAGGAACTGTACCCGTAGGTCTGAAAATTCGAGACCCTCTCCCAATGTTTCGATCCCCATCGACCCCAATACCTGCCGTAAGACCATAGCTACGTCCTCCAGGAGACACTCCTGGATTCTAATGACGTCTTCCATTCGCAACGTCATCTCTGACAATGGTTGCACTGGGAAGGTGGTCCTACTATGATGGAGTGCGTGAGTACGCTCCCAGCTAGGCGTATTCATAGCTGGACTCTTCAAAAGGCCTGAGAGTGAGCTTCCTGGTCTCAAAGGAGGAGGTTTAGGAGACTGTACAGGAGGAGTCGGTAGCCTCCTGGACGACGTCCGAGATTGTTCGGAAACTGCAGGTGATACCCTCCTCTCCGGAAGTTTCTCCTGTTGTTGTACCATAAGAGGATTCGTATTCTTCCCTTGTATCCTTTCAATAGCGGCTACTTGGCCGCTGACTCTTCCACCCACGTTTGAAGCTGACTCCATGTCTAGCTGCGGTACTGGTCCAGGAGGAGGTCCTCTCGTTCCCCAGGTAGGGGAGTAGGCAAAACCTCCCATGGGACTACTGGCAGGTTGGGCATAACCCATGGAGGTATACCTCCCTTGTGGTGGTCCCATCCCAGGTTCTACTGGAGGGGGCTCCTGAACCGCAGGTTGACGCCCCTCGGGGGTCCTTAAGTTGCTAGCGGTTTCATCCCCGAATGACTGTTCTGGGATGGACATCAGGCGTTGACCAGCTGCCACCGTGACGATGGCAGAGCTAGCAGCCTGGTTTGACTTTTGAGCTTGTGTCGTGTTTCCACGAGATAAGGTGCTCTTTTGCTTCCTTGATTCGAGTTTGGAACTGGAAGGTCGTTCCGTTGACGTCGCAGACATTTTGTCGCAACGAGTCCGTTCGGTGACAGGAGAGCTTGGTATAATGTAAGACCTGGGTCAGAATAGGTCTTAGGGTAGGTTTTTGGTATGATGAGTTTAGGTTGTAGCATGCTAGGAGCAGGCTGGAGCTCGAAGGGAGCTACGGAAACCGCGATCGAGGACGGGAATGACCTAGTGGTGGCTAGAGCTAGGAGATGTGACCCTTGAAGAGGTTCCTGTAAGGTCCAAGGAGGTCCCTAAGGCGTAGGTAGCGGAGGTGGAGGTACGGAACCTAGTAGCATTGCGTAGGAGGAGTTGTACTCGCTAGAACGTCAATGTAGGATTAAATAGGTCGTAGAGAGAATAGGTATAGAGCGTATGAGCTCCTAAGGATGTATATGCCCGGGGTGCTAGGTTCCCGGGGACTGGACTCGGAGATGGTCGTCCTCGAGTGTGGGAGGTTGTAACAGAGAAGCGATACGTAGTTCGACGTGAGAAGTAGCTTCGATGTTACCTAGATTGAGATCCCGAAGCTTGGGGAGCAATGGGGGAGCTCAAGGAGGTATTGGGGAGGTTGGCTCTCCAAGGCGTTAGGCGTTGGGGAGCTTTAGTATTGTTCGAGGGAGCTCGAAGACTCACTTGGGTTGCTTAGACGTGAAGTGAAAGCGTATATTGGATCGGGTAGGCGATCGTCGAGACAGTAACAAGAGTAGAGAGAAACAGAGATAGAGAGACTGAGAGTAAAGAGAATTCCGTACGGTTAGCAGGTACAAAGGGACAGGGACTGGACCTATGTAAAGGGTGTGTGTTCAAAATATACCAAGCTGGGGGACGTTTACGATACGGGGTTACTTATATATGCGGGAGGAATGAGCAAGGAGACATCATAGGAAGCGAGCATCCAAAGGGGATGGTGTGCAGCGCGGGATCCATGAGGCTGAGTTGATAGATCATTGACAGTGTATATATGGGGTCCGTCCCGGTTATGGGGGATCTACGGGAGGTTTATTAAGAGTTATGGGAGGTTAGGAAGAGTCACGGGAGGTCCGTGGGAGGATGGGAGGTTCGTTAAGACAATTGGATGGGTTGATCTGGGTAGTTCCGAAGGAAAAGGAAAGGGAGCTCTACCGACAGGGCATGACACGTAGATGGTGAGTTGAAGGAGAGGCGTAGACAATGCGAGGATTGACAGAAAGAGGCCAGAGATGGGAAACAGAGAGGAGAAATAGAGTTGAGGTGAGACAGAGATGAAGGAAACAGATAATGAGGAAATATATGACAGTTGAGACGTGTCAGGCCCTGTTAGCAAGTACTAGTAGACTGTACTAAAGGGACCAAGCCAGGTAGGAAGAGTTTCCAGGTAAGATTTGACAATAACACGCTGGGGAGCTCCGAGGGGAGTCCCCAGCCTATATACTGTACATGAGGCTGTCAGGTACATATGTCATATGGCTACTGGAGTGACAGGTAATATGTATCGTGAAGATCGTAAGGATGGTGCATAGAATATCGGAAACATGTATAAGTGATAAACCGGAGCTCTGGAAAGGAAAGGGAAAGGTCTGGAGAAGCAAGGCATGACAGGAGGCTCGGAGGAGTAGACGGGGGGTAATGTCATGCCTTGCCCCAGGACCGCATAGCTCACAAGCTCCCCAATCTAGTGCCCAACTAGTTCCCAACCTCCTCATTCGGACCACAATATCCCCCACCTCCTAAATAACCTCCATGAAACCATAATCTCCCAAGAATCCCCCAGGAACCACGGAAACCTAGTCAACCTCCCGACAACAGTCTCGAGACTCACGTACGCCATCGGACAATCTATCAATTCAGCCTCATGGGCTCCGCACTTCACGCCATCCCCATTAGATGCTTGTTTACTACAATGTCCCCTTACCTATTCATCCCACCTATATAAGTAGCCTCGGTAACATAAACACACCAGCTTGGTATATTTTGAATATACTGTCATGAAGTACGTAGCCCCTATCATTTTCCTTTTCTCACCGTCTCTACGCCCTTATTTGTATGATACATCACTCCATCACTTTCACGTCCCACCATTGTCGAACCCTCATCGATTACTGATCCACCTGACCCCCTTCATCGATTACTGATCCATCAGTTACCCTTCTCCTTCTACCGGCTTCCGCCACCTTCTTTATTCTCAAACTGTACAGTATTACATCGTCAGTTCTCGCAGACCGGATTGTGTATATAAAGACAGCCCCCACTACCTGGTCCCTTATCTTGACCTCTCTGTCATTATCTTGGGACCAGGTATGTGCTTACTTACTAGTACCTACAACTATGATACTAATAAAACTCTGTCATTATCTTGGGACCAGTCCGCTTTTGCTCCGCTTAGTCGCTCCGCATTTACCACTCTGCTTAATCGCTCTGCCTCCCTGCTCTGCTTAGTCACTCCGTCGCTGCCACTTTGTGACACACACACCCTTTACATAGATCCAGTCCCTGTCCCTTTGTACCTGCTAACTGTACGGAATTCTCTTTACTCTCTGTTTCTTTATCTCTGTTTCTCCTACTCTTGTCTACTGTCTCGACGATTGTCTATACAATCCAATACACGCTTTTACTTCACGTCTAAGCAATCTGAGTGAGTCTCCGAGCTCCCTCGAACAATACTAAAGCTCCCCAACGCCTAATGCCTTGGTGAGCTAACCTCCCCAAAACTTCCTTGAGCTTCCCTATTGCTCCACAAGCTTCGGGACCTCGATCTAGGTAACGTCGAACCACGTATCGCTTCTCCGTTACAACCTCCCACACTCGAGCTCAGTCCCCGGGAACCTACCCTCCCGGGCGTATATCTACTCAGGAGCTTAGACACTCCAGACCCATCTCCAATACGACCTATTCGATCCTACATTGACGTTCTAGCAAGTACAACTCCTACTACGCAATACTATTAGGTTCCATACATCCATCTTCCCTACCTACGCCTTAGGGACCTCTCAGGACCTTACAGGGACCTCCTCCAGGGTCACATCTCTCCGTCTTATCTACTACTAGGTCATTCCTGTCCTCGGTCGCGGTTCCCATAGCTCCCTTCGAGCTCTAGCCTGCTCCTAGCATGCTACAACATAAACTCTCTATACCAAACCCACCCTAAGACCTATTCTGACCCAGATCTTACACATGGTGGTACTTGGGGAGGTGTAGGGGAGGTGCAGGAGGTGGATAGAATGTGTGACAATGTGTGGCAGGTACTGGGGCTGGTCTGGTTGTAGGCAGGGCATGACAGTATTCTTCGAACTTAGGATCAGTTGTTGGTCTTGTTGGAAGTACTTTCCTATTTGGGCCGATTCATTCCACTTACATGTGACTCACACTATTTAGTTTGACATTCACATGCTATTTACCCTCAGCTGTTCTGATCCTCCCTGGTTTGACACTGAGGGTAAGTCTTTCATACTATCATACCTATCCTATCAGAGACTCATTAAGTAGATAGATTGTTTCTTTTTGCTCTTTGTATAGGTATAAATAGCAGCTGTTCTGATCCTCCCTGGTTTGACACTGAGGATTATTTCTTTTTGCTCTTTGTATAGATACTTGACCTCTAAGAGGTCTTGAGGGCAAATCATGCTGTGTGGTTGTGCCAGCACATAGTTCTAGCCCTCCATAGGGGTCTGTGTGTTTTGGTTTTGATTTACTTTGATTCAAGCCCCCAATTCTTGATATGCCCATATCAATACAACTAAAGCACAAATTGTGCTGAATCTACCTTGATCAAAGGAATATACTGAATCTCTAGAATGATTCAAATTGATTGATTGAAGCTTTTCCCTAGCTCTCAAAGCTTTGCGGAACCTCTGACAATGCTACCCCTGTTGAGCAGGCAAGGGGTGCATAGTGGTGACACTCTCTAGCACCATACCTGGGTAGTATAGCTTATAGTCTCAGTGAAGCAATAAAGATGAGAGAGAAGCGAGTTGGATTCCAGTACAGGACATAGCTACTTATATACATAAATGTATGACAGTATTACATAAGGAAGTACTGAGGAATCCGCATATGGTATATGATGTCAGTGTACACTAAGCATAGACTAGGATAACACATGACCGTCGTAGTGACGTGTGAACTGCATAGCCGCATTCAACACTCCCCCTTGCTGAGCAGCACAGTAAAGTACTTTGCTCGAAGCAATAGTGGTAGGCGTCAGGCAAGGCAGACAGCCTAAGGATTGGTGGACGAGTAAAACTCAAGTCCAAGCATTGAGCGGAATAGCTCAAATTTGATACGCCCAAGATTCTTTGTGAGAAGATCTGCGGGGTTGTTACTGCCATCTACGAAGAATACTTGCACAAGACCACGTTCGACAACTTCACGGATATAATGATATTGGATGTCAATGTGTTTTGAGTGCTTGCTAGTGACAGGATTTGATGCCATGAAAATGGATCCTTGATTGTCTCCAGCAATAGGAATAGCGTCAAGCTTATAGCCCAATTCCTCAAGTAGATTGCGGACCCAAACCACTTGTCGGCTGCAATCAGATAATGCCATATACTCAGCCTCTGTAGACGAGTGAGCAATTGTCTTCTGCGCATGGCTGGTCCAAGAGAAGATGCCATTGGCAAGCTTCATAAAATATCCAGTCTGAGACCGGCGAGTATAAGGATCGGAAGCCCAATCCAAATCAGTCCAAGCACTGAGACCAATACCCGATTCACCATCATAGCAAAGTGCATATGATTTCGTACCTAGGAGGTAGCGGCAAATATAGAGTGCCTTGCTAAGGTGCTCTTGAGATGGGTTAGCTGCATGTTGTGCAAGCTTGGTGACAGCGAAGGAGATGTCGGGACGTGTGCCCAACATAAGGTAGAGAAGGGAACCAATAACCATCTGAAACTTGCTACGAAGAGCGGAATCCGCCTGGCCTTTGGTGGGTTCAGGTTGGAACCCTGCAGGAAGTGGTGTATCAGCCATTTTAGCATTTTCCATACCGCAATGCTTAAGGACTTTGTCAAGGTAGGCGCATTGATCAATATAGATCTTTTTGCCACGACGAGTAATCCGCATGCGAAGGAATTCTTTGGCTTCACCAAGATCTCTGCATTCCCAGTGTGACATGAATTTCTCTTTTAGAGAAGCTACGAGTTTCTTGTCAGGTCCAGCAAAGAGTGCGTCATCAACGTAGATGATGGCGATGACTAGAGAGTCATCTTTACCTCGACGGACAAAGATACCTGCATCAGAGCTCAAGCGTTTGAAGCCGAGTGTTTTCATGTATGAGTCCAGTGTTCGCCACCAGACAAGACCTGCTTGTTTTAGTCCATACAGAGCTTTGCGCAGTAAGAGGACTTTATCCTCTTTGCCTTTGATTCGAAAACCTTCAGGCTGTTCCATGTAGATAGTCTCATGTAAGACGCCATATAGATAGGCATTTCGAACATCGAGTCCAGTGAGATACCAGTTGTTCAGTGCAGTCAAGGCGAGCAACAGTCTAACAGTCTCAAACCGTACTACAGGAGAGAAGACTTGGTCATAATCAAGACCTTCAATTTGTGAGAACCCTTTGACAACAAGGCGTGCCTTCTTACGACCGTCAGATTTGACGTCGAAGACCCAGCAGTTCTTAATGACCTTTCGGTCTGCTGGACGATCCATGAGTTCAAAAGTACCATGCCGTTTGAGCGCTTCAAGCTCTTCTTGGCAGGCCTTAAGCCATTCCTCACGCTCAGCCTTAGGTAGGCGAGTAATGTCCTTGTAAGTCCATTCACGGACGTTCTCGGAGCCTTTCAGCTCCCCCTCAAAGGGAACGGCCTTAGCCATGAGAAAATATATTAATTCAGCTCCCCCTTCCCGACATAGTCTGATCAGGGTACTAGCTTCGTCACCGGGAGTGACAGAGGGTTGTTCTCCATTTTCAGGAGTGGGATGCTCAGTACTAGGTCCGGGAACCTGTTCTGGCTCAGGGCGTTCTTGCTCAGCCGAGGAGCTACCTGGCTGTGGAGCTCTTGCGCGTCTCTGAATATCCCTCTTTGGTCTCTCTACCTGTTGTTCCGTAGGAAGCTTACTGCTGCTTCTAGGATCACCGGTAAGACGAGTAGGTGGTCTCCGCACACGACCTGAACGTCTCAGTTGCTCTTCAGCAGGAGGTTGTTCATTCCGGGGTTGTGGCGGTGGACTAGGATCTCGCGCTGGCTGTTCAGCTGGCGCAGGCGGTGCAACGTCTTGCTCCGGATCCTGTCTCCTTTGGGGAGTAGTAGGTTGATGAGATGGAGGAACATCATCATCATCATCAGGTGGAGGAATTGGATCTTTAGGATCTGTGTTGCGATCTGGTAGTCGCGTAGAGCGATGACGCTCTGAGGCTTTACAACGAGGAAATAATTTCTCATCGAAGACAGCGTGCGTAGCAGTGAACATAGCATTGTTCGACCGCATGTAGATATTTCCGTGTCCACCATCAGAAACTCCGAGATATGTCATTAGTTCTGACCTGGGCGATTGTTTGTTTACACGTACTTCTTCATGAAGATAGACGTATGCGCCACAGCCAAAGACACGCAAGTGATCTATGCGCGGAACTTTGTTGTACAAAATCTCATATGGTGTCTTCCATTTGTGACGACGCATAGGAGTGAGGTTATACACGCACACAGCATGTTTAACAGAGAATTCCCACCAGGATTCAGGAATACAGGCTTGAAAGCGCTGCGGTTCACTTTTCTCAGTAATAGTCCGGATAAACCTTTCGGCTCTTCCATTCTGCTGGTGGATATGAGGAGATGACCATTGTGCTTTGATACCTTCATTCTTAAAGAACTCATCAAGTGCATTGGATCTAAATTCTCCGCCACCATCAGACATCCATTCCTTGACGTTAGTCTCATATAGATTTTTGACTGAGGCAATAAATTGCTTTATCACTGGCAGAGATCCGCTCTTCTTTTTCAAGTGGCAGAAGAACCCAAAAGAAGTATAGTCATCTATGAAGAAGATCGTATACTTGTACTTGTGGTACGAAGTGGTAGGCCATTCTTTGAGGTCTGAGTGAATGAGCTCAAAGGGACGTGATGCCCGATGAGTAGTTGGCGGAAATGGACGTAAAGTCATCTTTCCCTTGGCACAACCTTCACAGAGATCTTCCTCATGGGGAATGCTGAAGATGGGAACACCTTCTGCATGTTTCCTCAGTTGAGTGAGTGCTTCGCGCGATGGATGACCCATTCGGCGATGCATGGTAGTGTAGTCCACTGAGTGGATTACTAGGTTTACAGCCATAGGCTGTGGCGAATAATCTTTGAGAATATAGATTGTATCGCTGTGAGTTCGTGGTTCAAATGACAGGAATAAACCATCTTTGTCCCAGAAGTCAACTTTGTCTGCGTTGCCGCGAACAGTTTTGCCATCTTGTAGGAAGTGTCCTTGTGCTATAAGGCGATGACTCAACTCCTTCATATAGAATACTGGAGCGATTCGTGCCGAATGCATGCGACCTCTTACATCCTTGAAATGTATCAAGACAGTCCCAACGCCAGTAATGTAGGCAGTTGTGGTTGCAGTTGCTATAAGAACTTTTTCCTCAAGGTCTTCATACTCAATGAAGTCACTCAAGTCAAAGGTAGTGTGTTCAGAACAACCAGAGTCGTTCATCCACCACTTGGGTTGGTTCCTCTCTTTACCCTTACACTTCTTGCACACAGAGTATGAAACATCATGTACACAAAAATGTTCTTTGGATATATACTTGACATTGATACGATAATTATACAAGCGGGACAAGAGATCAGGCTTAAAGGCCGACTTGCATGTCTTCGTCACTGCAACCGATGAAGGTGCGTTAGTATATCTCGTATGATCAAGATCAGAGGAGGGTACTGACCCCATGGTGTCCATGAATCCAGTGATTGCCAAAATTTCACGATCCAAGTCGAAATTCATCAACTCATCAGGGTCAAAAGAGGCAGTTCCTGGGACCTCAAAGTCCATAGGAGGAGATGGAGGAGGCGGCGTAGGAGCCTTGTTGCCATCCTCAACATCATTCTCAGAAGGCAACACACGGGTGCGCTTCGTTGGAGGATCAGAAGAACCTTGCTCATCGTCACTACTATCTAACTCCGAAATGTGTCCAGATGGCTCAAGGGCACGAATGACTTCGGCAGTCGCACGGACGCCAATATCACGGGCACATTGAATGGCCATCCTTGTCTTCTTATGAAGATGAAGGGACGTAGCATTGTGAGGAGGATTGTAGGGAGGATGGATAGAGTGCTTGCGCACATCTGGGACGGAAGGAGTAAGATCGGTACGTACCGGACCAAAGTCAACAGTACTGCCAATTGGACTGAAGTCCATAGAGTCTGCATCAGCTTGTGCAGCGTTTGCATTTCTCTTAGCCTTCTTGTTCTTTCCACTGCCACGCTTACGCTTCTTCTTGTTGGAGTCGTCATTCCCGTTCTGTCCCTTCTGCTGCTGGTTACTATTGTTACCATGCTGCTGTTGGGAGAACTTGGGATCGTTTCCCTTGCGATGAACGTTCGAAAACTTGTTCGCGTTCTGCGGTTGGGAGTTGCTAATGGTGTCTCCGCTGAAAGCGTTCATAACTGCGATACAAACTTTGGCAAACGTCAATTCCTTGAGCTCCTCAGTACCGAGTTGAGACATAGTCTGGACAACAACAGAGTAGCGTGATGGAAGCTTAGATAGAAGAATCAGAGCTTCGAGGTGGTCAGGGATGCCAATGTCAGCGTCATCCATACGGGTGAAGAACATGCCAATGTCAGTCATAGCTGTGAGTGGGTTTCCCTTGTATGGGACCTTGACAGCCATGGCGGCAGTAAAGTCATTAAAGACTGCGCCTAGACCTTTGACCTTGTAGGTTTTCTGCAAGAATTCCCACAGTTTCTTAGCCGTGTCACCCTCGTCCTTAGCAAGGGTGCGGATTGATGGAGAAAGGCGGAGGCGGATGTTTCCAACAGCCTTAGTGTCGGTCTCCTTCCAGGATTTGAGGTTATTGTCATACTCCTTCCAGACTTTGACACTGTCAAGGTCTGTCGAATCAAGTGGAGACAGCTCGGCAGGCGGGTCGGAGATAATGGCAGACCAAAGCCCTGTGGCTTGGAGAAAGGCTTCCATTTCAGAGATCCAGGTGTCGTAGTTATCACCTTTAAGGGTGGTGGTAACAGCGGTGAAGAGTGCAGAAGACATTGTAATCTGGATAAAATCAACAGTGATGTCAGCATGCAATTCATAAATGCTCAAGACAACAGATGAAAATAAAATGGCATGAATGTTATTGCCAGTAGTGACAAGCTGCGACATATGTCTAGCAAGCTGTCATCTACAGTGTCAAGCACTCTTGGGCGATGTCATAATCAGCACTTGTTAGGTGCGATATTGACTCCAGCGCCAGAGGCGACATTTCAGGTAAAGGTCTGTGTCAGAGACAGCAATCAAATAGATGCATCAATGACAACAGTAAACCAGAGAGCGCTGCGAGCTTAGAGCTCAGCAAAGCGTTCATCCGGGGCCCATAACCTGTTGAGCAGGCAAGGGGTGCATAGTGGTGACACTCTCTAGCACCATACCTGGGTAGTATAGCTTATAGTCTCAGTGAAGCAATAAAGATGAGAGAGAAGCGAGTTGGATTCCAGTACAGGACATAGCTACTTATATACATAAATGTATGACAGTATTACATAAGGAAGTACTGAGGAATCCGCATATGGTATATGATGTCAGTGTACACTAAGCATAGACTAGGATAACACATGACCGTCGTAGTGACGTGTGAACTGCATAGCCGCATTCAACAACCCCTTGCTATTAAACAAATTTGATAGCAGTGAACTCGCATATTGTGTATTAGATTGGTTGGTTGGAGTGCCCATTAGATTCCTTCCTTTCTCTTTCACACAAAAACGAGGCAAGCTCGTTATTGCTACACAAACCCTTTCATCCTAGTCCCTCCTTATTGTCTTTTCTCTATCCTGCAGGCACTATATGTATAGCCCCTAGTAGCTAGTCTGGTGCTCCGCTCTGCTACGCCAATTAGTAGGTATAAATACCACATGTACTATACTGTAGTTCCTCAGTTTAATTATCAACTTAGATTATCCTCTCCAACTTAGATCACCTTAGATCTTCGTCTCTTGTCCTTAAGTCTTCAGGCTGGCTGCCTTGAAGTCTCCTTTATTTGACCTTAGGACTTCGACATTCTTTGGTTCGCTCCTTGTCTTTGGCGTTATTGCCACTCCAACTTGGCTGCTCCTGGTTCTCTACTTCTATACTCTTGATCTCCGGGGACTAATGGTGTAATGGCAGTGTTGTTAATAACTTCACTACTGTCCCATTTGACCCTCTGCCCTTAGACACCTTGTGGCCTCTGGCATGGCTTCACAGTGTACATGATCTTAACAGATTCCTTTCTTTTAGGTTAGACCATGAGTCTCATAATCTGTTAAGGTTAACTTAGTTCACTGTAAAGTAACTGAGATTTGTATCTACCTGTTAAGGTTAACTATGGTTTGTTAGCTCAGTATCATCAAGTATCATTAGCTTTGCTCACCTCAGTTCACTGCAAAGTAACTGAGGTGTTTGCAAGTATTCCGTTGATGCCTACTGTAGCTACTGTATAGTATAATGTAATAATGCCATCTTGTAGCTTTACATATGAGGGAATACTCGGTTACATACTGGGTAGGCTTGGGGAGTACGGAGTATCCCTCAACAAGGTACCACTGGATCCCACCTCTTCCAGCCCTAGGATCCTTGATATACATAATCATAACAGATTATGAGAAAAATAAGACTACACAAAGTATGCAAAAAGTTGCAGGATGTAAAAAAATAGGTGCTAGTCAACTCACACTGCTGGCTGACTTATCCTCTGATAAGCCTCTTCTAGTGACTCATCTTGGACCAATGTTTGTACAGTTACCCTACAGCAACATAATGAGGATAAGAAAAATCCGCAACAACAGCAAGTGCATGTGAGAGAACATCTGCTGATCCACCATTGCTTGCCAACACACCCAAGTCTTCAACATCTCGATCGAGGTCTTCTATATAAGCACCAGCTCCGGACATATGCGCCACCTTAGCACACATAGCATGAAGCGCAATGAGTTCACGATCGGGTACAGGATAGAATTCGGGATCATCAGTAGAAAACTTTATATCGTGTCCAGGAACCATCTGAGTTTGCTTAAACCCTTTCACTCGGTAGGTGTTTGTTCCCTTCCCATGAGAACCATTAATGGAAATTGAAATCAGACATGTAAATGAGGCACAGCTTACAATCTCCTCTAAATAAATTCTTAGCTGATCGAAAGCATAATGCATGTCGAGGGACATTGTAATAAGGTTGTAGAGGGAATGAACCTTAGCACCTTTGAATTTTTCGAAGTCGTAGCCGAATTGTTGCAAAATAGCTGTAACGGAGGCAGCGTAGTCTGTCTAATGGGGATAAATGAAAAGCAATAACAGCTAAGGTCGCAAACATACCTTCACCCCTTCGAGTCTGAAACAAGTTGAATCCGGAGCAATATGCACAACTTGAAGACTAGCACAACCGAATTCAAGTAACAGCTCAGGAGGATCAATAGCATCGAATTGTTCAGCCAAGTAATCGTATTTTCCTGTGAAAGGATCCCGGAATCCATCTCGTAGGAGAGCCTATCACGAGCAAAGGGTTGGTGAATGTCAATGTAGTGGAATAGTTGGTCGTCTTACATGGGCCCGTGCTTCACTATGATTTTCAGGAGCCTGATTGAGCTTACTGAAGATAACATTCTTCATGACATCAAAGGAGTCTGGACTGGGATGGCTCTGAGTAGTTGAAGTTCGTCCCTTGAACTTTCTGACTGAGGTGATAAAGCAAGAGTGAGAACATTTCACAGCCAATATTGGCATAGAAAGACTCACAGCAACGGACGAAAAAAAATGTGTACAGTTCAGCTAGCTCCGAAAGTTGCTCATCGTTGTCATTACAAGACAAAATGGCTCGAGTAATAGCAGCACGAGCAGCATCGGTAGGGGAGTAGTAAAGCATGTACCCGAGAACGCGAGCCTGCATGAGTTTTTTGTCTTCATACTGTTGAGCTGCTGTTTCCCAACGACGACAAAGTTCGTAGGTGCTGCGTGAGGTATCTGACCGAAAATGACCAACGGAGGCATCAGGAAGGGGTTGTCCTTGAAATTCCGGTTTGGGTACAGATTTTCCTCTGTTCTTCAAATATAACTCGAGTACTTTGCGTGACATGCAGTACGATGAAGGAGGATGATGGAAGTCGAACTTGGTAATGGGTGCTCCAGGATTAGTAATAAGTATCGGAGGTATCGTAACGGAGGTCCGGATTATGCTTCTTCAGCGTATTACAAATCACGGAATGCTCCGCATATTATTAGAGCTCTACACCATCCAGGCTCCATCAACCTCCATCATGTCGCGCAAAGCACTCGAAACAGTTTGGAAGAACAAAGGAAAATCTATACCGAAGTCGGAACCTCAAGGACAACCCCTCCCTGATGCCTCCGTTGGTCATTTTCGGTCAGATACCTCACGCAGCACCTACGAACTTTGTCGTCGTTGGGAGACAGCAGCTCAACAGTATGGAGACAAAAAACTCATGCAGGCTCGCGTTCTCGGGTACATGCTTTACTACTCCCCTACCGATGCTGCTCGTGCTGCTATCACTCGATCCATTTTGTCTTGTAATGACAACGATGAGCAACTCTCGGAGCTGGCGGAATTGTACCAAAAATTTTTCATCCGCTGCTGTGTGTCTATTTATGCCAATATTGGCTGTGAAATGTTCTCACTTTTGCTTTATCACCTCAGTCAGAAAGTACAAGGGACGGACTCCAACTTCTCAGAGCCATCCCAGTCGACACTCCTTTGACGTCATGAAGAATGTTATCTTCAGTAAGCTAAAGCAGGCTCCTGAAAATTATAGTGAAGCACGGGCCCATGTAAGAAGACCAATCATTCCACTACATTGACATTCACCAACCCTTTGCTCGTGATAGGCTCTCTTACGAGATGGATTCCGGGATCCTTTCACAGGAAAATATGACTACTTGGTTGAACAATTCGATGCTGTTGATCCTGAGCTGTTACTTGAATTCGGTTGTGCTAGTCTTCAAGTTGCGCATATCATTCCGGATTCAACATACTTCAGACTCGTAGGAGCGAAGGTATGTTTGCGACCTTGGTTATTATTGCTTTTCATTCATCTCTATCAGAAAGACTACGCTTCCTCGGTTTTAGCTATCTTGCGGCAATTCGGCTACGACACTGAAAAATTAAACGGTGTCAAAGTTCATTCCCTCTACAACCTTATTACAATGTCCCTCGACATGCATGATGCTTTCGATCAGCTAAGAATTTATTTAGAGGAGATTGTAAGCTGTGCCTCATTTACATGTCTGATTTCAATTTCCATTAATGGTTCTCATGGGAAGGGAACAAACACCTACCGAGTGAAAAAGTTTAAGCAAACTCAGATGGTTCCTGGCCATGATATAAAGTTTTCTACTGATGATCCCGAATTTTATCCTGTACCCGATCGTGAACTCATTGCGCTTCATGCTATGTGTGCTAAGGTGGCGCATATGTCCGGAGCTGGTGCTTATATAGAAGACTTCGATCGAGATATTGAAGACTTGGGTGTGTTCGCGGACAACGGTGGATCTGCAGACGTTCTTTCGCCTGCACTTGCTGTCATTGCGGATTTTCCTTATAAGCATTATGTCGCTGTAGGGTAACTACAGAGTGGTGAACGCGCCTAATTAATTTCCCTTAGACTGGGTGTACGATTCACGCGTCGCTTCATCTGCACCCGCTCTCGTCAATTCTCTTTCTTCGCAGCGACAATGCTTACTATGAAGTTCTGGATGACCGGTGTTCAGGTGCTTCAGATGCAGAATCGTCGAGGTTCCAGCACGTTGGACGGCAGGGTAATCGAGGGGTGCGGAGTTGCGAGTGGAGGAAGCGACTGGATTTTTTCTACTCACCGAACTGATAACATTAGGCCTTTATACCGAGACTATTCGTTCCCGATGCTGACTTACGCTCGCTATAATACATAGTATGACTTCTCCAAATATATTGGTGGGATGAGCATCTGGTAACCAATTTTGCCACCTGAGTAGCTGTTTTCCAAGAATAGAATGGTCTTGGAGGCATCAGATAGACAGATGGATAGATTGTTACACATTGGTGGTGTGGTCCCCTGAACGGAACGGCCGGTCTCAATGGCCGAATGACAGTAAGCGCGACCCACAGTGAGAAGGTAGACTGTCGCCCAGACATCAAGGCAGAGGAAGTAGAGGTACATGAGAATGTAAAAGTTTGAAAAAATGCACAATGCAAAGTAGTATTGAACCGGTGTATGAATCGATCCTCCCATAATGCTACCACATCATTGACAGACTGCACCATCCAACAGACTGAGTTCCAGCTAGATATGAAGGCATTAAGGTAACACACAGACATTCCACACTGGTGAAAGTTTGGGACATTGGGAGAGGAGTGTATACCGGTTGGCGGGTGAATTCAAATCTGCAAGGAACAGATAAGAGCAGTGAGGAGACAGGCCCCTAAATGAGGATTGGAAAGTATGGCAAGTCAAGAGGCAGAATGTCAAAGTTTTGTAAACAGAGGGCCACCTGAGGGTATGAAGACCTCGAAGCAGCGGCTGAGTGCTGAGTGGTGATCAGTTTCGGTTATGCCATGAGCAGAAATACAACTCGTACCATAAACACATCAGGAAAACCACCCTCCGGAAATTTAGCATAAACTTTCCAAAATTACCCAAAATAATGTAAATTACCCAGAATATGCTAATTTGGGTGAATACGCTAATTAGCCAGGCCCCCCTCCCCAATTACCATGATTTTGACTAATTCCCGGAGTATTACGAAGACATTAGAGCTAAGTTATAGGAAACTTTCCTGAAAATTTCTTCACATTTTATGTGTTTGTTTTGTAATTTGTCAATCTTTTCCAACCCAAGCATGAAGTCAAATAAATGAAGACATTTATTCACAATGACTATTCCCTACTACAACCGTATGTATACTACACTATTATTTACAGCCCGAGAAATCAACAAATTAAAACCTCGATGGATTACTCTACATATATACTCAGTATCTACAATCATTGTGTACAAATCCAAAACTGACACAACTTCAAAACACTCATATACTTATTGAGAGTCACTAGGGAAAGATTACAATGCATTAGGAGGTTGTTTTACATGTGAAGAAAACGGATACACACCACATCTATAAACCCCCTTGAAAGACTGAAATCCATGACAACAAGACACTACAGTTAAGCTGGATACATATGAGTTGCAAAAAGTAATAGAGAACTAGCACACACCTTGGGGTCTTAAACAGTGTTGGACGGTCACTTGGTCATGGGCAAAGGTCATGGTCACTTTTTTGTGACTAGTCGCCGACGGTCATTTGGTCGCTGAAAGCAACCTGACCTTCAGATGCCTAGCGCGCGCTAGACGCTCGCTGACCAGGCAATTATTCATCAAACACGAAATATTTTTGGAACAAAAAAAACGTGTACAAGGAATTTTCAGAAATTGAGGGATGAGCTATCGGTACCATGGTGGAGCACCTGACCCGGGGACAAACCGAAGCCAAATAGTCATGGTCAGGTCAGATTTTGGCGACCTTGTCCATGACCACTGGCCGGTCGGCGACCTTGATGCCCGTCGCACGACCTTGCCAACACTGGTCTTAAATCCAGCAACAATTCAATATAAGAGGAAGCATGCCATGACATAAGGTGCAGGAAATTGTGGCTGGAGAATGAGGACACGCATCGTGGGTGAATGAACAAGAGTGAAGGAGGCAGGCAAAATATTGAAATCGAACCATTTATAATTATATTATTCCGTTTAAACTCCGACAGTGCTCAGCAGAGTCAACGCACCAGCGCTTAACACTTAGTTGTTTTTTTGACTTAGTCTTACACCGGCATGCACATTGGGTCAAGGTATCAATCATTTCAGGTTGCCAAAGACATCATGAGCTGAACCAGGGTAAAGTACAGTAATCACCAGGAGGAACAGTAAGTATAATACCTTGTGTTTAGTATAACTAACTTCGAAGTTTCAAGCAAAACTGAATAACCAAATAACCTGTACTAATTTTCCAATAAGTTTCTGAAAACTTTTTGGAATTTTATTGAGAGCAATTACAAATTTGATAATTCCAGTTAATAAGCCCAATTAGCGAGATTTTGAATAATTACCAAATATTAATGCCAAATTTGCCGGAGGAGGTTTTCCTGATGCATTAATAGATACAATGTGACAAGGGCATACCATTGGTGGCTTCAAAAGCAATTTATCATTTGCTGTTATCTTGAACCGCAGATTTCCAGGCATTCCGCGAAAAAATTTGAATGGTAGATAACATTGTGTACCTCCCAGTAATTGCTTGGCAAGCCGTCTGGACGCAGGTCAAGTGAAGATGTGCAATATACTCCCTCCAGAAGCCCTTTCTCTGTGGCTGGGATAGCTCGAACAGTTTTGAAACGATTATACTCGGATAAAGCTTGGTTCTGTGACAGTGTCAGTAACGAACAATCTCGATATCATGCGGGTTAGCCCACCTGGTCAACGAAGCGATATCCTATTACGATGTCGTTTCCAGTAAGCTTGTCAAGGAAGCCACACTCATCAAGAGCGGAAACATTCGTAGGCAGGGCGTATGCACTGATGGACAGTAGTTGGACGAATAAGAACATGGAGAACAACACTGCAACGATTCCGTAGAAGAGACCAGCTTCAACGAAGTAGCACTAGAAATTAGAATTCGAAGCACCAGGCGACCGAAAGAAAGGAATCTTATATCTTGCGAGTTACATTCAGTCGGGATAGGAAATACCCGGAGAGAGAACTTGGAGTCCAGGATGGTCCGACTCCGTGGCAGATTTGTTTTGTCGAAGGTGTTTAAGAGTACGTGCTCATACACATAGCTCACTTACGGAGAAAAATGAATGCATGGTACAGGACAGTACTGATATTAATATGATTAGGAATCAAATAAGAGGACATATAATTGAGCTCGAAAGTTAGACAATCTCGAGATTATGGGTCCTTGGTTCTTCGAGAACTGTACTCGAGTACGAAAATTTCATTAGAGGGGCCTTGAGCTTGAGCTTGAGGCCCAGTCAAAACCTGCAATGGGAATATCCGGTCAAAACGGCTGAAATCCGTGAGAGTATGACCACATCTGGTGATGACGCAAAGTTCATCTTCTACTGTCACCACGAACGTAAATTTATTGAATTTGATACCCAGCAGGTCCACACCGTTCTTGAGGAGCTCAAAAGGTTTCGACGTTCAACCAAATCTGTCATTGCTCTCGTTGTGGTGGACTCCGTCCCTCAGTTGACATCCGAACTGTACAGCGACACGCCCTCCAGGATCGTAGGCAGGAGGAAGCTGAAGCAATTGCTCGTCTGGGGAAATGACCTCGGCTTGCATCCCCTTCACCAGAACCAGAGGTGCAATACAATACTTTGCTTAATTCTTGTTGGTTCTAACATAATGAGATTGAAGGGCTCGCAATCCTATCCCTCCTCTCCGACCCACCAACCTCGTTCATACCCCTCTCCTCCTGCACGTGGTCCTCGCAAATATCTACCAAACAACGATTTCCAAAACTCGAGGCGCAGTAGTATTCCTTCCGGCCTGGATGAATCGGTTCTTCCATCACCTCCAGCTGCATCACCAGAGCCCGAGGACGAACTGGATGAAGATGACCTCAATGAGCAACATGCTCGGTATACCACCGCGTTTTTAGAAAATCTCCACCTACATGAGCGAGGTGTTGGAGATGGTCAGGGAGTCGTAGATGGCGATGAGGAGAGCAATGAAGAGGAAGAACGTGAGGGAAGTAATGAAAACGTTGGAGCGAAATCTTCAATTGAGGATATTCGCATCGCAGATGAATTTATTCAACTCCTGCGTGAAGCTACCCTCGAGAACGGCAGACTTGATGAACGTACAATCGAACGACTGCGAAATCCAATCGAAGGTCCTCCGGATGAATTGGACCCAGATACACGACTATCCATTGATCTCTATCTCTCTATTACACACGCCTCCGAAGCCACATACAGTAGTGTTCGCAATGCAATTCTACTTCGTTTTCCTGAAACAAATATCCTCTCTTATCACTGTGTGAAGAGCTTCATAGCTGATACCACAGGTGTCATCAGCGTGTACAGTGATATGTGTGTGAATTCCTGTCATGCATTTACAGGGCCCTGGACAGACCTTGAACACTGTTTCTACTGTAACGAGCCCAGATATGATCTAGATCAGCTTCGTCGAACTGGTGACAAGGTACCGCGTTTACAATGTAGTACAATCCTCCTTGGTCCACAACTAGCTGCAAACCGGCGTTCACCTGAGGGAGCGGATGGCAGGAAATATCGAACTCAGAAGCTTGACCAAATCCGGAGAATGGTCGAGGACTATGATGATGAAGTTGAAGGAGCTGAAATGATCTACAATGATATTTGGTGTGGAGAGGATGTACGTCAGCTTGTTGAGAATATTGGTATGACTGAGGATGATGTTGCTATCTCCGCTTCCATCGATGGTGCGCAGCTTTACCAGAACAAAAAGTCGGACTGTTGGATTGGTATCTGGATAAACCAAGATTATGCACCTGACTCTTGTTTCAAGAAAAAGAAAGTCCTTCCGAATATTATCATTCCTGGTCCCAACAAGCCGAAACACACTGATTCTTTCCTCTTTCCTGGTCTCCATCATCTATCTGCTTTGCAGAAGGAAAATAATGGAAGGGGGATGAAAGTCTGGGATGCATTAGTAAAGAAGATTGTGTACCAGCAAGTAATCTTCCTTCTAGGCTTAGCAGATGCTCTTGGCATGGTCGAATGGGATGGGCATGTTGGACACCATGGTGCTCAGGGTTGTCGGGTCGGATGTGAAATGAAAGGTCGACATAAACCTAATAGTGGTCACTATTATGCTGTCCATGCGCGACCAAATAATGCTTCTATTTTGGACAATCAACATCCGGACACAGATATTCAAGGACTTGAGCCGCAGACCGCAGTGCAGTATGACGAAAAAATTGCAAAGCTTCGTGCCTCGAAGGATAAGACTGAGTACAAATATAATCGAAAGGCTACAGGATTGTCGAAGCCAAGTATCCTTAGTGGGCTCCACCCTGGATATTCTCTTCCCGTTCCACGGTGCTTTGGCCTTGACTTGATGCACCTACTCCTACTCAACCTCGAAGACTTACTCCTTTGTCTTTGGTGTGGAACACTTAAACGTGAAGTAAGCAATACAGATGCATGGGAGTGGGTCAAACTTGTTGGGTCAACATGGGAAGATCACGGTAAAACTGTTGCCAATACAACTCAGTATTTTCCAAGCTCGTTTCAACGACCACCTCGTAATCCTGCGGAGAAACTCTCTAGTGGGTACAAAGCAACAGAGTACTATCTGTATGTTTTCGGTCTTGGGCCTGGACTGTTCCGGACTATTCTTGATGCAGAGTACTGGCAAAACTTCTGCCAATTAACCAGTGGTGTATGTATCCTACTACAATGGAGTATCACCGGTGGCCAGATTCAGAATGCTCAGAGACTCCTGGTGAACTTTGCCGAAGGATACGAGAACCTCTACTACCAGCGGCGCGAGGATCGTCTCCACTTCTGTCGTCCTTGTGTTCACACTGTGGGTGCACATGCTGTTTCTGAAATTATTCGCCTCGGTCCAGGTGCATATTCTACACAGTTTGCTATGGAACGTACCATTGGTGATTTAGGTCAAGAAGTCAAACAGCCTTCGAACCCTTTTGCCAATCTTGCTCAACGAGCTCTCCGTCGTGCTCAAGTCAATGCCTTGAAAATCATACTTCCTGAAGTCGATTCTGATACTGGCTACACGTTACCTAAGGGTGCAATTGATTTAGGAGAAGGTCGAGTGCTTCTGCGACCCCGGGAGCGCAAGCTCTACCAAGCTGAATTCAAGGAAGGGGATTTGCTCATGAACCAATTTGGTAGTAGCTATGTCCGTCGGTGGGGGCGTTTCCGGCTTCCCAATGGCCAGATTGCTCGCTCTCTATACATTGAACAAGAAATTTTCAAAAAGCGCAAACCAAGAAACACATGGAATGTCAAGGCAGGTTCTTTCTTACTGATACTGTATTTTATTGAATGTGCAACCTAGATCAAATCGAATGGTATAACAGAGTTCGGTGAAGTATGGTATTACTTTATCACTACTGACAAGGAAGTATTTGCAATGGTCTCTGTCTATGGAAGGCCTGATCCTGACCTACTCTGCCAATCTTCTAATGCACTCTGGGCTTGCAAATACCTATCATCACAAAACCTGCACGTAGTTCCAGTCGCAAGACTACAGTCTGTAGTGTCCATGCAACCTCTTCCCATCTTCCCTCATGAACAGGAGGGGCAATGGTTTGTAGTACAAAAACCAGGTATCGACAATGCTCTTATTACTGGACACGAAGATAATATGGATGTCATATAAATAAAATAAATAATCTTAGTCTTGAGAATTGATTTTTATCCACAGCAAAACCTCTCAATGTATCAACAGATATCATCCAAACAAAGGAAAACAAGGATTCCTCTTTTGTCGACTAACTGTGGTCTTTCCGCACTGCCAACCACAAACATTATGAATATTTGGCAACAACAGCAAAGCTCGCCTTCGCAGACCTACTCCGAGGATGATGAAATGGACAGCTTGAGCGTCATTGATTCTCCAACTACTCAATGCAGATTTCCGATGTCCGCTTCTCTTTTGCAGAACATGCAGCTTCCAATGCAATTTGTACATTTCTCGTGTCTTTGCTTGGTCAAAATCTGACCAAATTCATATTAGAGGCAACAAGTTCCTATACAGCCAAATTTTCAACGCATACAAGTCATCCAAAGTGCCTCTGAGGCGGAGCTTACAATGTCAGGCAACATCGTGTACATTGAACTGAGAACTAAGAACCTTGAGCTGTCTGCAGAGCTCAGAGCCTCACAGTATGTTGCATTTCATGTGTTTATTATTGCTCTCATATTCTCATTGAGGAAATTGAATTCAACATACGAAAATATTCTCCAAAGTCGAACAGTATTTCCTCCTGCCCCTGCTACTTCCACTCTTATTTCTTCCACTGCTACTCATTCCTCAACTACTCCGGCTTCGGGAAGGCTTCCCAAGATTGAGACAACATTTGAACCTCTGACAAAAGAAGAGTGTTGTAACATCCAATTTTACCATGAGAAGGAATGGAACGATTACAAAGAACAGAAGAAGGACACCAATGAGAAGGCTCCAAAGGCCCTTGGATTCTTACAAGCTCACGATGGCACATATACCACCGGCGATGCATCCCGACTTGCTCAATTTTATCAACATGCCAAATCGCTCTTCAACCTATTCTACACGTTGTACCTGGATGCTGACTCATGGGGTAGAATGAGTAGTGAGGTTGCAGGCTACTTTTATCGCGCAATGGCTGCAGAATTTCCCGAACTCAGATCCTGCAATGATGGAAAGTGGAAGGCTCGCGTTTATGCAACGAACAAATATCCGGATTGGAAACGGGACTATCGTGATCAGGATAAGTTGATGCGAGATACTGCAATGGAAGGTGTGTAATCCGTCAATATTTTCCATCATCGTTTCATTGTGTATCTATTATCTAGCTTTGCACCTTGACGCTGCTGCAAAAAGGCCAAAACTTGTTCACAACAGCTCTCCACCCCGTGCTCACCGGCCTCATAAACGACAAAAGCAAGTGTTATCCACATCAAAAACAGTCCTGGCAATTTCGGTCAATTCAGTCAGCAAAGTCTCTAAAATTCCCGATCCTCCTTTGTCATTGCCTGTAAACGAACCTGGGTCCACGGTACCAATTGTCGTTCTCAATACTGATGAAGATATGGTCACCGCCAAATCCTCTAACATTTTCGACACTGTGTCCCCAGCTAGTGCAGATTTGGTATCAGCAACATCAGCCCCTGGCAACATTCCCGCGGAGAGCATGACCTATGGTACCAAGTTTTCATCGATATCTGTCCTGCAACATCAAACCTCGCAAGTATCCCCTCAATCTGACCCACCAGTCACATCGGCTTCCGAATCTTCAAGTGCGGCTATGGAATCTAATCAGTCTTCATCTGTCACTGCACTCGCATCTCCCGAAGTTGTTATGACTCCCTCTGCAAGCTCATCCAATTCGGCTACTACAAATGATCTAGTTGACTTCGCTCCAAAGGGTTTTGGAAACATGCGTACAAGGGTGAGTATGCTTTGCTTGTGATTATTGTATTATGCTGAGTCGAATGCTATTTCTAGGCAAATCCACTGTACGTCAAGTTATTTTCCTTCATATGGTCCTATGGGACTTACTATTTCTCAAGGGCCGGATTCCGAATTCCTTCGATACTCAAGCCACCAGCGCCAACCTCTACAATGGCTCCACCCAAGCCGAAACTCACCAAAACGAAGAAGACCGATGAACTTATGGTCGCTGATGCTACCTCTGATACGCCATGGTTAGATTCTTTGTATTTTTCTTCTATTTTGTTGCTTAATATGTGATTTTAGAAACTTATTTGCTTTAGAATATGTAAAGACCCATGCATGTACAAGAGCCGAGTTTGGGGGAGCTTGGAAGGCACTCGGGGATGCAGGGCAAAAGGTACTTTACTTTACATTCGAAGCTTACTTCGCTCATTCTCTGTGCAGCCCTGGGTTTTACTGAGTAGAAAGATGAGGAAAGATGGGAAAGCCAAGGCCATTGACGTGGTGAGTGATATACATCTCAAACTCACTTTCACGTATGTGATACTGTATTTTGCAGGATGAGTAGGGAGTACAAGCTGCGAGCACATAGACAAGGTGTAGAAACAAGAGCAATTTCATAGAATGGATACGTACAGATAGAAACAGATATCCTCAGACTAAAAGTGTACCGGGTATCATTGTATGGTACTAGCATTGTAACATTACATGTATCCTCATATTTCGCCAGAAAAACGACAAATTTCTGGTCAATTTTAGCGGGAACTAAGTAAACTACATATTTTCGGACCTTCCCAGATTTTCCCGGCCCATCCCATTGTGGGTTCTGACTGGCCCGCCCAGTCAAAACCCGCAATGGGAATATCTGGTCAAAATGGCTGATATCCGTGAGAGTATGACCACATCTGGTGATGACGCGATGATTGTGACTCGTCAACGGTACGGCCTGCGCTGAATTTCACCATTCTCGAGGATTATCAGTGCACATGACGCACAGTTCATCGTCTTTTTCACCTCATCTCATGCTTTTCTTCACATCTCTGCATGACTATAAATTTAATATAACGGGTGCTCCCAAATTTGTCACTGCTCTCGTTGTGGTGGACTCCGTCCCCCCAGTTGACATCCAAACTGTACAGCAACATACCCTTCAGGACCGTAGGCAAGAGGATGGGGAAACAATTGCTCGTCTGGGGAAACAACCTCGTCTCACATCCCCTTCACCAGAACCAAAGGTGCCGGTGCAGTACAATACTTATGCTTAATTCTTCTTGTTTCTGACCTAATGAGATTGAAGGGCCCGTAATCCTATCCCTCCTCTCCAATTCACCACACTCATTTGTACCCCTCTCCTCCTGCACGTGGTCCTCGCAGATATTCACCAAACAACGATCCTCATTATCTCTCCCAAAACTCGAGGCACAGTGGTACTCCTTCTGGCCTGGATGAACAGGCTCTTCCATCAACCTATTCTACACATTGTACTTGGATGCTGACTCATAGGATAGGATGAATAGTGAGGTTGCAGGCTACTTTTGCTGCGCAATGGCTGCGGAGTTTCCTGAACTCAGATCCTGCAATGATGGAAAGTGGAAGGCTCGCATTTATGCAATGAACCAATATCCGGACTGGAAACGGGACTATTGTGATCAAGATAAGTTGATGCGGGATCCTGCAATGGAAGGTGTGTAATCCGTCAATATGTTCAACATGTATTCACATCACTGAGTATCTATTACTTAGCTTTGCACCTCGACGCTGCCACAAAAAGGCCAGTCCTCGTCCAATACAGCTCTCCACCTCGCGCTTACCGGCCTCATAAACGACGAAAGTGAGTTTTATCGATGTCAAGAACAGCCGCGCCAATTTTGCTCGATTCTGTGATAGTTGACAAAGTCTCGAACTTTTCCAACCCTCCTTCATCCTTGCCTCTATTCAAAGATACGCCATGGTCAGCTTTTCCTCATTTCGAATCTTTTTACCGCTTATTATATGTGATTTCAGAAACTTATCTGCTTTAGAATATACAAAGACCCATGTCTACACGAGCCGAGTTTGGGGGAGTATGGAATGCACTGGGTGATGCAGGGCAAAGGGTATGTTACCTTTCGTTCAAAGCTGACTTTGCTCATTCTGTCTCTATAAGCCCTGGGTTTCACTGAGTAGAAAGATGGAAAAGCTAAGGCTGTTGAGATAGTGAGTGATATGCATCTCAGGCTTACCTTTGTAGGAGCAGTGTGCAGTACAAGTTGCAAACATGCAGACGAGGGAGCAATTTCAATAGAATGGATACCTACAGATACATACAGATAGACACAGATATACCCAGACCTAAAGTGTACCTGATATTATTGTATGGTACTGACATCGAACACTACATATAATACCATATTTCACCAGAAAAACGACAAATATCTGGTCAATATTGGCGGGAGCCAAGAATATCACAGATTTACGGACCTACCCAGATTCTCCCGGCCCATCCCATTGCGGGTTTTGACTGGGCGCGTCACCTCCAACTCCAAAGCTTGGAAGGTTGAGGTCTGAGCTGGGTCTGAAGGGTTATTTCGCGCAAGCGCTGCTTTTCACGCTTGAAGCCGTCTAACGAGAACCATCTGCAGGAACCGCCACTTGTTAATAGGTTACACTTTCCATTCCTGATCTTCGTGGGTTGAAAACAAAGAGAAAGTACGTGATGACGTAATTACAGCTGCTTTATTTCGCCCATCGATACACGCGTTTTCCGTGTTTCAAAGATTTCCTCGAGTATTTATTTCTGTTATTTTGCATTGCTGCTACAGGCTGTTACTCGCGAAATCAAGCAGTGAAAATCTTCCAGCGCTTTCAACTTTTCAATAATCTTCCACAGCTGTGACTAGACTAGGAGAATACCATTATCGACCAAAGACGCCCTATAAGATGCTGCTCTATCTATTTTCACGAATATTCAGGTGCGTTCCTTTAATGTCGCTATGTGCTACTTCACCGCCCTCATATTGCGCCTCTTGAAGTTCAATCTTTACATACCTTTACCCTGCCTACATATCCTACAAGTTGCTTTCAACTCGACCAACACCTCTTCCTCTGCTTGAACGCGCTCTCAAATACTGGTGTGTCCTTGGGACTTTCACCTTCTTCGAATATTCCGGAGCAGAACTCCTCATTTCCTGGCTGCCATTATACGGCCTTCTCAAACTCATCGTGCTATCCTACCTTGTCCTTCCGCAAACGGACGGCTCTACGCACGTCTATGACCAGTTGCTTGCCCCTTACTTTTCGTCGCACGAGACAGAAGTTGATGGAGCATTAGAAGAGCTGCGCAAGCGGGTGTACGAATTCATTCAGACCAAGCTGAGAGATATTTGGGAGCTTCTACTGAATTCAACTGCTCTGGGCCAAGCATTCCCTTCTGCCGCAACCCCAGCTGCACAAGCCCAGCCTTCTGCTCAACCTCCTACACTGGCCGACCCAATATCAGGTCCGGCGCAGTTAGCTGCTGGGTTCTGGCGCACATATGGACCGAATGTATTAGCAGTCGGCGCTTCGATGTACAGACAACTCGCACCTGCGAATGCACCCGGTCAGGCTCTTCAGCCTACGGGATACGATGCCGGTCCCGAAGATCGACCAGTTTCTTCCCGGATGTCGACAACTCAATCGATTATCGAAAGACGGAGGCAACTTGAAGCTGAATTGGCCGCTCTAAATGCCGGCGAAGCCTCCGCTGCTGGTGCTTCTCCTCCATTTCCCATACCGCAAATACCCGGGATGCAAATGCCATCGATGCTTGGCTCGTCGACTTCCTCGACCCCATCTGCTGTTTCGTCTGCATCGAGCTCACCGACTGGCCGTACACCTGGCTTGCGAGAACGTACGACGTCGAATGTAGGACCTGGCGGAAGGTTTGAAGAGATCAATTCAAATGATCTCGATGAAGAGGATGAGTCTGGAGCTGGACATGAGTATAGCCCAAGGCCCGGATTGCCCAGTACTAGTCGGCCTAGCTGGTTCGGTTGGGGAGGCGGGGGCGGATCTGGAGGTTACGAACGAGTCAAGAGTGATTGAGAACCGGTGTCGACGTCAATCGTATCCAAATACCATTTGAGTATAGGGTTGTGATTACATTTACATCTGAGCCAAATGCTATTGTACAACCAAATCCAATAAAATCTCAACGTATGTCTTCTTTTGGAAGTAGTAATAATTGTGAGTCTGTACTACTAGACTAGTAATGTCAGCCCGAAAAAAGGGTCGACGCCTGGTACCGATCGATAGGTTTACGAGTCTTCGACCAAGGTTAGTGTAATGATATCGTAGTAAAATTAACAATCTTGCGTCCTTCATCGATTTCCGTATGTATGTATGTGCGGAATCTATCTACAAATCCTGTCATTGTATATTTCTGTAACCTCTTCGGAAGAAGCGGCGGTACGATCCAGAAATTTCAGGACGAGCGAGCGTAATGGGTCTATTCCCATCATTTGAGCTTCGATGTTGCCTGAACATCGCGATTTAACCATGTCAACGGGTCCTGCGTCGTCGAAGGTCTTGCCTGCGTATGTTAAGGAGAGACAATTTAGTTTGGGCAGGAGTGGTGCAGAGGAGGCTAGGAGGGTGCTTGGAGTTGGAAGAAAGGTTTGAAAGGTTTGGATGAAGGTCGAAGTCGTGCTCATTGAAGAGGCAATATCTTCATGGGAATTCAGATCTTGGAAGGTTAGTGATGTCAAACAAGGAAAACATCTTGCAAGTGCGACCAGATCCTCGTCGGGCATGTCCATGGAAGGAATGCAAAGGTCGGTTAGGGTGCATGAAGATAGAGTGAGGAATGACTAGGTTCTTCGAGAACGCTGAATCTTTCTCAATATTGCACGCGTGATTTCGAGGGAAGTCAATGCCGGGCAGATCAACAGTGTTAGGAGAATGTTGGATGATTCTGGCGATTAGCTGTAGCCAAGAATCAAAGATAGAGATTTTAGTTGTACCGAATCAGTAACTCGACGCAGGATCCAAGCTTAAATAACCGCTTGTGAAGTGCCGAAAGGCCAAGCCATCGGCATGGCAGAGCCAATAATAATCTCTTCTTAGCTTCCCAACAGCTTCCCAACTCGACGTTCAAAAAACAGAGCCGTCCAGAAACTCTACGTGGTACCTACATCCTTATTTTTTTGGGAACTCCACATGGAACCATACACTCCCCGAACACAAACCGGAGCACGGAAGAAAAATATTACACTCTCCCAAAGAGAGTATTCAAAAGTGCGCTATTGCTACTCGGGATTTCGATGATAAACTGATGACTCGCGCACAGATAACGGGAACAATTGCTTCAGTACGCCGACATCGGCTTCAACAAGACGATATTGATGGAGAACTCAACGGACGCGTACATGGCTCTTCGTCGCGACATTCTCATACTGGTCAACATCACGTTTCCTTTGTTGCCCTTGATTGTTTAATGAGAGTTTTGAGATAGGCAGAGACTGGGAGGAGCCATCTTTCATCGCCGAAACATCCTTCGTCAAGGCACCATTGAATTCTCGCGTGAGCTTGGGAGGAAATGCAATTGGAAACAGCAGCAAGGGAAAGGCCAAGCAAGAAAGTTTGGATCACATTCCAATAGACATACAGGAAACTCTAATACTCGAAGATCTCTTGTACGTGCTAATGGTATGTCCAATGCCTAATATCTCTATGCCTTTTACTGAATGAAACACTAGGGTATTGAAGGAGAATATATTCGATTCCATCCAGACTACTCCCCAGATGAAGATGATCCTATCCACGGTGTGAAATTTGTCGTGGAACCCTCACTAGGTCTGTCACGTTAATTCCATCCAGATAATGCTCTCGGGTTCATGTAATAAGTTTAGATCCTTCTGTGCGCAACCTCGTCGAGCGACTGTTGCCTCTAGGAACATATTATACTGGGATATCGGCCTTTATTGAACATCGCAGTCATTTGGATTACGGATTAGTCAACCATGCACTCTGTGCAGCAATACGAGATATGCTCAAAGTGCGAGAAGTTTCCTTTTAATTTTATTTTCTGCTTCCCGTCTCATTTGTAATAGGACTATCAAACCCTTCTGTCGCAACTAGAACACTCGTTCAACACCTCCCCGCAATTCTCGCTTCAGAAGCTTTGGTTCTACGTTCATCCCACTGTTCACACCCTTTCCATAATCTATCAACTCACCCTAGAACTCGGCACAGCCGATGATCCCTCTGCAGATCTTTCCTCGTCTTCTAATAGCCCAAGTACCTCCGACGCAGAGGAAGAAGCCCGAAACGAGGCACTTGGTATAGGAACCGCAAAACTCAAATCAGTATTATCTGAGAACGGCCTTGGGACATCCAGTGCAGGAATACCCGTCAAGGGCGGCGAGGTCTTATCGATAATATACGAGCGAATGCAGAGTATGTCGGGCGATCCGACAGCGAATATGGTGTATGCTACACTTTTACGGGAAGCTGGGACACCTTACGTGAATATGCTCAAGGAATGGGTGATGACCGGGAGGCTCGCGGATCCGTATGAGGAGTTGATGGTGAAAGAGAGTAAATTTATCAATCGGGGGATATTGGAGATGGATTATACCGATGAGTATTGGGAGCGGAGGTATACGGTACTTGACGCAACTTTCACTGCAATTACCCTCTCATAGAACTTATCAGCTTCGCGACGGTTCCACAATCTCAGGATCAAAAGGGCACAAAGCAGGAATACCCTTACCACGTTCTGCTGGTGGACACCTACCTGGTGGTGCATGCATCCCTCCGCTTTTAGAAGGGTGGAAACACAAGATCTTACTCGCGGGCAAATACTTGAACGTGATACGAGAATGTGGAATCGAAATCCACCGGGTGCAGAATGATCCCGACGACGAGACGTTTTCCATGAACGATGAAAGGTAAAGCTTACGCAATTATACAATCGATTGGGTGTTTTACGTTCCATATTCAAGATTTTACACCTTCCTCGAAGACGCCTACACACACGCAAACCAAACCCTCCTCCAACTCCTCCTCAAAGACCAAGACCTGATCCCCCGTCTTCGTTCTCTAAAACGCTACTTCTTCCTCTCCCAGTCGTTCTTTCTCACACACCTTCTCGATCTTGCCTCAAACGAGCTTCGAAAATCTACCCGATCAGCGTCGTTGGTGAAACTGCAGAGTCTACTCGAATTGACCCTGAACACAGAGGAAAGAGAAGACACGATGTTCCGCGAGGACGTCAAAGTCGTCATGGCGGGGAGTGGGTTGTATGATTGGCTGATGAAGATTATCAGTACCGGCGGATTAGGTAGTGAGAGGGTCGGGGAGAGTGAGGTTGGAAATGAGGAAGCAAAGAAGGAACAGAAAGACGATAAGAAACCGTTATTGGGTGAGCCTCTCAATATCCATCCAACTCTAGTATTGTTAACTTTCATTATTTCAAACAGCCTCTGACACCCTTGCGCTCGATTATCACGTCAAGTTCCCCCTCTCCCTCGTTATCTCACGTAAAACCATCCTTCGGTATCAGCTTATTTTCCGGTTCCTCCTCCACCTGAAGAACGTCGAACAATCCCTCGGTCTGATGTGGATCGAACAAAAGACAACGCCGTGGCGGCAACGCGTGCACCATACCCTCCGTCCCTCCAGCTCTCATTCCAATTTCAATTCCACCCCTACCTCCACCCCGATCCCCACCACTCCCGCTGAATCCAGTTCCTCCCCCTCACCCTTCCCTTCTTCCCTCCCCTCCTCCTCTTCCTCCTCCGAACCCGAATTCGAGAAATGGCGTCTCCGGGTCTTCCTTCTCCGCGTGCGCATGCTCGCGTTCATACAACAAATCCTCTCCTTCGCGACATTCGAGGTGCTTGAACCGAATTGGCGTGCATTAGAGGTCAAGCTGGATAAAGTAACGACAGTGGATCAACTCTTAAGGGATCATTTAGATTTTCTGGATACGTGCTTGAAGGAGTGTATGTTAACTAGTGCGAAGCTTTTAAAGGTTTGTTTTGTTTTTATTTCCATCTTTCTTTTTTCACTCCTTCCTTGGAAATGTTTGAACTCGTCTATGCGCATGTTTTACGATCTTCGTTCGTTTGAACCAATCGTTTCGCTAATAATGTTATTCTCTCTCTCTGTTCCTTTACAGGCATACAACAAACTCATCGTGACCTGCGCCACGTTCGCATTGTACGCCGCACCGTATACCAAGTCTGCCAATCAGGCGATATCCGGGACGGAGACGGCTGAAGGACAACGGAGAAGATGGGAATATCAACTAAAGTTTGAGAAAAATTTCGATCATTGGTATGTCTGCCATGGATGAGCTTATTCTTCCTATGTCGACTTACTCTCCTTCCCTCTCTTCTTTCCCTCTTCTCTCTCTACCCCTTTTGCCCATCTGCTAGGTTCAAAGTATTCCTGGACTGTGTTCAATTCTACGCTTCAAGCGAGAACGGATCTCTTCTACCGCTTGTTGTTCGTCTTTCTAGTATCTCAAGGAGGAGTACCAGTACGTGAGGTACCGTGCTGGTTCGTGTCGGTATATCAAGGAGGATTGTAGAATGATATCTGTAGTTGCTGCTGTGATAGTGTGAGCTTGGATGCTTGAGACAGCGACCCGCATATGTATATGTATTTGCGTATACCCTCAGTCATTACTTCAGATATTCTACATAACCTAAAGCTATAACAGGTTTCTGTTTATGGGTATAAACGTGAGAAAGACACGGTCACGAGCCAAGGAACAACTTTCGTAAATTTTCCAAAAAAGTGACCACCTCCCCATTTCTCCTTGGCACTGTAACATACTGTAACTCGAACGAACCCTTCACTGTATATACGACTGCGAGTAACACAAAGTGCATACGTACGTATTCACTTCCCCTGAATCTAAGCCAAATCCCCCAGCTTGCAACACAAACAAAAAAAATCAAATCCCAACGATTAACACGCTTTTCCGTACTAGAAAATCAAAATAATAATAATAATAATAATAATGTCCAACTCGAAACGAACTCTGACTCAGACAAAGGAGTCGGAGCTTGACTTTAGCTACAATGCGTCCACCACAAAACCGTCAAAGTTCCCTAGATTATCCACATCCACATCCGCATCCACATCCCCGTCTCGTTTAATCGAGTTTCCTCTTCCTCCTCCTTCTCTTCCTCCTCATCCTCATCCTCATCCTCCTCCTTCTGAGTCACCTTTCAACAATATGCCAAAAACTAACACCAACTCGGAGAGAGCTACGCAGAGTCGCCGACTCTGTCAAGATAACACTCGAAACACTGAAGACACTCGTGGTGCTTCTTCGATGTGGAATGTCGATAATGATGATGATGAGGATAATAAGAATGATGATAAGAATGATAGGATCTTGCAACCTAGACACTCCCTCTCCCAGGACCAGAACCCAAACCAGAACCAGGATCTACCACTTGAACAGTCAGAGAGGATGATTGTGCGACTTGGAGAGGATGGACGGCAGTCGTCGTCGTCGTCGGGTTTGCAATCAAGGTCTACTAATCAAACGAGTCAACGACTATCATCGACATCTCTAGTAGTCCCGATGCCGGTGGACTCTTCATTTTCATCATCTTCATCTTCCCCTTCCCCTTTATCTTCATCTTCCCCTTCATCTTCCCCTCCATCTTCTTCCTCTACATCTTCCTCCACATCTTCGTCCTCCAATCAATGCACGAAGCTCCATGCCATGCTCGGGAAGCAGAAATACAAGAGCGAGGTGTACAAAGAACAATTAACCGAGCAGCGTAGAAGAAACAAAGAATTAGAACATAAACTTGCAGAGACCTCTAAGCAATTCCTCCAGGCCCAGGGCCGTGATGATGCAGTCCACCTCCACGCAGAAACCAAGATCATCTCCCTCTCCAAAGAACTCAAACACAAAGACCAACACATAACAGCTCTCACAGCACAAACCACCCATCTCCAATCCCAGATCCAGGATTCCCGAACCGAGTCTCGTACGCAGATCACCCGCCTCCAAAACACCCAGACCGCCCTTTCGAAGAAGCTTCAAGAATCCCATGCACAGGTAACCCACCTCCGACACGTAGTGATGACAGGGAACACCGAGAAAAGGGCATTAGAAGAAAAACTCCGCGCGTTAGGAGAAAAACTCCACGCCTCAGAAGAAAAACTCTGCGAATTAAAAGAAAACCTCCGCACATCCGAACAAAACCTCCACGCATCAGCAGAAAAACTCCACACAGCAGAATGCGCACGGAAATATATCTCGAACGAGCTGATCATGCAGGTTAACGCGAATATGCATCTTTCGGGGGAGATTAAGGATATGGGAGATAGGGTGAGGTTTTTGGAGAGAGAGAATGATGGGTTTAGGGTGGAGTTGGATCGGAGGATGAGGGTGGTGGGGTTGAGTGGTGTTAATGAGGGTGAGGGTGAGGTTGGGGTTGGGGTTTTGGAGAGTTTGGCTGCTGCAGGGGTGTCTGAGGAGGAGCAGGTTGTTGGTGATGAAGTTGATTCCCTGTTTGGCGTCTGAGGTCTGAATGCAGACAGCAAGTTTTGTTTTGACAGCTGAAGCTGAAGTTCTGGTACATATGTTGTATCCAACTTTTTACACATAATCTTGTACATACAATCCATAGTTACTTGTTGTACATACAGAAAGATTTGGTACATTATTTTCCTTGTTCATATCATCAATCATCTTGCATACTCGACATTTGGGGAGATCGTTAGTACCTCGACCTTGTCTCTTCTACAAGCGTAAGACTCTCGGACTGACTCGTCCTCACCGTACTCGAGCGGCTCAGCACCGAATGGGTTCTTAACAACCCAGCCCGGTCATCATCTTGATCTTGATGCCCAGATGTATGTGTACGTGTTTGATTACCCTGTTTCTTACCCAAGGTAACTGACCTCTTGATCAATCCATGCACAGCACTCTGCATGCGCGGCATCGTCGACCGTTTTGCGGCTGCGATGAACCGAGAACGGGGAGACGGCGAGGAGGGGGAGGAAGAAGGGGATGTGGGGGAGGAGAAAGGGGAAGACTTAAGGGAAGTGGTAGACCCAGCGGAGACGATTGATTCCGGAGGGAGAATGTCGTAAAAGGATTTGGGAGCGGGGAGTGTTGGGGGGGAAGTCTGAGACCGTTTAGGTTCTTCGCTAGCACAGGCCGCACTGCCGACGATGGTCAAGTGGCCATACGACTCCCCCGACGCTGAGTAGTACAGTCTCCCGTTTTCGTCTTGGAATGTGTATTGCTCTGTGTCAGCATCGTAGGCGATGCGTTGAAGTCCTACTGGCAGTCAGTCGAGTCGAGTCCTAGGAGAGTCAATAAATAATAATTGAAGCCAGCTAAAACGCTCACTTCTGCGTATTGTGTAAACCGACTCATAACAGTAGAATATTTCTGAGGACTGTACTTGAGAGTACTCGACAACTGGCGACATGACAGTTTATATGCTGCGCAAGTTGCTATGGCAGATGAAATGCCGAAAGTCCGGCAACATGACCATTTCTTCACTGTACGGATAGAATGATTCGACTCCAACGACTTCAACGCCGTTTATTCACCAGCTCATCGCGTGCAGCGCTCAACAGGCGCACAGTTCCACGCGCTGTAGACAGCTGCGATGTGTTGATTGTAGGAGCTGGACCTGCCGGGTTGGCTGCAGCGATACGGTTAAAGCAGTTTGAGCGTGAAGCTGGATCATCATCACAATGTGCGTTCCAGCCTACTTTTAACAATATCCCTCAATAATCCATTTTCTCTGCAGCTCTCCGTGTAGTCGTCTTGGAAAAAGGCAGCGAAGTCGGTGCACATATCGTCTCTGGTTGTGTTCTCGAACCACGAGCTCTCTACGATCTCTTAGGCCCCGACCCGTCTCAATACGAGGAGATCTACGGGTGCGGTGAGCCCCCGCTCGGTGTAAAAGCAACAGAAAGCCGGATGGTCTGGCTAACCGAAAAATCAAAATATCCCATTCCACATCCACCACAGATGAACAATCAAGGGAATTTTGTCATTTCGTTGAGTGCCCTCACTAGATGGCTAGGGAGAATAGCGGAAGAGTACTATGGGGTGGAGATTTATCCTGGGTTTGCTGGTGCTGGTGTGGTCTTTAGTGATGAGGAGTATCAGAGTCCGTGGGTTGGTTGGGAAGGGAGGTGGAACAGAGAGGTAACGAGGATTGCAATACAGTCACCACAACCACCACCCCGTGTACCAGCAGTGCTCGGAATCCTAACCAACGACGTCGGTATACCAAAACACCCTTCAACTACCACAAACTACGAACCAGGAATGTTTTTCCGCGCCCGAGCAACACTATTCGCCGAAGGAGCCCATGGATCCCTAACAAAAACCCTGATAAACAAATACCACCTCCGAAAAGAAAGTGATCCCCAAACCTACGGGTTCGGTGTCAAAGAAGTCTGGAGACTAGCCGACGACAACCCCCTTTACTCCCCAGGGTCAATAACCCATACTCTAGGTTACCCACTCGATTTAAACACCTATGGCGGTGGGTGGGTATACCACATGGACAACCACCTCGTCTCCCTCGGTCTCGTCGTCGGTGCAGACTGGGAAAACCCATATCAGAGCCCGTATAGAGATTTTCAGATGATGAAACATCATCCATACATTCATCGTCTCTTATCCCCCTCAACACGAATCGCATACGGCGCACGCGTACTCACCGAAGGCGGTCTCCAATCCCTTCCCCTTCTCCACTTCCCCGGCGGCGCACTCATCGGCGACTCCGCCGGCACCGTCAACGTCGCCAAAATCAAAGGCGTGCACACCGCCATGGGGATGGGGATCCTGGGTGCCCAGGGTGTCTGGGAGGGGTGCAATAGTGGCAGTTCCCACCCAATAGACACATCCACGTACACCACCTCCTTCCTCTCCTCGTGGATCCACACCGAGCTGCACGAAACCCGAAATCTCCGTCCCTCATTCTCCTCTCCCGTGTTGTCCAAACGCAATCTCAGTGTCCTCGGGGGTGTGTTGTACTCCGGCGTCGACTCTCTATTGCTCAAAGGGCGAACACCGTGGACGTTCAGACATACCAAGAACGAGGAAGAGAGGAGGGCGTGTTTGGATGGAGGGAGGAGTTTGGATTCCATAAGGACTGGTACATCCACCTCCCACACCCCGATCCCTTACCCCCCCTTCCAACCACCTCTGTCTACGGACCTCCTTACTTCACTCATGTTGACCGGTACCTCCCACGCGGAAGACCAGCCGGAGCATCTAAGAGTCCTCGGTCGACCAGGAGATACTCCTCTCTCCTCCCACACCGATTTCGGAGGCGCAGAATCCGTACTAGATGTCAAGCTCAGCGAGATCCACGAAGAAGGAACACCCGAAACCGAAAACACAGAGATCGTCCCCAGAGTAACTTCCCCCCCCTCCCTCCGCCGAACCCACGTCAAAACCAACATCAGCGACTACGCCGGGTTACTCTCACGAGCGTGTCCCGCGGGTGTATACGAGTACATCGATGATGATGATGATACCCACCACCACCACCACCACTCTCCTACCGACGGTGAACCCGGCGGCTCCGACTCCCAAGACGAATCCTGGAACGGCAAAAAACTCGTAATCAACGCACAGAACTGTATCCACTGTAAACTCTGTGATATCAAAGTCCCGTCGCAGGATATAACATGGACTGTTCCAGAGGGTGGGGGTGGGCCGAAGTATAGTGAGTTTGTTTATCTGAAACCCTGATGAATTGTAATTATACTTAGTGATTCTCTTCTCTTTCCTCGCAGCTGTTACTTAGTAGTTACATTAGTACCTTGGGTACTGGATTGATTTGGTTCCGATGACCCTTCAATCTTTCGACAGCCGGTCGAAATTGGGTCGAAATAGTGGTCGATAAGTATGTACATAGTCTAACAACGACGCCATAAAGGGGACTGGGGACTAAGAATCGGCCGATGAGGGGGTCGGTGAGGGAGGGGGGTCAACGTTCCACTGATTGGTTGATGTCGATGAGCGAGGGAGGGGGTCAACGGTCAATCAACCGGTTGGTGTCAAAGAGGGGTGTACTAGGAGTTTATGAAAGATTAACGGAAGTTACTACATAGTACATACAATACCCTCCTGATAATTTCTAAAGCAAGATATAAGACTACAACTAGTGTACGTCGAAGACGTTAAACACGTTGACCTCTGGAGAATATACCTTCCATCGAGAGTCAGACCAGTCGTTCTACATATCCTAGGACCACACCGACTACCTACTACCTACCACCTACATGAACTCCATATCCAAAACTACAAATCAAACAAAAAAAACTAGAACAATGAACAACAAACTAAAACCAGAAAGAAACCTCAAAAAACACTCAAAAAACAATTCATCTCCTGATCAAAAATCATACAGGGCTCAAAAAATGACAAGAGTGGGATTTGAACCCACGCGGACATTCGCCCATGAGAATTAGGAAGTTAAAGGAATAACTTGAGTCACACGCCTTAACCACTCGGCCATCTTGCCGTGGGAAGTCAATCGAGGTATGGCATCCAGATCTTTTTGATACCAACCATCTTACTCATCAGAACCTATCACACAACCTCCTCCTCCCTGAGGCTCCAAGTATTTCTTTTTCAACTGTACCCTGGAGTAATAATCACAGTATCAAAATACAATCCCCTCTTATTTCATTTCAAGTGTTTTCAATTGCACTGCGTAGTATATACCTATATACAAGAAATAGAGCGGTACCAGTGGGGGAACAAGTTTATTTTCAGTTAGAAAGAGAGTCTTTAAGCAGGAGGACAGAATGTGATAGTGTAATCCGCGTTGAGGGAGTCGGCGCAGGTCCACAGCGCGCTTTCGCTGGACTCGTCGTAGGCGTAGGCGTAGGCGTCGGGGCATGCGTCCTCTGTTTGAAAGAGGAAAAGAAAGGGGAAGGGGAAGGCGTAGAAGAGGGAGGGGAGATATAGTAAAAAGAGCAAAGTGAAAGGAGGAGAAAAAAGGAAGGGAGGGTTAATCATCAGCAATCTAACATTAAAGAAACACACAAAGGTAGAAATTCACGCACTGAAATAACTATAATACTCGACCCCAGACACTGGGCACGTCGCCGGGGTATCGTATTGGCCCGAACAGCAGTTGGGGGAGTTTTCTGTCGTTGAGGTTAAGCGTAGAGGTAGATAAAGTTATTGAGCACATAGATAGGTAAACGGGTTAGTCGAGTTCATGGATCCTTAGACATGAAGACGGAAAAGCGAGCGCCGAAAAGGAAGTGGTCGACTTACGTTGGTCACCGTCGAGGTTCGCGTCCTACAGTGAATGAAAAAAAAAAAGTTGGTGTCAATTTATTTGGTCCTGGAACCCGGGGGGGGGGGAGAAAAAAGGAGAAAGGACTCACACAAGCGGACTTGCATCCAACAGGGAACCCGGTAGAGTCGAAAGGACCAGCAAGTGGGGCCGGGCCTGTGATAAAATGTATATAAATAAAATCACGTCCATGAGATAAATCTGAGCAACGAAATAAAAATATACTCACAATCGGGCCCAAGGTCAACTGCACAGATGGGCGCGGGGCAGTTCACGTTGTTGGTGATGCTAGACGGACGAGGCACAACAAAGACATAATAAATACAAGCAAGAAGAAAAAGGCCACCAGGAATGAATGGATTGGGCTGTACGTTAACGTCCGAAAGGGTTGTATGTAGGGGGTTTCTTCTTACCTTATAGGAAGATTGTATCCATCGACAAAGGAGACTTGCGGAAAGAGTTTGAGTTGAGAATCTAGAAGGGTTTATAGAACACGCACTATCGAAGTAGTCCAGGCCTCCGGCACCGGACAGAGTAAACTCTGCGAGTGAGGCTGGGGGAACACCCTAGGAATGTATGAACGTTGAAGGGCAGCGAGAAAAGTGCAAGGGGGACCAGTCAGCACGTCGCTCTACCTCCCAAGTAAAACAAACCCCAACGTACAGTACCAGTCGTAGGATCACAAACTAATCCTCCATTGCATCCACCATCAAGACATGAGTTCGGTCCCGGGTTGACACTGAAATCACAGTCTCTTCGGGCCTAAAGCATGCTCATCAGCAACTGTCACACAAAAGTTCCACTATTAAATAACCCACCCAAATACGACCAGCCTGCCAATTATCGGGCACGGAGAAACTGACGGCAGTGTAGGCATTGGCTGCCCAGCTACATATCATTATCCATGTGTGAATAATTCCATCGTTGTCCGAGTTGTTTATGTTGCGTATCACGTATGACCGAGGATGTCATGAAGTGGTTATAGGAAAAACGGGTTGTAAGAATCATTGAACCTAGATCAGGGAATGGACCACTCGGAGAAAAGTTGGGTGATTTTGCTTACCCGGTGGTATAATCAGGCGAAGCTGTTGCTTGGTTGACGCCGGTGAACATCTATAATTGGATATGGTTGCACCAGCACGAGAACAGCGAACATATGAGAAGACGGCAGAAGAGAATGAAACAAGAAACGACAAAGGAAGGGAAGTGGGCAGAAAGACACATGAGCGAATCTGAGTTTATATGAACGCGAAATCGTACCGCAGGCCTAGAGAAGAGGAGCAGGAGTCCGTTAGCACTGGTAATTTTCTGGTACCAATCACAACAACAACTCACCAGATCGTGAAAGGACATCCGTTATAGACCTACAGGGAGAAAAATCCCAAACGGTAGTTAGTATATTGATATACTTGACCATGCCAAAGTCAAAAGTTTAGAGAACTCACCGTGAAAGTCCTAGCAGCATCAACGGTGGACACTAAACCGACCGAGACAAGAGAGGCAGCAGTGGTGAACTTCATGGTTCAAGGCAAGTTGAAGATGAAAGTTGACAGAAAGACAGAGAGAACACTCGAAAACGCCGGTAGAGGGAAAACTCCTTGCAGAAGTTGAACCCCCTCTTCTCGAGAGGCCTAGCTTTTAAACCATATTACCCAAATTTAGATCCATCGAAATTCAAATCAAAAGAAGAGGACGTACCATGCACCACCCCTGCTAGCTTTCATGCGGATGCGTGACCACTAACGGTATACTAACTTGAAAAACAAAGTGTACCTTGAGGTATACCGCATACGTGTCATCCCAAGTATATCACCTATATCCTCCTACATCATCGATATCTCCACCATGCCTACATTATATATCATCAAGGTCCGAAACCCTAGTCCTTTCAGTTATTAAAAGCAACTTGCCGTTGCTGATCTGGGAGGGGAACAAAAGAATCACAAGATGGAGCTGGAACCTGCCTGACGACCTAATCCAACCTTCGGCATTGTTGGCATGTGTAATAGGGCGAAACAGTAGCAGATGATTCTTTAGCCCTCATGATCTACTCTTAGTTGCGCTAGAAAACACTAGCCGTTTTATTATGGTGATGGATGATGCTAGAAGGTTATGAGAGAAGGTTTAGGCTTTAACGCACGAGCGACGGGTACTAGTAGTGAAAAGACGGTCTACGCCTATTTTCATGTTCACCCTCTTCATAACCCATCGCTGTAGTACTTATTGTGGGTCGGATAGATCTGGATGGATCCAGGATGAGGAAAACATAAACGGTTAAATGAAAGGGAAACCCGAATGAATGCAATCATATGTAGTCGACGTCACCTTCAAATATCACGTTCCAACAATCCTTGTGTAAGTTCGAATTCCATACGCTGCAAGCGCGAGGTGGAAGAGGGTAAAGTTGATATTCAAAGAAAATGAACCAACCACTCAAATTCCACCCGGCTACCATCTGCTACCCAGCTGCTACCTCCCAATTTCCACCGCTGTTTTTATTAGTAAATTCGTTCGGAATTCAAGATTGAATGTGCTCTTGACCTATGGGTTCCTGCCAGGCAGAATTTATTTCCGGATCATGCGTTTCGGAAGGTAAGAAAACACAGGAGTCTGAACTAGTCCGAAATACGTTGGTGAAGCAAGTTACTCCAGACCCAGTCTCTGAGGGTTTCCGTTGTTTGCTCCAGGATCAAGAAACTGTATATGGATATTTCAGTACAATATGGTATGTCCGCATGGAATGAATAGGCTATGGAATGCCTGACGACAACGAAAAACGACCAAAGGAAGGAAGAGTCCATAAAAACAGAGTTAGCATATGAAAACAGCTGAGTACAATGCGTAGTAGAAAGTCTATGATGGGTGTATTATATCAAATGGTCGTTGATCGTAAAGCGTTGAAGGTACTATATCCAATGTACATTAAATACTGTTGCAGAGTGAACAGTTTAGGTGGAGAGCCGTCCGGAAGATGGCAGCTGCAAAACGCTGGTGAGAAAACCACAAAAAGGTTGGATGATGAAGGCCACTCACGTATAGCTATCAATGCTATAAAGATGACGAGGACAAGGATATAGATAGTACCATATTTAATAATCTGAGAACCAGTCGGCCATGAAGCATACAAACAAGTAAGAATCCTGATCACTTACTATCCAACGACGTTGTCGTTTCTGCTTAATGGAGTATAACGGTGCCCGTATTTGCTTCGACGGACGTAGCCAAACTGAAAAACATGAGCTCGACATTTCAAAAAGCAAAGGACAACACATACATAGCAACGTGGCATGCACACGATCGAAGTAGGGGATCAGCACAGGAGGAGTCAGCATGAACAACAGGACATGTCCGATAATTAAATCTGAGCTCCATAGGCAAAGTTCGATAATCTTGACCACAAATTCACGAGCGGGCTGAGACATAACGTGGGCTCCAAGCCCTCGCCCATACCATCTTCCAGTCCACCAGGCGCGATTCGTTTCGTCGTGCTTGAATTCTCGTGAAAGGAAAACGGCAATGAGAACTTTATGAACCGCGCGTTGAATTGCAATGACGGTGATGAGACCAAGGACAGCATGTGAAACGTCCCAAAGTTCGAGGAACCACTAAGTGTTGACAAAAAAGTTAGTTAACATCACAATCTAAGTATAAGCGCTTACCAGGAACTCGAAGAATCCAATCATTCCTACCGCACCGAGAGCATGAGCTATGAACGCCATCACAGATCCAAACATTGGGAAAAGCGGGTCCAACATTGGGCCAAGGAACAGAGAGATCAAGAAAAGTGTCAACAACACAGCAGCATTCCAAACGATAGGTCCCAACGAGATAACGGCGATACGAATCAATGGTGAAGGCGGTTGAGTACCATTCACTGGGAAAGATTTCACGAACATGTAGGCGATGACGAAAAGGATGGCCATCACAATGGGAAAGACGACTTCAGAGAAAAGGACGGCCCTCCAGGTCGCACGAGGCACGTCGCCAGAAAGTTTTTCTGAAGGATGTCCGAGCTTCTTCTTTTTGTAACCTGTGATCATTGTTCGCGACAAACGACAGTAACCAATCCAGGAGTTGATGTGTGAACGCGAATTGCCACGAGACATCCAACGAAGGAATTGCCTTCAGAAAGAACGATTAGCGCGACGCAACCAAGATGGGATGAACCTCACCTATAATCAATCACGAAATCGGAGAAGACAAACTGATGAGGATTGAATAAGAAGGGCGACACACAGAGCGCAATGATAGACACCCAGAAGTAGATGATCCAGGGTGTCCAAAGTGTAAGGGTGACATAGAGCAACATGATTAACGTTCGCATTCCCAGATAAATACTAGGACCAGCAAAACGGGAGTACAGTATGTTGAAGGTTATCCTGCTTGTTGCGAAACCACGTCCAGTCGCGATGTACCGTGCTCCGCCGAATGTCAAATTACTGAGGATTGAATGGGTGTAGATTTGGGTTGAGAACACTTCGAAAGCAGGGGACAATGAACCAAATTGCTTCGCCAATCGGAAAATGGCCTTCCATGTACCACGTTCAATGAGTTCTAAGAACGAAAATAATGAGAAGTCGGTAGATGTATTCGTACACTATGAATGCAGGAACAGTATAAACATACCTTGCAGGAAAAGGGGCAAAAATGAAATCATGAATACCAAGAAGATACTGATGATACGGTGTTCGATCCATTGGAATACAGGGAACAGGTTATAGCATCCCGTTTGACCACCAATAAGTTGTCCAGAACTCGTGTACTCACAAACGGAGACAGAACTTGTTAGGGTTCCAATGAACACCACTAGCAAATGACAGTCAGTACTATGAGGAATGACCACAAGATTGACCTACTAGTCACAACAAATATTTGCACCGAGAGGATGACCAGCATGTTGTTAATATGGAATCCGGGATGACCATAGTAAAACGTCAAGAAACGGTCGATGGGCAATTGAGTGCCTAAATAGTAATACTCTCGACTAAGCATCTGTTCACCCATACCCGTACCAATTTTGGTTTGGAAGTTTAGGATGGTACCAAAACCAAGATCACGCCCTTTCCCGCACTGGAAGTACTCGGTATGCTTGATACGTCCACCACGACCGAATGCGTTCATACCAGCGTAGATATCTTCGTTCAGATGTAGACCCTTCTGGGCCTTCGAAACCCCACCCCGAGTGTTCATGTATAGAGCATTAAGAAAATCGGGATGACCGTAATGAAGCTTTCCACCAATCCAAGCCATGGACCTGGCAAACAACGTACCGAATGTCTGTTCCTTGCCAGCAGCAAGATCGCCGAGAATACCAATGTTTTCAGAAAAGATATACTCGCGTGCACCAACGATGGCAACAGGAGCAGTTTTGAAATCCTTATGTCCCCATTGAGCGTACGGGCTTTGGCTAGACACACCACATTCTTCAAACTCGCCGAGAATATTCCTAATCTTCAGACATTCCTCAAGATAGTTGTCTTGATTGGCATCGATGAGCTGCAGATACTCGCCACGATAGAAGATGATGGCATGATTTTGGTTGTCCGATTTCCCGTCGCCGAGAATAGGGTTTCCCGGCAATTCGACTCTAAATTTCGGCCGGCGTCTACTGGTATCGGCAATGAATTCGCTATGGCCATCAATAAGAGCAGAGAATATTCGTGGATCGCCTCCTTCCTTCCTGGGGGGTTCTTCTTCCAAATATGCGATTTGAAGGTCTGGATAAGCACGAAGCAAGAACTCGGCATTCTCTTGCTCTTCCTTGTTGAACTTTGAATAACGCTGCATGGATACCACAAACTTGAACTTCCTGCGAGCCATACGTTCGAGCTCACGCTCGAGTTTATCGGTGTTACCACCAAAAACCTGAACAACTTCGGGGTTTTCGACACGGTACATGAGTTTGATCGCCTTGGAATAATTCATCATGCCAGATACTGTGCGGTAAAGCGTTTGTGCACGGAGTGAAGCCCAGATACGAGTACGGAGGGTAAATTCAGGAGCGGCACTTTTGAAGCCGATGAAGTGAAAAGGAATATCATCCACCTTCGCCTGAGCCTTTTCATCGCCACTGAACGGGTTCGTTCCATTGAACATCGCGGACTCTTCAGCCAGGATCTTGGTGTCTTTAACGAAATTCTCCCATTCGACGGGGTGAAGCTGTTTCAAATAATCCAAAACAGTTACACGCGACATTTTGTCTTCTTCACGAATGATTTCTCGGAGCGAGAATAAGATCTAAAAGATATCAGTTGTGCATCACAATTCATACATAAGGCACTACCTTTTCGCTGTAATGAGGAGTCAAGACTGTGAAAGTAGGCATTGCATCCACAGGCAAGGGTGAAGGCATCTCTGTAGTCATTGATTGGGCAAAGAACGAAATGCGACGTTCAGCTTCGCTGCCAGGAGGGAAAAATTCGCCTTTGAATCCCTTGTCCCGCTGTGAAATGAAAAATGGAGGAGCCCGCAAACTTCGTTTTCCACCATCCCCCGTTTCTACCTGATGATAAAGTAATTTCTGAACATGATCGATGGAAAGTAAGTGCTCGCGATACATGGAGATAATGATGGCGTTCCAAATTTGTGACACAAGGACCTAACATAGCAGACATGACATCGTATGCTTACATCATATGAATAGCACTGAAATCTTACCTTTGGTTTGTACTTGACTTCCATGTCCTGGCTTGCAAGCAGCTTCGAGTAAATCCGTTTCGGGAGTCTAGTGAAAATGTCTTCCCACGGTGTCCAGATACTTAAACCCAAGAAGAAACTTCGTCCGATACTCATCACAGTATTCCAGATGATGTACCAGAGGAAAGTGTCGAGGAAAAATAGAACCAAGTCCATGAGATACATGATTGTCAAGGTGAAGGCAGCCTGGTTGGTGCAAAGACCGTTTCCAAAGTATTTATCGGTGCATCCCTGTATCTTCATCCCGACCATGACACGAATCGGATCTCGGAACGAAAGAGTCAGATAAAAGTACGACTCGACGAACTTGCAACCGAAAACGAGGATCCATAAGACGAACGACGCTAAACGGGGTCCGCTGGAGAGTGACGGGTACGACGCGGTGAATGTTTGGCTGGCAAGATATTTTCGCGACTTTCCAGCAACGCGATCTCCAAACATACGGCCAGATGGCATGATGGAAAACAGCAAAACAGCCACGACGGAGATGAAGAATTGTACGATACCGAGGATAAGTGCTAGTTGACCAGCGGAGCCGTTATGTACAGCGATGGCAATGTAAAATGTCGGCCCGCAGGTCAGTCCGAGGGTGACCAGAAGGAAGACAAGCCGACGAGTCAAGTATGAAGTGTTGTTCCAAGTCGTGGGAATGTAGGAGAATTCGGCAAGAGTGGCAAGTATCATGATGATAGAGGCAACAGCACCTCCCAAAGCGACAGCACTCCAGGTCATCGCAGGAGTGGACACACCATTCACATCATAGATAGTGGGCGAGTTGAAGGAAGTGTAAAAGTAAAAGACCGAAATGTGAATGACCCATATACGGTTGAAGTTGATCAAAAGATGACCGAATGAGCGCTTCTCGTAGTAAGTTTTGAAAAAGGCCCGATTCCAGTCAATCCGGTCGAATTTCATGAATCGCTGGGAAGGTGCGAGATCGACAAGCCTCGTTTTGTCGTTAAGGACAATTCTGGCGATGCCCTCAGGATACCAGAACAGTTGATTTACGTCGTCGTATCCAATGATGTCTTGATGATCCCGCTCTCGCCGCACAAACTTCCCATCCTGCACTTCATAGCCTTGGTCCCGGATAAACCTGTATAACGGCTTCACAACTGCTCGTAGGTATAAACCTTCCGGAACTGGTTCAATCCGATTCTGGCATTCAGGAGACCGGTAGTAATCGTCTGCACACTTGAAAATGAAGCAAAGACATTCTGGTACGAAGCGAACTTGAGCCGCTTCACCCCAACAGAGCAGGTATAACGCAATTTGGCGAAGACGGTCATACTGCGACATGTTGTTCATTGCCTGACGCCATCGCTCCAATGCAGTGGACAGTGACTTTTCATGAGGGGGCCGTTTGCCTCCACCACGTTTCGATTTCAAGCGGTTGAGACCGGGGTTCTGAACCTGGCCAATTGCGTCGTCAAGGTCTAGTTGTGCCGCGAAGTACCATTTGCGATAATTGGCGTTGTGACCACCAATGTAATCCGCATGAATTGTGAGTAGAGCCTGATTTGGAGACATTCTAGAAGCTCTACTGTCGAGCAATTGCATGAGGAAGTCGAACTAGAAGCGTGAATGATGAGAAAAATTAGAACCGAGAAGTTGGTCAACTCACCATGTTGCGCATCGAGTCCCGCTGAAAGCCGAACTTTTGAGTAAGATCCAAAAATATATCCTCAATTTCTTCCTTGGATAAGGGAATTTGACGGTCTGAGGACCATGCTGGATAAGAGTCACGGGCTCCAGTGGAGTAATCCACGATTGTTGGCGTCGATGTGAAGTCCGAGTTCATTCGAGGACCCAAAGACTCGGCTGAAGGGGCATACCGCTGGCCGTAAACGTCGCCGTCAGAATCAGGATCGTGAGGAGCTGCATGTAGATGAGAAATTTGACGAAAAGGCAAAGAATTTGTATTCTTACGATATGGGTCATAGGGGGTGTTCTGGTCATAATATGCCTGCTCATGAAGCGGTCCACCGCTACCATCTGAGGTATATGTATCTCTTCTGTTGTCATCGACAGACTCATTGTCGTAAAACCGTTGTTGCGAGCGGGCTCCTTGCGTTGAGCCAAAAGGATCAAGATGGTGAGCATCAACAGAAGGGGGCGAGGAGGAATGGTAGCCCTCTTGACTGCCGCGTCCAGGTCTGGCGGGCATTGATAGCGGTAGGGAAGAAAGAATTTGACCGTATGACGCTAGCGAACCACGCCGTGTGTATACTTGTGTACCGCATTTTCATTCTTTTCTCACGCCTCACAACACAACCTTCATCAAAAACCTAAGACTCGTTGACTGAACGAACTATTCTTCCCCCTTTCAAATTTTCCCTCTCGCAAATTCTGGCCTGCGAATCTGAAGCAACTATTTCTGACGCGCTTCAAAATTTCAACCAGCCTGCTGCAAAAACCCCGCAAGCAGCAGGCGCCAAACACTTTAGTCCTGAGGTTATGCAGGTTATCCGTGAAACATGTAAATTCGGCTACCTGAGAGCAGCTGAGTGTGCTCCCCAGCAGCTAGAGCCCCCATAGCAGATTCTTACAAACTGCTTTTGCATTTGGAAAGCGCTCCCGGCTGTTTCAGCTATAAGGCGAGTTTCCAGGTTTTATGCAGTTTATTTCCACTCTGAGTTCAATTACAATCAAACTATATATCATGCTCTCCCCAGGTTTTACAAACCCACCAAAGTACACATAGCTTCAATTTTTGCCTGGAAGTTCAAATATCAATTAGACATCAGCAGATCCCGGACAGGTCATGCTTTGCAAAAGTTGTTCGATGTTTGAACTCTATCGCAGGTACAACAATGTTCTCGATAAGTGTACGTACCGCCGCTGCTTTTCTCGCCAATTAAGAAGGCAGTGTTTCCCCTGGACATCTACTGATACCATTCATGAACTAACATAGCTGCCGCTCCCATGAATGTTTGAAAAGGCATTGGCAAAGGGTGCCACCTCGAAAGGGCTCGAGAGCCTCAAGGATCATCACTCTTGTCAACCCGGGCCAATAAAATGTATCTGCCACGTTGCCACTTTTCATCCCCTGTCCGAATTATCTTTAGTTCTCCGCGTAACATAGGAAGCCCCCAAATCTAATATGACAGATTGACTAGTGCCCCAATAATCGAAGCAAGCGGCGTCTGCGGAAACCTAAGCAAATCGCTTCCTCGATGCATATGTTCCCTGCCATGTCGCAAACGACCGATATACAAAACATCTCATGTGGTTGCATCTTACAGACCTGGTCTAGGTACTGTACCGTCTTTTGGGTGTTATCTAAAGTTCCGAGCCATCATGGCACTCCTCTTTTAGATGTGGTCGCATTTAGTCTGCTTCCTTTCCTTGTTGAAATCATCTCGAGGGACCAAGTGACAAAGGCTAGAATACTACCCTCCAATCTCATCACCTGTGTGTTACTTTTAAGTTTCAGTTAATCTCCGCATTTCAGATCAACCTTTTTCTGGAACACGAACTTAAATATATCCCTCAGAATTTCTGCAAGCAAAGAGTATCTCAACTGGGCTGTTACCTCGAGCCTGTGTTGGACAAATTTCTTTCCCAGCGCTCCTTCAGAGTTTTCTGGGTCCGCTGTGCTATTACCTTCGGGCACAGACGCCCCATGTTTGTTTGAATGTGAATAGTGGGGCTGAAGTTCCGTATCGTTCGATTCTCATCCGCTCTACAATTCATCGACATCGAAGACATCGAGCCAGATTCTGTAAGGAGAACACAAATGCTGCTTTCCATTTGAGGACCTTCTCTTCGATCTTTTGCTTTTGGTGCCGCGATAGTTCCCTCCGTAAGTACTGTCGTAAACGTGTCCAGCCTTCCGGGTCATACGACCTCAGGCTGTGGCAAGGGACAGGTCACAGCAATAACTTTCTCAATGAATGTTGCTGCAGATAGTAAAACATCGGACGCTCTTTCAGTCATAGATTTAATAGGCTTGGACTAGTACGCACAACCGGTACATGGCGCACTCCCATGATTTTGTGACGACCAAAGAACTGGAAGTCGGCCCGAGGCAAGCTTAATTTCCATCCGTCTCCGTGGGTGGTACCTACCTGATTAGGATATTGATCTATCCAGGAACTCAAAATGCCCAGGGCCACAGGTGTTAGCTTTAAAGTCCTCAAGCTTCAGTATTCTGTCCTGACCTTAGGCTTCTTACTATTAACAGCCATTCACATCTTACACAACTCAAGGATTACTTATGCCGCTCTATGAAACTCGTCTAATTTCCTAAGAGCCACTTATCATTTTCCCCTCAACCATGTACCCTGCCTCCCATAACCACCATCCTGGCGGCCCATCTTATGATCGCATCCACCATTCCACCTTTCGGCGTTCCGAAAACTCCAGCACCGCTTGTATTCCACCGCCTCAGCAGATGACTGATGTCGTCTATCCAACAGGAATCGGTTTATGTTCATTACCTATTCGGTTTGAGTGTGGCCAATTTGCTGGGAAAATCATTCGTAGTGAGCTGTGTGAAATTCAGAAAGCTGACCTTGGCCGAAAGTACGCGTCTGGTTCTCTTCCTTATCCACTGATTATCAACGTCTGTAGGTATGCTCGCGTCGACCGGCGACCACTTGACCCACCGCCTGTGGTCATATTAAAATTCTTCGAAGTCTTGGATGAAACAGCGCCAGACGGGGTGCGAGAGCTCTCGTTCGAGTGAGTGAGTCGGTCACTCTTACATCCTTTAGCGGTCGCAATATGCTAGTCGTGTAGGGAGATTCAAATACTAGGATTGTTGTGTACCGTTGATCTCTTTCCCGTTATCGATGCCGTATCGCTGGGCTCACCTACCACAAAATCGGGTCAAAGAAAGTTCAATCCGTCCTCTCCCACTACGACCACTTCAACTCACTACAGTCCGTCTTACGATTCTCATGGATACACCCCTGGATCATCTATTCAAGGTCTTCCGTTGACTACTTCTTCGGCATACCCCATAGGTAGCAGACGAGGAAGTCCCTCGCGAACGCCGCATCCTAGTGATATCGTTCACTGGGCAGGACATATCCCCATTACCGAGTCTTCTAAGATGACGGATGCGTTAGTTGGTGGGACTTTTGTGCAACCCCAGTTTATAGATTACGAGGGTAGTAGAGCATTGATTTTTGTGTTTTCAGTAAGTGCAATTATGGATCTCTTTTCATCAACATGCATGCTCATGCATATTCTTCTTTCCCTGTGACAAGGATCTCGCTGTTAAAAACGAGGGTACATTTCTACTCCGCTACCGCATGTTCGATCTATTTTCCAAGGTCGAAGGACACGAGGACAGAGTTATTCAGGCGGAATGCTATGGCGGACCCTTTCGTGTGTATTCCACGAAGGAATTTCCTGGACTGAGAGCATCTACTGAACTCACGAAGGTTTGATCCTTCTCTGTATCTGAATCATAACTTCATCCAAACTCTCCTCTTGATTCTTTTGTAGCTCATATCGCGGTATGGGATACGACTTAATATCCGCGAAACTGAACGGAAGCGGCGGACGAAAGACACTCCTAATTCGCTCACCGAAAGCACTTCTGGGTCGCGTCGCGGGAAAAGAAAGCAGTCATCTATCGATGATGATCATGGAGAATTTGGCACAGACCTTTAGGATTGAATGACACCACCTATGCTATGACCCAATGTACACAACGGTTTCAAGGCGTTGGAACTTGTACCCCGTAATTTAGACAATTGCCAAAAAATTGTCTACTACTGCGCACCTTCACATAGTGACTGTATTCATAGCTTTGACACTGTATTGCTTACTTTTTGTAGACCTATGTAACACTTTGATACGTGGACATGTATATGATACGCCGCAAATATTCACCACTGATTTCCCAAAAGTTGTCTAAAGTTGTGTAGTGTATATACAATGTTTACAATCTTGCGTCATACACGCTTTGAGATACAGATGATTTTCGTGGCTCAGTTATATTTTTCCCTTGTTTTCGAGTAACTCTTGCTCCTCCCTCTGCAACTCCGCATCGATTTTCGCACCTTTGGATGGCTCGTTCCCATTCATCTGGGCTGGTTTCAGAGGGTCTGTGACAGTATCTTTGGTCTTGTTACTTGTGTTGTCAAGGCCGTGTTCCTGCGCGGAAGCTAGACGGTTTCCGAGGCTGCGTTCGTCTCTATGAAGCAGAAGTGAGCGATGTGAGAAACTAAATAACATTCATCAAATTTTACTTTGAGTCGAGATCATTGTGTGCGTTCTTGGGTGCGAATTCAAATCTCTCTCTCGGATCGGCTTCTGATGACTTAGAAGTTCTGAACAACGAATGGAAATCAACACATGCAAACCAAGCTTAGAATCAAAGAAAACACACCTTTGCTCGTTATCATTGTAAATCTGAGAATTTCCAACATTGGACTGCATGCTTCCAGACATTTCTATGAGATGATACTGAGGGTGTAGGAGTTTTCAGGAATAACGTCGAAACACTTTTATATACTTTGCATCTTGGAGTATGCGTAGGATATGACGTCAAGCGCGCGCTTTCATTGACATCATTTATGTAACTTGTCCAATAAAACTTCAGAAATTTTCTATGTACTGTAGCCTTTCTTTTATCGTCATGTTACAAGTACATGGAGCTGATACCTGAAGGGATAACCGGCATTCCTAATTTACTGTACTTCCACCAGGCGCTTCTCAGCTTCCTTGAAGTTGATGACATTCCAAATGGCATTGAGATACTGAAAATTAGGTGCATATGTCAATGAACTGTGAACGTTGGGGAACACACGACATACATCTGGCTTCACGTTCTTGTATTGTAAGTAGAAGGCCTATGAGGAGTGGTTTGAATAGTCAACACCAATGCAGTCTTGGATTAATAGTATATTCCAACTTACGTGCTCCCAGATATCGATGCCAATGAGCGGAGTATGAGCTAGGAAGAAGAATAAGTAACCCAACATATTGGATACATCATGGCATAACTCACAGAGGAGAGGGTCTTGATTCGCAGTGGTGACAATTTCCAACTTCTTCGTGTCAGAATTGTAACCCTGATTATTTAGCCTTCATGAGCAAGCAAGGTCAACCGATCCAGCAAGGACTACGCACAAGCCAGCCCCAACCACTTCCTTGAATAGCAGCCGTTTTTGCACTGAAAACTTTTTTGAAGTTATCGACAGAGCCAAAGTCACTCTCAATCGCGGTTTTGAGAGGTCCATCAGTAAGCTTTCCTCCGTCTCCGCTCGCAGGTGCCAGGTTTTTCCAGAACAGGGTATGGTTTATGTGACCTATATCACGATATTTAACGACCACATCGGAAGACGAAAGCATTGATCTCATACCTCCACCGTTGAATTTCAGCGCTGCGTGCAAAGTAATTTGTTCTTTTACAGAAGGGGATTTGGCGTATAATTCTTCCGCTGCGTTTAATCCGTTGACATAAGTTTGATGATGCTTTTGGTGGTGAAGCGTCATGATTTCTTCTGAGATGAAGGGTTCGAGAGCCTATGTTGACAGAAAATAGTCAGTAACTCCTACACTGCATGCCTCGAAACGTACATTATAAGCATAAGGAAGCTCCGGGAGTGTATGAAGCAAGGCGGAAGCACTCGGAGCAGCGAAGGCACGGGCCGCACGTTTCGCCAGAGAGGGTCGTAAAGATGTTCGAACAAGAGAGAACATGGTGGTAGATGAGAAAAACGTCTATAATTGTAATTGTGCTCGGAAGATAACGCGAGGTTTACGCAAATTCGTTCGTCATTACTGAAATGCGCTCACGTGTTGCGATTCTGAGTATGTTCAACATCTTCGTGCAGAACTATGTAAATTGCTTCTACGTTTGGGCTTGAGCTTGAATGCTAGGATCCGCCAGAATATAGGTAAAAGGTGCGCTCAAGTCATGCAGATAATTGTCTCTCAAACGTGTGGCACAGTCCAGGTCCAGACCTAGTATCGATTATTATCCAAATTCTATCAGCCACTATCGCAACAATGGCCAAGTTGGTCAAAAAGTCGAACACAGATAGTGGAATGCCTGCTAAACTGTCAATTAAGGGAAATTCTCCTGCAACTTCTATGTACTTATCGACAAGGAACGTCGCAACACCTAGACCTACCACTGTCTCATCATCCAAGGAACCAGGGAAACGCATCTCCAATACCATGCAAATTGCATTAGCCTCAGCTACTTCATCCAGTGTATCTTATTTGTCGTCAACGCCTGCATTGAACCCAGCCCCATCTCTTGACTTGAACAAATCCACAAAGACGAAATCGATGAATCTATACCCTCAATCCAAATCAGTCCATTATTGGGCCGCTCGTGCATTGACGGCAGAAACTCTATTAGCGGCAGGGATGGAGCATTCTGAGAATTTGCGGAGTGTTACTGTTAGTCAAGAAACGAAGAGAGCTGTAAGTGATCATTCAATTTTGAAGAAAGCTGTTTGATGTTGAACACATTGTGGACCCCAGACCGAAGTCGCACAGTTGACCAAGTTGTACGATAAAAGGTTGGCGAAGTTGGAGAAGTTGCTAGTATGTTGTTGACATCTATCTCAGATCTTCTTCCTTCACGATTGCGATGACCGTTTCTGTATTTAGGTCACTCTCCTTGGTGTCCTTTTCACGATCACCTTCCTAACCTTCTTTTCACAACTTACATTGATCCATGGAGGACGAAAAGATACTAGCACACGGAGTCAGTGGGCACATTTCACAATTCCGATATTGTCGCCGTTTGCGTCTGTCGTAAGTCCCAACAGATCTTTGCCCTTCCATCATTCGCCACTGACATGAAGGTGATGCTTTATGTAGGTAGAACACGAAGTCTCCGTCGTAGGATCAAAAACTATAGTCGGTCTTGGTCTCGTAATATCTGGTTTGGCGTATCTTCTTTTGCGGCATGATGGTCGAAATCGTCCATAAAAAGATTGTCTTGTCAGATACAGTATTTTGATTCCCTTGCTCCCTTCTGCTCGCAGTGAATCTCTGTATGTCAGTCAACATTCTTTCGGCATAGTCGTCGACCTTATGACCTAGAGTGTCAAAGATATCTTAAAATTTCAACGTCTTACCGGGAATAGTCCCGCGAAGTTGCCACCGCGATGAGCGATTAACAATACCAGAGCACCAAGTGCAACAGTAAGACAGAGGAAAGACGCTCAACGCGGCACTGGCGAAAATGCCAATTGCACAACTAATACGACCTCCCATTATTTATATCGTGAATCTATGTACATTGTAGCATCTGTAAGGTATCAATTTACTGCACAAAAGTTGGCTTACTTCTCACTCTCAAAAAACCCAAGGCCAGGAGAAAGAGTGCCACCGTAGCCATTCTCCCTGATCCAGCTCTCCAATGTATTATCAGTGGAATGGACTCGACGGATCCAGTCCATGTTCCTCATCAGAATAGTATCTCCCCAAACTCTGAACATCCCAGCATACAGTTCCCTTATGGTAGGGCCTTTCTCTCCTGAGTCTCCTCTCATAATAGGTCGATTCGTATGAGGGTACCTACCGAGATATTCCTCGATGAACATTCGTTTGCGAATTGCAGGGATTCCCGTCACCTTTGTAAAGGTTTCGACGAGTTGGTCCATGGTCATCATTTCCGTCGCAATTTTGAGTTCTTGACCCGAGGTTTTGGAACGGTGGTCGAAGGTGTAACGTACCCACCAGGCCGTTGTCCTCTAAACTAATGCAGGGGACATGCTTTATCTCCGACAGGAAGTGCGAAGACTACTGCACCGTTCTCGCGCTCTGCGAGCGGACCAAGGAGCACCTAGTGGAGAGGGAATGTCAAGATATAAGGACAACTCGAATAGGCTAAACATACACCCCCAAGATTTTCCATGTATGGTCCAGTCGTTATGATGGACCACCTTAACAAGTCTCCGCTGGGGCTCGGATCCTGCGACCTCAAAAAATCGGTAATAATTCCTTTGCCATCTAGACGTACGGTATAACATTTCGAAACTATGGATGGTTGGAAGTCAGTGAACTCTGAATTCGTAATTCAATAAGACCAACCTTGCTACCGTAATCTACATAGACTACTCCAGATGAAATGTCCTATGAGAGGGACACAATGTGCTTGTTCGAACATCTTGATAGCAAGGTATGTAGATCTCTTTCTGCTGGCCAACAGAGTACGTGTCCATATTCACAAAGACTCCATAACACCCTTCCATTGCGCAGGCGACAGTTTCTAGGTTTTCAAAGCTGCCTACATAACTATATGCTGAGCGGATATTTTCATGAAGGAGTATGGAAGCAAGAACCTTGGAATAATACTGCACCCAAGGAGGAAAGGCCTTGTGCCTGTTCGCTCATTGGATCTCGTGTAAGCACTCTCACAGAGTAAGGGGAGGGTTTTCCATCATGATCATCTTGTCGTGCTAAATAGCAGACACACATAGCCTTCCTTGGATGCCAGTGGCACCAATAATCGGCACTAGTTTCTTCGTAGGCATTGGAAGAAGGATAATGAGATTTATAAATCGAACTCGAGTTGTTTTATACACAGTCACTCGACACCTATAGCGGCTTTCTAATGCATATGCAAAAATAGCAAGCATACCACCTGAAATTGAGTACGAAAGATTCTGTAAAAACGAATGTATGACGAAAAAAGAACAGGAACGAACCCAAGTCAATTGAGCTTTGAAAATTCGAAGTACCAGCTAGCTATAGCCTGGAAGCTTTGAGTTTGTGACGGAGACGCTGTGACATTTATCTACTACAGTACTTATCTTATCTTATTCAAATAAACGCTAAGCACACGAGTAGGGTCGGGCTCAATGTCTCTTCCATCATCCTCTTCTATTTCTTTGTCCAATTCCGTCTCCCCAACTACTTTAACAACGTTTCTGTTTCCCCCGAATGATTCAACGACGTACCGCGATCTCATATTATTCGAAGAACGCCTTAAATCCAACGCAGCTAGCTTGCAGAAGCGGAAACAGAGGTATCAGTGTGAGTGTCATGCTATTGTTACTCGAGTTATACTTATATCAACTTCCCTGGTCCGACAGTGTTCCTAGTTCAACTCTTTACCGTGATTACCTTCTTATTATATGAAGTCCTTGTCTCGCCCGAAGCATCGCTGCTAGCCATACCCTACACATGGCTTCTTCGACGTCTTGGTCTCTTTCCCCTTGACCTCTCAAATTCACAACGAGATCCACATTCCTCCATTGGTCTGGAGTTCCTGGCAGAGAAACTGGACTGGAATCTGGATAGCTGGAATGGATTGGATGAAGAACCCTTCCCGCGAAAAGCTACGATCCATCCCTACCTTACCACTGGTCTGTTATTTGTCAGCGTCACTACGCTGGTGCTATTCTTCGCCAGCGGTATGTATAGCGAGAAGATTGCCTATGCGAACAAGTAAGTTCCAGGTGCTCTATGGATATTCCTGTCTTCCGGAAATCTAGGCAACGTCCTTGTTCCACGCTTCTTATTTCTGTCGTACTAAATTCGGCGCTCAGATATGTTCCACACACTAACAAAGCCCTCCGATCGTTCAATATCTATCTCAATGTGCGAAAACCGCCGCTGAGGTCGAAATTCCAGTTCTGTTATTGGAACCCTCTTTCGTTCCTTTTCCCCAGACCTAGTTCTTTGACAACTACCTCAGATGTGTCGAATCCTTCAACATCGATTACACAGATGGGTTTGCGTAATTCTAGTCGCTCCAGTACACCCATCAGAGGGCCTGGCTCTCGTACACCTAGATCCTCCCGTTCTCCTTCTCCGACACCGCATAATTCAACCCCCACTAAACGCTCCTCATCTAATTCTACATCTACCATGATTCCAATATCTCCTATTCCACCTACTCTCAACCCTCGTGGCGAATTGATCCTCTCCTCTCGCATCGATAGAGGCTTTCGGGAAAGTTATGAGAGATACCGGGCTGCTTTTGAGCGGAAGAGAGAGCTTAAAGAAAGAGAGGAACGGGCGGCCAGGTGGAGACACAAGTTCTGGGCCTGGGTGATGTTTTGGCGGAAACCTGAACCCGAACCCAAACATACTCGAACCGCCTCGCTTTTGAGGGGAAATAGCAGGGGTACACCGCCTGCTCTGAGGACCCCTCCAAGGACACCGCCCCCCTCTTCACCAAGGGGGCGACATGATGCCAATGATTGTGAACGGAATGTTTCTCCTTCTCGTGAAGGTCGTAAGGACAATGCGAATATGAGGGCGATGGCATTGGAACGGAGTACGAATCTCACGGAGAGTAATAAACAATACAAGCGGGACCAGTAATTATACATACATGACTGTATAATTTCCAACCCGAAATTAAAGTTACAGGGTACGCTGGGGTACGCTGGGGTACGTGTAAGGCGAGGCTGGGGCCTGATGCCGTATCCTGGGCGCTTATTTTTACATTAACGTTTCTCGTACTTTCTCCAACGTTCTAGGAAGATTCGGACAAGCTGCATACAGTCATCTACCACCATTTGGGATGACCAAATCTCTCCGACCAAAATTTCATCATGTACACCTTATTTATGAGTATTTTCGCATGTTCGGCATTCATGAGAGCATTTATACAAACTTTCTACTACCCTAAATACATTATCGAGGGAGGGATAGTTGTGCCAAGGTCTAATCAGTATGAAAATCTGTTATCAAGTGAAAACAAGCATTTGGGATGCACTGATAAGATGTAAGATAAACCAATTTAGGAAATTATTTATATCCATCTGATGTAATTAAGCCGTAATTCAAGTGCTTTTCCGCCTGCTCAACTCTTTCCACCTCACCTGAATGTTGCTATACCACGATATATAGTATTAGAAGGTTGGAAAATGTGTTGAATGATAATATCATTATGTTTACCAAGCCATAAGACCACATCTCGAGTTTAACAATGGCAATCATCAAAACATTTTTCATTTTCATCCCATAATGACACTTTCTGAGTGTTACGATGGGACTATGCAAATACATGCTCATCTGAGTAGCTAATACTTTGAAGGGGTTATCCTACTGCATGCCTCGAAAAATTCCGAAACCAGAATAGCTATAGATCATGGTAAAACATCATTTGTCCCATTTGATGGTGGTGTCCCAAATGATGGTAGATGACTGTATTATACCCAACTTTATAATATTAATCTTCCACTCATCTGCTACCATGAACCATTTAACTTCAAGAACAGTGTTAAGATTGGGTGCTAAGCGTTCTCTCGCTCCTCCTCTCCTTCCGCGATCCATATGGCGCGATTTGCATGTGCCCATTGTCCGGTGTGGATTCCAAGTAATGTCAGCACGAAACTACGCTTCGAGTCCACCAGGAGCAGGCGGTGGTAATGGCGGGGGTGGTGGGTTTCCTGGATTTAGTTTCGGCCCCCAGCATAAGAAAGGAGACGCCTTGAAGGAATATGTGCGTTGATATTTTCAAATGTAAGCAAAAAATGCTGAACCAGCATTCTTCAGAGTGTTGACCTCACAGAGATGGCCAAAGAGGGCAAGCTTGATCCTACAATTGGCAGAGATGAAGAAATTCGGCGGACTATTCAAAGTAAGCTGAATTTATGGTTCTTAGGTTGTATACGTTCTAACCTCATTTTGGCCTAGTCCTTTCTCGTAGAACCAAGTCCAATCCAGTGCTGATAGGTCCCCCTGGTGTTGGTAAAACAGCCATCTTAGAAGGTTTAGCTAGTCGTATTGTAGCGAAGGAGGTACCGGAAGTATGGCTCTCAGTCTTTTTCAGGCGAGCGCATTGTACATATACTCATTTCTATATTTACAGTCTCTTCAAAACAAACGGGTCCTTTCTATTGATCTGTCTGCTATAATGGCTGGTTCGGGAATTCGCGGGCAGTTCGAGGAGAAATTTAAAGCTTTAATACGGGACATCGAAGACGAAGCGGGAAATGTTATTTGTTTCATTGACGAAGTTCGTGAGTATCTTCTTCATGAATTTCAGAGGCAAAATACTAACTCTAGATATCAGACACTTTGTTCCAGCTCGGTAAAGCCGAGGGAAGTATTGACGCGGGACAAATGATCAAGCCTGCTCTGGCAAGGGGTTTACAGCTTGTTGGTGCAACAACCCGTAAGTACATGGCTCTTGTGGATCTGGGTTTACATTGACTTCCTCTGTCCTTACTAGCTGATGAATACCGCAAGACCATCGGCAAAGATGCAGCTCTGGAACGTCGCTTCCAGCCCGTTAGCATTGATGAGCCTACCGTGGAATCCACAATATCCATTCTTCGAGGACTCAAGCCACGCTACGAGGTTCATCATGGTGTTGAGATTTCTGATAGCGCTTTAGTCACTGGTGAGTCCCATATTGTTGAATGACATTCTCTCATTCATCTCTTCATTCAGCCGCCGTGTATTCTTCCAGATACATCTCCGACCGTTACCTGCCTGACAAAGCCATCGACCTTGTCGACGAAGCTGCATCCGCTCTTCGCCTGGCTCAGGAATCAAAACCTGATGAACTGGAGTCCCTCGACCGCGAAATCATGACCCTTCAAATCGAACTCGCGTCCTTGAAAAACGAATCCGACGTATTCAGCGTTGAACGGCGAGAAAAAGTCGAGTCTGACCTCAAACGCAAGAAGGACGAGGCGCAGCACTTGACGTCTATTTGGCAAGCAGAACGAGAGAGATTGGATAAAATCAAAAATTTAAAAGAGCGGCTGGAGGAAACGAAGTATCAGTTGGAAGTGGCGCAAAGGCAAGGGCAGTATGAGCTTGCGAGTCGGTTGAGGTTTGCGACGATTCCAGAACTAGAGGCACAGCTGCCGAAGGAGGATTCTGAGGGAGCCGAGGTAGAAGGAGAGGGGCCGTTGTCAATGCTGCACGATAGGGTGAACCCAAATGACATTGCAAGAGTTGTGGCGAAGGCCACAGGTATTCCGGTCCAGAACTTGTTGAAAGGGGAGAAGGACAAGTTGGTTCATGTGCGTAAACAATTTACAATTTGATTTTATCTACTGATCTGTGAACCAGATGGAAGATACTCTGCGACAAAGAGTGGTCGGACAAGACCACGTCGTAACGGCCATCAGTGACGCTGTTCGAATGTCAAGAGCTGGTCTTCAAGCTCTCAACAGGCCAGTTGCCTCGTTCCTTTTTTTGGGTCCCACCGGCGTTGGAAAGACTGAACTATGCAAAGCACTCGCTGGGTTCCTATTCAACGATGAACAGCGTGGATTGTACGTACCTGTATTGAGCTCAGAAACTCACAAGGTCTGACATGGTCTATACAGGATAAATATCAACATGTCTGAATATCATGATAGGCACACCATATCGCGTCTGATCGGTGCTGCTCCAGGATATGTTGGTTTCGAAGAAGGCGGTATGTATTGGTGTTATTCTTTTCGAGAGCCTTGATATTGACAAAAGAAACAGGTCAGCTCACAGAAGCAGTCCGTCGCAAACCTTACGCAGTCATTTTGCTAGATGAACTTGAGAAGGCCCACAAGGATGTTGCTATGATCCTGCTTCAGATACTCGACGAGGGCAGCGTTACGGACAGTCAAGGTCGAAAAGTCGACTTCAAGAACACAATAATTTGTCTGACGAGTAACCTTGGTGCGTCGTTGCTTCCTATTTTTTTACAAAGGAATTTACATGTATTCAAATTCCATGCCACAGGGAGCGACATTCTCACTCATAAGAGTGCGTGTAACGAAAACGGTGTCGTCCTTCCTGATGCTCGGGACGAAGTTGTCCAGCGCACGCAAGAGTATTTCCCTCCAGAACTTCTTAACCGTCTCGACTCAATGCTGGTGTTCAACAAACTTTCCAAACAATCCATTCTCCAAGTTGTTTCCCTTCGCCTAAACGACGTTGCAGGACGACTGAAAAGCAAGCGAATAACACTTGACGTTGACGAGTCAGCCCGTGAATGGCTAGCGACGCAAGGTTACTCAGAACTCTACGGTGCAAGAGCCATCGCTCGGGTTGTTCGTACAGATGTTTTATTCCCATTGGCACAGAAGCTTCTCAAGGGTACAATCCGTGAAGGCGACACTGTACTCATCCGTATAGGAAACGATGGCTCGTCGTTATATATAAAGGACAATCATTTACCCGACCCTAATGCTTCTGCAGCACAAACTACGGAAGTTCCATGAATCTGAGGTGACTGAACTGTGTCACATCAACACATTCTCTCCATAAATCATAGAGTACATATCTACTATTCACTGTATCGCTAGCATTCATTCACCACTCATCTAAAATAAATTTGGAATGTTAAGTACTTGCTGTTTTCGAGCTTGCTGATCTCTTTACGTAACTTGCGCTGCCTATCTTCTTGTACAATATGGCCCGAATCAGAAAAAACAAGTCAAAACGCAAAAATGCAGCTTCCGGGGGTGATCCAGAAGCTCCAACAGAAATTGAGTGGGAATCAATGGAAATATACAGAAAGTTCATCGTCACTGAGAATGCAATCGACGGAGGGGAGGACGTAGATCATCCATTTGAAGTTGGTGATTGGTGCGGTGCTGTTTCTTGCCGTTAGATGACGATGCTAATTGGAAAACAGTGTTTCCATACTTCCTTCTGACCCTCCGGCTGGCTACGGAATAGAAGACGGACCTGCTCTGCCTATCGAGGCAATGTGGCTTGGTTTCATCAAGGAAATCCGGATGCGGTACAAGGGAGGAGAGCAGGAAGCTTGGTCTCGTGTTCAATGGTTCTTTTCAGGAGCCGACGTTGGGAATACTGTACAAAACTTGTAGGGAAATGTACCGTTCAGTGGAGTTTGAACTAACCAGTGTCATGAAACAGTGATACAAGCCATCTAGGCGAGAACGAAAGACTGTTATCTGATCATTGTGATCTAGTCCACTCATCTACGTTGGATGGTGCGTTTAGCAGTGGCGTCGCTCAGTCATCGAACTCATATCTACTCCTCTTCGTCGTCTTCCCAGATGTTGTTCCAATGAGATGTTTCTACTTTGATCCAACTTACATTTCATCCGTCGAAAGGAATACAACGCTACAGCAGATGTTCACCCAGAGGGAAATTCGTGCCGCAGGTAGCCGAACGGGAAATGGGTCCATATATCCTGACGTTTACTACCGATATGAATTCAAGGTCAAATCCAAACACATCTTCGTAAAGACTTTATTGTTCTTCGCTTCATTTCTGGCAACTGATACGTTGCGTGTAGCCCAAAGTCTCCCAGTTTAATTGCTTCAGCCCTAAAGTGTCTTCAAATTCTTCGCGTTCTCGTTCATCTTCCCGGCTCAAATCTAATAGACGCACTGTTCCCACTCTGAATAATAACGTCAGACCAAAATCACAACAGCTCCAGGACATATGTTTCTCTGAGTCCTTATACTCTCCTCCAGATTCCGAACGGGCGCGAAGGATAGGTAGGCAAGTTGCAGACCTTGTACGCGAAGCGCACATCATATTAGAAGACGGAATCACACAGATCCTCAAGTCTGCATCTGAATCCAGACTTGGGCACGAGTTGAAAAAAAATTCAACCCAGGCTGGTGACGTGGCCAGAACAACTCGAAATACTGTATGGACAACTCGAGCCCGAACCGGAACCTCCAATGCAGATTCTGAAATGTCAGAGTCAGCGACACAATCGCACGAAGATCTGAATGTATCACTCAACAAGACAGCCAATCAGCTTGCGTCTAAAATGCAAGAAGCCATACTGTTGGAGGATACATTAGCAATGCATATCTGTGCGCGAGCGCAGTGTACTGCTCCGCGTGGTAAGGCGTGGCATCGGTCATGCTTGATTATTCGGGATCAAGCCCTAAGTGAGAAAGGAGTTGGAGGAGGTGCTGAGGATTTCGCTGATAATGACGAAACGTTGCTACATTTCGAAAGCTGGATCTTACGAGATGCGCGCCGTCGAGGGCGAACACAACCAATCTCCTCCCCAAGCTTTGATCGTGTAATGGCCCGATGGAAAGCGATGAGTCATTCACGACAGCTGGAAGTAGAGAGAATGCTTCAACTGCTATGTACCATCCCACCTGGCTATGAGCATCCCAGCATTGACAGTGAAGGTATATATGAATTCCCTGTTCTGTTCGCTGTGGGCATTCCCAGCAATGCTAAACCCTCAGCTGAGGGTAAATCTGCGGCTAGCGGAAAGCGGAAAGCGCGTCCCAGTGAGCAGGAGGAGTTGGAAGTATCCGCGGATTTGTTAGAAGTTAATCTGGATAAAGGTTCCAAGTCACCGAACAGACAGCGACGCTCTCTCCGTGTTTCGGATGCAGACAAGTTGAACATTGAGCCGGAAAGCGCTCCTCGATATTCAAAAGATGACGACGAAGACTACATTCCCCGAATAATGCATACTCTCTCATCACTGCTTGCCCCAGAATTAATATGTCTTGCAAGTCAGCCTATGGTTCGCGGTGGAGTACCTTCGATATCTTCTCTCTCTTCTCGGAATCATTCCTTTGCCTTTGCCGGAACTAGTCCGATATTCAGCTCAGAGTCTCTGTTTGGCGAAGCCCTCCGAACAACAATCACTGGTAATATATCTGAAGTCGCTCGCGCCCGGATTGCAGTGTACAAGGCCTTGGATGAGATGAGTCTGCAACCAAAAAAGCTTGACTCCAGTTCTGCCATTGACGTTGATATAACAAAGAAAGTGCCATTGATTGTTCCCCAGGAGTGGTCAGAGTACGTTCTTGAGTTGGAAGGCAGAGAGTGGTTATTCGAATTGTCTGACAGTGCGAGCACATCGAAACGGAGAGAGAAGCGATTTGCGTCCTCAAAGGACAAGATTCGTGAGACGGTGCTTACTCGCACGCATAATTTCCTACGCCATTGGCAAGCTCATAGACGAACCACGATGCTCTGTCCTACTTGTAGGTTCGACATATGAAGTGTCTTTCGTACTCCCACCTGCTTTTACTTTTGTGAATCTTGTCGTTACATACATATGTATCTAGGTACATTCTTGGGGTGATCTATTGAATATCAGAGTTCTTCTCTCCTTCGTTCAGCTGTGCGCCAGTGGCTCATATGCCCATGCCTTCGCACCGTCTTGGATGAAACTCAACAAATTGAAACCATCGACATCATTGAAGTGCAAGCCAGGGTGCATATGTCCTATGACAGGTGCGATGGTATCTGATACCTGATGTTGCTCTGCTCCTCCAATGAGTGTTGGTTGAATATCATGAAAATCAGATGGCGGAAATGTGCGATCATTGATAGAAGCATGAGTGGCATGGTATGCAGGACCAGCCCACTGCGGAATAGAATGAAACGAGGAAATTCTAGCTGAAGACAGATCGTTTGTGTTTGTTGAGCCGTATAGGTCAACGGGAGGCAATGGTGCATTTTTATATAGTCCCATCATCTGAGCAAAAGGATCCTCAGAAGGAGCGTGGTGAGGTTGCTGTTGTTGCTCCGGCGGGGCATTGAGACCTTGCTGGATCGGATGTTCGAACCCCATTGGAGCAGTATTTAAGTATACGCGGTGGAAGTCCTAAGGATACAATTATTTAAAGAGAAGCAAAACTCATGAAAAATAGTAGCAATTCAATTCGGACAGACACACCTCAGGCAGACGAACTAATTTGGTAGAAGCCCCAAGAAAGTCCTCTGGTTTTCTTGCTTTAGATTCGGGGAACCTCGCTATGTCACAGACTTTCGAAGATATACTTTCCGTCTTTTCCTCATCAAAGCGTACATCAGTTCCGCTGATAGGCAACTTCTTCACGACTCTACCGCTCTTGACTTCCTGCAACATAGCAGCGTTTCTAAATCTAGTCATTGATTCGGCAGATTTCTTAACCAGTTCCGACAACCTCACTGTCGCAGTCCTCGCGTCCTTGCCGTCGGCTTGCTTGAAGAGTTCAATGGCATCTTGGAGGCTGCGGAATGCATGCGAAGCCAGAGGATGGAAGGGCGCGACAATGACGAAGACAGCTTGGCACACAGCGGCGCTGAAGGTATGAAAGACCCAATACCAGAGACGAGAGGTCAGGTCTGGATGAGAAATGCCATACAGATCAGAATAAAGTGGAAAGTTAAAATTCAAATGACGTACTCGGGTATGAGATAAACATCCCTCGAGCAACGTTAACGATTGCCGTGGAGGACTACGTAATGTCATCAATTCGAGGACCTTTTATCGAGGGGAAAAAAGTCACCGAAACTACTCTTGCAATGCTCTGCTCATACTGAGACTTGAGCATTTTCTGAGGCTCGAGCATCAAAGCTCTACAGAATGGACCCCGATGCAAGTGTAATGTGGCCGTGAAAACCATCGTAGCGAGTGAATTCATTTGCGAACATTGTGTTTGATCATCTGGTTTACCCAGCCCTTTGAAACCGCCCTCCTCGTATGGATCATACCGAGTCTGTTCATCAGCTCCCTCAGGATATAGCTGGGCCCACAATGCACGATCAACAGGATACATGACGTATGGAGAAAGAATCCATTGTGGTAGGGAAAAGTAAAATTCATTAATCTGTTGATCGTATTGCATGATAGCTGAATAGGTAGGAGGCTTCTTGACGGAGAAAACATTGTCGATAATACCACCCAGGACTTCTGCCCATCTAAATTTGTATATATGCCAGCGTGTGTGAGACCAAGTGCTGTTAGACGAGTCGGAATCTGAGGGTAGAGGACAATCGCTAGTGGTGGGCATTTTACAATCAAAATGTATCCCGCTCTGAGCGCAAGGGCGGCCAACAGCGAAAGATTGCTAAGTCTGACTGTAAGAGTTTGGAGTCTGCAAGGCTTTGAAGAAAACGTACCAAACAGTCATATAGATGTGTTTCCCAGAATACGCGTCGTCTTTCTTCAAGGTCTTCAGTTGGTAAAGACCACCTCGAGGGGTCGATGTGGAATCCTTGCGCTTGCATTGACCTCACAGCTAGGCCGAGCAATTGCCATGCATTCTCTACCCCTTCTTCATCCTTCATACTCAGATTGAACAATGCCATCAAATGCAATGTTTGCAGACCCTGTAAGGTAAGAATCTTCAGACCTCCGTCAATCATATTGCGACTATTCAAAGCAAATGAGGCAAGGCGGAAAAGTTCCGCAGCTCGTATTTGAACGGAGGAACGAGGTTTCTCTAAATCAAAGTATTGTCCAATTGCAAGAACAATACCAACGAGGGCTACGGTGTGTTGCAGAAGGGGAGTCCGAAGTGCCTTGATGGAGTCATTGTAGACCGCTGAGAGGTGTTTTGAAAAAAAAATTTCTTTGGGGATAACTTCATACCTTAAAAACAAATACCGTCAACAACCTTAATGAATTTATAATCCCAAAAACGCGCACATAAATGAAATGTGCTTGAAATAAAGATTGGCAAGTTGGACGGCCTCCTCATAGGGCGGAAATGCACAGAGTGTAGCCAATATCTGTGTTTCAAGGTCGCGCTCCAGGTAGTCTTCATAAGCTAACGCGTAGACCTCAGAAAACACATATAACGACCGACGGACCGGGAACTCACTCCTATTTAGAGAATGATCCTGTATGTCAAGAGTCAATGGAATTCAAACTACATAGTCTTGCGGTTGTACCTCTTTACCGCGAGAACCCCACATATCACTGTCTAGAAAAGCGGATCCGCTGGACAAGCCAATATATCGAGACCGATTCTTTGGGTCGATAGTTAACGTGCCAAAGCCCACTGCGATATCATTGTACTCTGAGACCGACGATGAGGAATCATTGTTGATTTCCCAAGTTTCAGCCTCGGAAGAGTTGCCTCCTGCTCTTATTCGTTTGTTTGTACTGCTATGTGTAGTACGAGGTGGTCCAGGGACCTCAATTCCTGCTTCAACCAACGCTGCTTCCAGAACTTTTATGCGTTTCGCCATCGCTGCATCCCGGGATACAAACATGGCGACCTCAGATAATGGTCCTGCACCATCGCTTCCGGCCTTGTTCGAGGACGGAGGCAACGCCTGCTCGAGTCTCTTTAAGAATCCCCTTTTCCCTTTTTCCAACGTCCCGTTGGCTGTTATATATAGTTGACATGAGAAGAACAGTTCACGACTTACAATCAAGCACTCACGGCATAAATTTCCACAACCTCTCCTAATGCATGCGGCGCAAGGGAACACTCGATCACATTCTGGGAACACCATCAATTAAGTGATTCGCTTCTCTGGCTTGAGATGTAAACCATTCACTTATTTTGAGCCTCCTGCATTCTTGACACGTTGTTGCCTGTGATTTTCTAGGCTGAGAAGATGTGGCTGATGTCGATGAACTCATGGTGGTCGTCCTCCGTGTGCAGCTCGGTGCTGACAAATGTGCACTGATAGCACCATGTAGAAGCTTTATTTTTTTTCCAGTGAAAGTCGACAGTAATCTTGTGCATAAAGTCACAGAAGATGACCTGTACATATTTCTTATATTATTTAGTGTAAGTATACAAGGACTACACGTATATGTAGATGTACCAGGTAAATGGTCTGTGAGATGTAATTGCACCAAAAAAAGATATTACAACGCGGTACCGCGCTCGAAGCTAGCACGTATTTCTGTAGTGTATTTGTCGTAGTACCGCGCAATCTATGAAAGCACAAAGGTCAGAGTATGAAAAAAGTCATGCGGTATTAAACCAACCTTCTTGTTGAACACCCGATTGTGCTCATTGATATAGGTAATGTCCCCTTCGTCCTCATTAGGCCTCTTGCGTGAGAACTTGCCCTTTTTGTCGATGCTGAATGATTCAAGTTCGAGGAAGTTAGAGACTGTCCAAATGAGCCCAAGGTTGAACAACACGTACTCTTTGTTGATTTTGGACACCATTCTGTCAATAGCATCCTCAGAAGGCTTGTTATCACCATACATGAGGGTGTTAGCATCTCGATACAGATTGTCGGCGGCGAGCTGCTGCTCGAGAGAGGAGGTGGAGACCTGAAAAGTGTTTAGGTTTGGTCACAAAGTCTGACGAAGAGAAACAGACATACTTGCAGCGAAAGAGGGCTTGCTTTAGGATTGAAGTTGGAGAGCGTGCCAGGAGCTAGACCCATAGCGACCTCCTTCTGCTTATTGTAGGCATCAAGGTCTGGTTTAATGAGGTCAAGGTCTTTCTTATACCGTCGACGAGCAGCATGAGCATCATCTTCTCAGCGAAAACAACGCATTAGCAATGCGAGAATGAAATATCATTCAGTTTAATCTCACCATGGAACTCGAAATCAGCTCTCCGCTTCTTGCGTGCAAGTTTTTTCTCCCAAGCGTCATTCTCTTCAATCGTATATTCCCAATTCTTAGCGCGATTGACGTCTTCGCCCCGCTCTTCGGCATCAGCCTTTTCCCGAAGAGTCTCTGCGAGTTTCCTCTGTCTTTCGAGTCGGGCTGCGTCACGAGCTGTAACCTTCAGCTTGGTACTTTCCTCTATTAGTGATTGACGATTTGCTCGAGAAGATGCAGCCTGAATGAAGGATATTATTAATTATATGTTGAGATTTCTGAGGGTAAATCATATGAACTCACCAATCTCTTTCGTAGCTGGTCCATCTTGGCCTTTCTCTCCTCTATGGTCATCTTGGAAGACCCAGCCTCAATTTCAGCACTCTCCATATCTGTATCTTCGGTGGGGTCCTGCCCTAGAGATTCCGTCGGCTCCACAATCGTTGTAGTCGCTTCTTCAAATCGTGTTGAAGAAACCATTGTTGAGGTTGGGTGGGAAATGAAGCCGGTTACACTGCGGGGATGAAACCCTAATGTTGTGGTGAATATGAAGAGATTAGGTACAAAACTCTCCAAAAATTCTCTTCCCGAGTTTGCTGAGACTTTTCAAAATTTTCGCCATGAAACAATCATGAACGTGGTAGGAAACGCGATTATTTTGAATATTCCTACATTAATTTCAGCCTAATCCTTAGCAGATTGTTCCAAAATAATCTCAGCTACAATTTTCTACAAAATTCTCGAAAATTTCAGCCTATTCTTCATGAGAAAAGTCCTTCATCCCCGCAGTGTAATTATTAAATGCCTACATCTTCGTTTGGCATTGTATTTCCCACGGAGCCTCTCATTGTGTCAAGTTGCAACTTGAGTGTGTTTGTGAACATTGACTATCGCAGCGACACCTCGTTGATTAGAACCACCAAACCTCTGTTCGTCGTCTCACCCTGTCGTTCTCTATCCATGCCGGACTTGACAGAGTCAGAAGCTATCAAAGCTCTGTTCGAATCAACTTCAGACTATTTGCCGTTCTTGCACAATCCAAGATCTTCTACACAAGATGGAAATTCCCCTTCAAGCAGTCTTTCACAACGCTCGCCTTTTCCACTATGTAAATCTCTTCAGCACAAAACTTCTGATCCGCTGCGGAGCACTGATCCTCTCCTACAACATCCATCCCTCAATCTGTCACAAGCTTCCCCCATCACCTACTTTTACCCAAATGGTTTTTTTGACAACGTTGCGCAATCAAGCTCCGCTCCTCCATCTGATGTGTCCCCGCCTTTCCCAACGCACTCTTTCGCCTCGGAACTTTGGGCTCAACATGTCGACCCGACACTTTCCTCGCCAACTCCTTGTAGGTCGATCTCATGCTTTGATCTGGTTGGAACTATCGGGTGCGGCTCGTATGGGAAAGTACTGCTTGGAAGCATCAGCAATGAATCTACTGGTGGCAGTGTTCTTCGCGCTATCAAGGTTATGAGGAAACACGATATACATGAAGATGGTGTTGAGGAGGTCAAAAGAGAACTTCGCGCTTTGCGCTGGATCGCTGATACGGCAAGGTATGTCGATGCGACGCAACAGCCTCAGAACTCCGGCGTGTCGTTTCTCCAAAAGATGATCGAAAGTTTCCAGAATGAAGAGTTTGTATTCATAGTCCTGGTCAGTCGCAGTTGGTACATACAATATGTGATCTTATAAATGCCTCTTCGTTCCAGGAATATCATCCTGTGTCTTTGGTTTATCCATTGGTCGCCGCTCGACTTCGGCTACACCCTTGTTCTACGTCTACGTCTTCCGATGCAAATAACTCTATTTCAAAGTCAAAATCCCTTCCCGTCTCCTTTTCTTCACTTTCTCTTGATCTGCAGTCAGCATCTCGATCTAAGGACTGCATCATTCCATTCGAGAGGCTCCGTCTCGTCGCCGCTGAGCTAGTCTTGGGACTCATCTTTCTCCATCAAAGTGGCATCGTCCATCAAGACATCAAGCCTGCCAACATTATGATATCTTCAGATGGTCATATTGTTATAGCAGATTTCGGTGCTTCCAATGCCCTCCCTTTTTCTTTTAATTATGATTTTCCGGTCATGCCAGGTTCTCGGGTGCAGAAAACGTTTCATCCTATCGTATTAAATGCTCACGACTTTATTACGTTTACACCTCTCTATGCTGCCCCCGAATTAGTTTGCCGAAACAGAGCGGGCCTCATTATATATGATTCACGAGTGGATTGGTGGAGTTTTGGAGTGGTCTTGTATGAGCTTGCGACAGGAAGTGCACCGTTCACTATTCCTTCAGCTACTACTACGAAAGACGAAGTTCTACCTCTGGGCGATGGACGTCATCACAAGGAAGCAGAGCGCAGAAACATGGGGAATTTCAGTTTGAGCTTCGGTGCAATGGAGAATCTTCTGGCCGCATTACAGTGCGACGAAGACGATCACATTCATGACTTAGTTTTACAGTTTCAAACATTCATACAAGCGGTGGGTGCTTCTTGTGTTTTACAATAATGATTCAGCTAACCAGCCATATACAGCTCCTCGTCGAACATGCTCATGAGCGTCTATCGGGGCAAGATGTGAAGGATCATTCATTTTTTGAGTTCATTTCGAATTCATGGAATGAAGTCGCTGCGCTGGAGCACCCTCCACTTCCTGGGCCCCTGGCAGTGTCTTTAGATCCCGATATCTCGCTGGGAATAGCTTTGTCCCCGAGGATTTGTAGTTCCACTTACGATGATAGATCTTTGGTTGCGAGTCTTTCCCAGTCGACAGGAAATGAAAGGAGAAGCCTTCACGAATGTAATCAACTGAATTCGCCCTCAAGTCTCAACATCACCTGGTCCGTACCCAGTGAAGGTCTCCTTGCAGACGATCCCATAGATAGTCCCCTCGTTGCCCCAGAACGTTCTTGCAACGACAAAAACACTGATGTAGCGCACAATTTACGCGAAACAGTATCGGCCTCTGTCAATACACTCGATGAAGAATCGTTTCTGTTCATTCATTCGGACGAAGAAGCAAATCAAGGGGGAGAGGAAGAGGAGGTGAATGAAGACGGCATGAGTAGCCAAATCAGTCCATTACAGTCGTTCCCGTCAACAGCGTCGCTTCATTTTGTGTTCCCAGCACCAGAGCAGGTCAATCAAGATCTGAGGCTTGATCCCGTCGAACACGAATCTCAACCCGTAATGAATGCAAATTCCGAAGCTGAGATGGGTGTCGACGATGATGTAGAAGTATGGAATCCATGGAATCCAAGGCCATTCGATGCACTTTTAGACCCAATTGATTCCTTCCCGTCTGTACTACCGAATCCCTACTCGCCTCGGCCGACCCTTGTCCACGGTCCAGAATCCGCCCATGAATATCAGTCTCTACATGGCGTAGCTTCGCTCGATTCTCAGTCTAAAACAGATTTTCATGTGACTTCCGCAGAATCAGCGAAACCCTCCGTCACTGGAGACACCAGGAGGGAGATTGCAGATGAAAGTAATCCCACCGGCGATACATCTACCCCTGGTAGAAATATGGACGACCAGGACACAGAGAACCCGAGACTCAGAAACAATCAACTTCTTCCCATGAGACTCAAATCCAACACTATCGATATTACTTCTGTTTCGTCTCTTGCGGTCAAGGAAGTTAGGGAGGGTGAAGATATTCTATTCTTTAGCGCAAATACACAACCCCGACGAAAATCAATATCAATTCCAAGTTTGGACAAGAAGACGAGAGGAAAACGTTCTTTCTCTCGATTTTCTCTATCTGTCCGACTACCGAATCACAAAATCACCGAACATTCGAGTATCAATACTACTATAAACTCTCCTCGTTCAGTCGTCGAAGGTGGAAACCCGTTCGAATGCCCTCTGATCGACACTAGGAGCAATATACGCAAGAAGCGCTTCTCCTTTCCTGCCTCGTTTTCTGGTTCTGAATCCAAGGGGGAGAAGGGGAAGAAGGAGGAGACAAAGCGGCAGGAACAGTGCAGTATCAGCGCTACTAATAACCCAAGAAGACGATTTTCTGCCCCACTCTCTTTCCCGTCTCGAGGTCCTCCCAGCTCCTTCGACGCAGCCAAAATTAACCTCAGGCAAAAATCACACATCCTATCAGGCATGACCTCAAGATCACAAAATGCTCCAACAAATGAAAAGCCAGCATCAAATCCGGCTTTATCTCCTGCCCAGCTTCCTAGGGCCATTGGCGGTGGTGGTGGCGGCATCAGCGTTCTACCTTTTCCTGCCCACGAATTGGATCGTATGCGAATTGAGTATCAGAACCGTCGAGCTACGGATCCAATTCCTATGCCCTGCACGCCACGAATTCGGAGTGTCAATGGATATGCACACACAGCGACACTTGGTCGCTCAACGGGGACGAGAATGATGGCTCAAGCACAGGCTATGGCTTTGCAGCGCGGACACCACGGCGAGCAAGGTGCTCGTCGTGCTCCAAGTGTAGCTTCCCGAGCTAAGCACGGCCACACCCACAGTCAAAGCAGTCACAACAGTACAGGAACAGGGAACTTGAGTCCCTTTTTGCAGAATGAGCTGACGATGGCAGTTTTGGGTGCGATGGAAAGTAAGGGTAGTGAGAGCCGGGACTTCACGACAATGAACACGATCAGGAGTGGAACATGTAGGTCGAAAGCACGAATGGGGATTAGTGCTTCAGTCCGTGCTCAGTCTTTGCGTCAAGGACAGGAAGCTGTTTCCACAGAATGGCGTCTCGAACAGGATCGTGAGCCAGCCACGTCGGAACTCGCCGCAATTCCAGCGACGTTGCCCCGAAAGCGGCGAGCGTCTTGGGCTGGTATGGTCCGCACCAGTTCACGTAATCACGATAGACAGCCGCTCGAGCAAAGCACAAAGGCGAAGCCGATACAGTCCACTCCGAGACTGGCAAGTGTGCGTAAAGGAAAGCTGGGAGAAGCTGGAAATCTGAAGGAATTGGGAAGTGGTATCTGCTCTGCCGGAGAGGGGAAAGTTGGATCAGCGTTCGAGGATCCTTGCCATCGTCTCTCAATGCCTGACAGTGAGCACTCTCATCATGGCAGGCAAATACCCTATAAACGAGCTGAGAGCAGTAGAATGGAGAAGTCCAGGGTCGATGACGCTACCAGAAAACGTTCATTGGGCAGTCGTCTATGGAAAAAATTGAAGCAGATTGTATTTCTTTGAATCAAGGACTAATCTCCATCTTGACTTCCGTTCTTCGTCATTCACACACGTATTAGAGAAGTGTTAACAACAGTATTCTGGGTCGGTCGAGAAATTGTGTAGCATTAGATAGCGACGAGTATGATCTATCCTAAATCCTGAATACATCCCTCATCGTCACACCTCTCGAAGACTATGGATCGCCTATGAAGCAGAAAATAGATTAGTAAAATTTTCTAAGGACAGCGACGAATCCAAGAAAAACAGAAGGTCAGTATTGCAGAAAGGTCATCAACTGGATAAAACCATATGACTGTTGAGCTTGATATGTGATTTTTTATTCATCAGAGAAAAGAGAAAATAAAAAAGATAAGCAAGGAGGAGAAATACATACCGAATACGCGTGAACCTGCTGGAACTGCAAAGTTTGGCAGATCGATGTTGACCTGATGTTGGACGTTGAAAGTTAAAAGAAATAAGAGCAAAATTAGGTTTTTATAGCTTCTGATGATTAAAGCTGCCGAAATGGCTACACCGGCTGGCATATTGACTCAAATGACATCCACCATAACCCCCGCCCATTCGGCCTCATCGCCTACGAAATCCAAGAAGGATAGGGTTCGCGGAGAGAAGGGAAAGGATAAAGAACGAAAGGATAAATTTCCTCAGCATGAGGAAAGGTTGAAGACGATCGTCCGAAAGCTTCCTCCCAATCTACCAGAAGAGATCTTCTGGCAGAGTGTACAAACTTGGGTAACAGACGAGACTGTCTCGTGGAAGATATACTACCCGGGAAAATTCCGACGTCGGTAAGTCAGTGTGAATTCTAATCGTGTATGAGATTAAACAATAGCCAGGTTGAATAAAGAGAACGTACCTTCGCGCGCGTATATCCTCTTCAAAAATGAAGGGCAATTGGCCCTTTTTAGCAAAGAGTACGATGGACACTTATTCAGGGATAAATCAGGCAGGTTTGCTTCATAGCTTACAAGAACACCTGTCTCATCGTTCGCAGGAAACGAAGCGCATGCTGTCGTGGAATTTGCGCCGTATCAAAAGGTACCGCCCGAAAAGAAGAAGTTAGATCCTCGCAACGGAACAATTGAGAAAGGCAAGTGCTGCCCCCTCTAGCTAATGAGTACTAATCTCATCATTGTCGCAGACGAGAACTATATCTCATTCATTGAATCCCTGACTGCATCTGCGAACCGTGAACCCGTATCTATTGAAACACTCAGTGCGTTACAATGTGCATTATGTTCCTCGTATTTCGCTCACACCGAGATGCGCAGTCGCGTCTACTCAACCAGTCCCGCAACCCAAGACAACACCACTTCTTGAAGCACTAAAGGCCGAGAAGAACGCTATCAAAGAGAAAGCTGCGGTCAAAGAAAAGGTGGCCATCATGCGGAACGCGGCCCTTGAGGCCAGTCGAAAAGAAGATTCTGGCAAGAAGAAAGGTGGAAAGACAGGCAGTGATCCTTCGGCATCATCATCTGTACTTCCTCCTTCGAGTAAGAAGGCTCTTCACAAGAAAGCTGTGTTGAATGCCAATAACACATCCACTCCCACAGCAGGCGGTCCTGCTGCCAAGTCTGGTGGTCCGCCTTCTAAATCCTCTAAAGCCTCACGACAACAATTATCCCAGCCCCAAACCCGCACTCAACCTTCGGTCCAACCTCCAACCAAATTGCTAACACATAATCCACCAGTAGCACCTTCAAATCCCGAATCTCAATCCAAAACAGACCCATCTTCCTCGACTGCTCCGACCCCTGCTCCTCGTCGTGTTCGTCCCATGTTAGGTTTGGCTTCTCGTCAGTTTGAAGCCGCTTTGAGCGGGGCCGGTGTTAACGCAGCAGAACGAAAGTCCCGCAAAGAGCGAGAGAAAGAACGAGAGGCAGCCGCGGTGAACAAGGATAAAGAACACGGTCCTCAAGAACAAGCACTTGCATTAGTAATTGGGAAAGATGCACCGTCCATTTCCACTAATATCCCAACTGCCAATACGAACAACACGCTCGTTTCCTCAGGCTCAAAACCTCCCTCTCCAAAACGTGATCGCGGTGGTTCCAAACGTAAAAACAGCGTTAGCAGCAATAGTGGGACCCCGATAGCTACTACTCCCAAGGTGCCCAGCATACTGCAGCGTGCTGTAATAGCAGACATTTCGACTGGGTCTATACCACCAGTAATACCGCCACGTGGAGGTGATGAATCTGTGTCAGGACCAAGTTCTTCTGTTGAGGCTGGCCCTGGCATCCGTGGTGGAAGGCGGGGTCGAGGTCGTGGAGCACGCGGCGCTTCAAATTCCACTACTCCTGGGCGATCTGGCTGAAGGTCCGCAACTCGGGCCTGCCACTAATCATCAGCCAACTCCGAGCTGCTCACTGAGGCACTTTCTCCGTTCTTAGCGCTATGTGCTTAGATTCACATTATGATTTTTTGCAAAGATCGTCGATGTCGCTAAATGTTGTATATGTGTGTGATTGTGATTGTTCGAGCACGGTTCAAGTCCACATGTAAACCAGATGTAAACTGGGCTTTTTCATCTACGCTGCTCGTGATGCTATACACAGCGCTTACTTTATAAGTTATCATGCATAATCATGACAGCCACCATATAGTTTTCATATCATCTTATAAAGCCTTTCATCTCGATCACGCTAGGACCATCAGCGCGAGGTAAAGAAGGGAAAAAAACCCCAAAGCAGCCGTACTGGGGTTTCTGGAAAACATATACGCATCCTTGATCCATTCCGTTTTTATCTACCACCGCCATGTCTTCACCTCAGAAACGAGTCTTATGTCTTCACGGGTGAGCAGAGGCTGCCTTCGTCTTCGGGGCAATAATTTCTTATAGTAGGATGTTTCAAGGTATTCACAGAACGCGAGCATGTTTTCTAAGAAGGTCCTTAGTACAACCTAAAACGGTGCTTGGTCAAATAATCTAACTGCGGTGGTGTCTAGCTCGCGGCTCTTCGTCAACAACTTCCTGAAGTGGAGCTAGGTACACCATCTTTTTCACCTCAATCCATTCAATTGACACACTTCTGATACTCAGTCTTCATCGATGCACTACATGTCCTACAGCCGGTCGATCTGCCTGCACCATCCCAAATGGGATACTTTTCCGGATTTGATTCAGAACCGCCGTCGAAAGAGCCTCAACGTGGGTGGTGGAAAACACAGAACGTGCAAAGTATTGCTGCAGGATTAGAAGTTACGCTTGCACAGCTAAAGGACGTGTTGAAGGAGCAAGGCGTCTTCAATGTAAGTATTTGCAATCGCATCGCTTGTCTCACGTATTGAGGATCCGAACGACCTTTTCAGGGTGTATTGGGCTTCAGGTACAGGAATGCGTCATACATCAAGTTCTCACAGAATTAAACCTTCAAATTTTAACAGTCAAGGAGCTGTTCTAGCTGCCCTCCTTTCTGGTCTCGTACGTCGCCCCTTATATGCCTCTTGAAATGCGCCTCAATACTCGTAATCCTCAATCCACACAGCTTGAGAAACCAGAAACGTACCCTTTGTTCCTCGAAGACGGCAAAGCAGTACATCCACCATTGTTCGTATCCGATTTCTCTCTAGCTGGGACCAGGCTCATGCCCATACTTCTTTGTTTCTTAGTGAATTCTGTATCTCTGTCGCGGGATACAAACCTCTCGACCCATTGGGTGCTAAGTTGCTCACGCCAAACTTCAAAACGCCTACATTGCATGTAATAGGCCACAACGACATCATCGTCACTCCAGAACGGTCTCAATCACTAATTGATGCGTCGTTGAATGGGCGCGTAGAATTCCATGACGGAGGTACGTGCTCTTATCCCGGCTGTCGCCTAATACACCTGAAATACTCGGGCATTAGCTGAAAATAAATCACTCTGCAGGTCACTTTGTGCCATCTAAGACTGCTTGGCGGAAATTTCTTGCTGAGTACATACGAAACCCGAGTGCCAATACTCCTGGACCGAATGGCATAAAACCAGCGAGTAATGACCGCACAACTTTCTCTGAGCCTGTCACGCCCATTTTGGAATGATTTGAATCCTAGTAGTAACCCACATCGGTACAATCTTCATGAATCATTGTTAGCGGGTCCTGTGTGAGCTCTTGTGGATAGATAGCTCTTTTAGACAAAATGTAGAATCCTTTTGAGGTCTAACCGGGCGTGAACTTTACCTTGAGTCGTTTGGACATGACCTAATTTTAATTAGCGCCCCATGAAGAGTCGAGCCAACCTCATAGCGCCACTGTCATAAGCTCTATTAGAACCCTCGTAATTTCCGTGCGAGCTTGGTATGAGCCCAGCATCTATTACACTAAGCCACATATACCTTCTTATGACATGGCTTCCAAAGCACGAAATACTTCCCGACGCTCAAGAGCAGCTCAAGCTTGCATAACCTGCAGAAAAAACAAAGGTCTCTACCTTCTTTTCGGAATTTACTATCCTTCAATTCTTCTAACCGATATCTATCAGCCCGATGCGAACTACTTGACGACTTGAAGACTTCCGAGGTCCTTCGCTGCCACCGGTGCAAGACACTTGATTTGCGATGTTCGTATCAGGACGCTGACAGGCAATCTCTGCGCCTAGGGCGCAAACCCGGCATTTCGCAGGCCTGGGAGCAGCTCGTTGATTTCACTGATGTCAAAGCTATTCCTCAATCAAGTCCTTCGACCACGACACCCACTACCACATCTCTAATCACAGGATCCCAATCTCCCGAAGAATCTACACCAATTCCAACTATATCGACAGCTTTAGATCTCAAAGTACTGCCACAATCAATATGGAAATATCGGCTGGTCGACTTTGGTCAGTGGAGGTATTGTGGCACCGACGTTGACGACGACCACTACGATTGGTCAACTCCCATGTCCGCCGTACATCAAATTTCTGCCCAGCATCAAGCTCAGCTTTATAATCAACCTCGAATGAAATCAGAAGGACAAAGTCAATTTCAATCTCAAGTCGAGCTTTTGGAAGATATACTTGAAGAGTCGCAAATTAAAGAGCTCCTACAATTGTGCGTCCTCCGTTCTCTATGTTGCTGCTCGAATTGATTTTTTTGCAGGTTCGATGAGAGCTTTTCACCATGGTTAGGCTTCTCACTTATTCATTCCGACTCGTTCCCGTTGCTCGATCTCGTGTGCTGTACCATCTCCTCGAGAAAACTATCGTCATCACCATCCGTTCCCTTCGTCGTTGACCGTCTTATCTGTGCCACTGAACGTGCGATCTCCCAGATTGTTCTTCGCCCGCCTGCGGAATATGTGCGAGAATGTATCCAAGCTTTGATTCTGATCGCTCTATGGGAACCATTATCGGATTCAAATGAACCAGAGGAAGGGTGGAGAGATCCGCACCTGCTCTTAAGCTGTGCGCTCAGTTTGGCGACCAAAATCAGACTAAATGAAGCTCCCGAAAAGTATTCGACGTTGAAGAAAATGAGAGAACAGGGCTTAGAGGTCGATCCATTACAGTTGGCTAGTGCTGCGGATCTTGCTAGGCTTGTATGCGGTCTTTGCATCAATTCAGAACGATTCGACTAATGTTTATCTCATACAGTGGGTCTCTCTTACCAATGCTGAATTGCTGTGAGCTTTCAATTTTCAAATTTGTCATACCTCTCATTTCTAAAATCTCTCATGCTCAGCTCGTGCATCGGAACCTACAGGACACCATTTTCTGAAAGGCGGAAGACATACCTCAAATGTTTTCCCCGTAGTCCAAGTCACTTTAGCCCGTCGACCTTAACTGACAGTACCGAAGCTATGGATGTCCGACTCCGACTTCTTGCGGAAACCCTTAACGCGACTGAAGAGGGCCTTTCCGTGCGGTTGAACGGGATGGAAGAATTTGAATCATGGCACCACGCAATGACAGGCGCATTTCAAAAAATCGATAATTGTACGAGAATTTTATTGCCTTTGAGAGGTAGGCTCAATACTATAGTTGTCTTTACGCAGTAACTTGACACAATACTTTAGTCATGTTTGGCTTGGACCATACGCTGTTCTATCGCGTGCAAGCTATCGTAACACGATGCTGCCGCCTTCTCGTCATCCACAATCCTGTCAATGCTGCACGCAGACTTTCGACTTACTACAGTCATGGAGCTCTGGAGTCTAGATCTTATTCAAATATCTTCGCAGAGATTTTCACGCCCTGGGGAAAAGAAGCCTTGCTGATCTCTGAAGAAATATTCGTCTCATTCCAGGAGCTTCTCGAAAGGATCGATCGTGACGAAAGTTATGTCCAATTTCTTGCTTCAACACCAGACTACTTCTTCCATTTGATCCAACTTGCTGGTGTTTTCCTCATTTCCTTCAAATTCATGGTGTTCAATGCTCGGAGATGTGTGTTACCTGGGTCGAGCGACTTGTTGCTCGAGAGCATCATCCAACGCTTGAAGTTGCTGCAGGTGCCCAGAAAGCATCCCGCATCAACATGTGCTGACCTACTCAAAGGTCTGTTGGAGTTGTGGATGCATAGGGAGGAGCTGTTGTCTTCAGTGCAGTCACAGCCGCAGCAACACCAGCAGATCCCTGGGGAATCAAATAGAGTTGACAGCCTTGTTCAAGGCCAACTCAGGCATACGGTCGAGGGGCATGGTCGAGAGCAACTAGGGGATAGGGAGCTCGAGGTCACAAGCGTAAATGAACCCCACAACGCTACCGCGATCGCCGCTTCGCCGACAGAGTACCTATCTGCCTCATCCATCAGTGCGAGGGAAATTCGCCAACTCTCTCAGAACGTCATGATGCAAACAGATTTGGATCTCAGTTCGATGTGTTCGTCAATGCCCAATGCCATCACTGTGGGAATGATCGATAATCCTCATGTCGGCGACGAGTTTTCCGATATCTTTCAAGACGTTCAATTTTGGCAAAATCTATCTATGCATCAACCAATGTCGGGACAATGACATCAATATAGTATGCCCTAATTTCATTAATTGTGCTTCGAGTGCTTGTTGGATCCTGAGCACTATCCTCGTGTGGATCGCGTTTGACCTGAATATAGATAGTCTAGTCGTTGTATATAGGTGAGTTTTCATCGTGTCTCGTATCCACTCTGTGGCATTGCTATGCAGAATGTCGCATGAGGTCTACATGAGGACTCGATGACAGAAAAGAACAAGATCTGGATTTTTTTTTCAAATCATTAGAGTGCATTCTCGTTACAATGTATCGTACATTTACGCAACAAACTTGCCCATCGTCTATTCTGCCTACAACCATGCTGTCTTTGTCTTCTCCCTCGCGAGTCTTAGCGCAAGTTACGGTCAAACTATACCATGCAAAATTCAGCGGGATGGAATACGATTGGCAGTATTTCAATCAACGGGGCACTATTCAGTTCTGTCTGAATAACTGTGAAGCTGATGTCGAGCTTTCCACCACAGAGGAGAGCGCCAGTTCTAAGCTTATTGAGGCTGATTACTGGTTCCGCCTCCGAGATGAATTGTCAGGAAAGATTTTATGGACCTTTTCGATACCGGAGGAATGTAGATATCACATCGAAAAACCCTTTTTCCATATCTTCAACGGTAGGGTAAGTATAATTTCCTGGTTTTGCTTGACTATCACCAAACATTACCTCTAGAGCAGGATGTGGGGATTCCTTTTCGATAGAGATGAAGATGGATATGCTTTTGGGCAGAGTGTGCAGGCGCATTTACCTTCTTCTGCAACACAAGACTCGCAAATGAAGGGTATTCCTCTTTACTTTCCGCCTTGATCCGCCCTTCTCATCACGCTTTTGTAGTTCGCAAATCTCCTTCCAAACATTCTGGACGTGCACCAAGTGTTCGCTCTGAAAGAACTACGATATCCAGATTTGAAAATTTTGGATTTTCAAATGCAAGCGCTGCTACTCTAGCTCCACAAGTGTCGCCCGAACACAAACCTCGACCACCAATGATGGGACTTTCTACATCCATTATCTCACTTCCCCAAACCAATTCTTTTTTGCACATCGGACACATCGGACTTGGCAGAGACGGTGTAATCGAGTGCTCAGAAGGGATAAACCCTGCGTGGTCGAAGGTAATAACAGAGCTGCAGACTCACGCAAGTCTCGTACCAGAAGCGCTCAAGCGCAAGGAGTTTTTCAATAATCTTAGGTCGGGAATAAAGAGACTCGGGCCTGCGACCGTGCGCTCAGGTCGTTCGTGAACAAATGTAGTATGTAAGTAGGATAGGCTGGTTTGACACCAAGTTTGGCTGTATTATAAAATATGCCAGATGTGATATAAAACATAAGGAGAGATCTCTTCGACGCAGAGAATTTCTCTGTCGCAGTTGTGTATGCCTCGCATAGAAGGCTTTTCGTTGATGTTATTAGAAGCGTGTCAAATCACGTCCAAAAATCCCTGGAATATCAAAACAATGTCAAACCAACTGCATCTTCGAGAAAACCGAAACTTGCAATTAAGAAACCAATAAAAGGGGACCAAAATCCTAATACATCAGAATTAGTATCTATTTTCCTTTTCACTCTGGCAGAAGATTTACTCACTTATTTCTGACACTCAAAGTCTGCGTAAAGTACGCCGATCTCCAAAGCAGCCAAGCAAGGCGCCCCTTCTCTTTATTCAGCCCGGGTAGACCTCCCTCTTCCGGCCTGTCATAAATGGCTTTCCTACAATCGTCTCAGCATTAATAATACATACAATAAAGCTCTCGTGAAGACACACTTACCAGTTACCTACATAAGCCAGAGTTCCTTGGTTATGGAACTCAAACGGCTTCTCGTGAGGTTGATCTTTGATGATCTTGTTGAGCCTTTTGTAAAGGTATTTGGCCTGTTGATTGGCAACTAGGAAAACGATGTTGAATCTTTGAGGCAAGTGTCAGGAGTCTCCGAGACTACTACACAAACCTTGCGCGGTAGCAGGAAGAACGCCGGTCGCAATGGAGGCCGCATCACCAATCACGTAGACGTCGGGATCAGGCGTACCATCAATTCTTAGGGCGTTCAGATGATCATCTGCGATGATACTTTCAAGCCAGACGGGGATCTAGGATTGTATCTTAGCTGCAACGATTGAGAACGCGAACCTCACCTTTGGCTTTTCTGGTGCTTCTTGAATTCAGTAATTGAAGCAATGAGAGGATTCGGGGAAAGACCCGTTGACCATACAAGTAAACCGTATGGGACTGTGTAGTCAATTAATTGACGCGGAGTCGCTGAAACGAATGTCCAAGGTACCTTCCCCTTGCTCTTTGATGAAAAGTTTGCCCTGGGGGTCACAAAGTTTCAATAAGTAATATCTGGAAATTCCAGCAAAACTTTTACCGATTCAACCTTATCAACGTGATGACTTGTCCAAATACTGATACCTTCTCTACGGAAACTTTTTTCGGCATATCTGTTGAATGAAACAGATCAATGGGTCACTGATTTTGGTCATCCCACTGGATTTTACTTACTGTACAAGATTACTGTCGAACATCCCCAAGATGCTTGGCGCGACATCGTAGAGGTTGATTCGAGCCATTTTAGCTAAAGAGGGATAGTGCTCCCAAATTTCGGCGTGCAATAAATCGTGCAGCTCTGCAGCAAATTCCACTCCAGTCGGCCCTGCTCCTACTATAACAAAGTTCAATAACTGCCGACGTTCATTATCGGAGAGAGTTGGCTGATTAGCCTGCTCAAAACCTAGGGTGAAATCAAGTATATAAGCGTAATGTAATGGAAACCAAAAAAAACAGGTTTTACACTCCAAAATTCGGCTTCGAATTGCTCGCGCGTCGCGTACATCCTTCAAAAAGTGAGCGTGTTCTTTAACACCTGGAATGTTGAAAGCTACGCGAAAACCGAAAGATTACACATTGAAATAGAAGTACGTATTTTTGCTTACTTTGTGAATATGCTCCCACAGCAATGACAAGTTTATCGTACTTTAAGGGGAAGAATAGCCCGCTTCCTGGGCTAGTGGTCGATATCTGGTGGTCGTAAGCGGCATCACTAGGGGACGCGACGTGACTTGGTTTTGTTGCAGGCATCTTCGATTTGATTTCATAATTATTCTGATAAATGGTCTCGAGACGTACACACTGTAACACCTTATTTCTAAAATCTGATGGGCCGCGGCAAATTACATTGTGCTCGTACATGGAATTTAGTTTGGGTCCACGTACCTATGCTGTCGCACCACGCTTGATAGATGCCCTAGCGGTTCCACGAAAATTCAACGACAAACACGCAGATTAGACTCTACACGTACAGCGGCTGGAGAATATCTGCGAACCTACGCAGATAATTTAGTCAAGTTTCTTCAACTAGTATCCATCCTTACGGGTTCGATTGCGCAACGGAATTCGAGTGTCCCGACTGCACAACTAGCTAACAGAGGCGTAAAATTGAAATAATTATTCGGGGATACCAAGACCACATCTATAATCTTGGTTAGGATGTGCTACCCGCTCGGGAAAAATACACACCCCATCTTTTCTTATCCACTCCCCGAAGCACTTCGTATCCTCCCCATCCAGACCCAAGGATTACCAGACGCTGCTTCTCTCGACGGCAGCTGGAAGAGAAAGCACGTGGTCCTAGCTGGTGACGCAGTAGAGGTTGCTTAATTAACATGAGGAAGTAAGCAAAGAGCAAGTCTGGATCCGTGCAAGAAAAGTTGAAGGATAATATACGTTCCGTTCCGTTCGGCGGAATAAATCGGTGAGCAATGACATCATGTCGAGAGCTCATTTATGTATGTTCTTTTATGTTGCATCTATACATACTCCGATAGCTCAAGGTTCAATTCGAGGCCGGGTGTGAAGAGATTACATTTTGCTTATACATATACAGTCATCTACCACCATTTGGGATGACCAAATCTCTCCGACCAAAATTTCATCATGTACACCTTATTTATGAGTATTTTCGCATGTTCGGCATTCATGAGAGCATTTATACAAACTTTCTACTACCCTAAATACATTATCGAGGGAGGGATAGTTGTGCCAAGGTCTAATCAGTATGAAAATCTGTTATCAAGTGAAAACGAGCATTTGGGATGCACTGATAAGATGTAAGATAAACCAATTTAGGAAATTATGTATATCCATCTGATGTGATTAAGCCGTAATTCAAGTGCTTTTCTGCCTGCTCAACTCTTTCCACCTCACCTGAATGTTGCTATACCACGATATATAGTATTAGAAGGTTGGAAAATGTGTTGAATGATAATATCATTATGTTTACCAAGCCATAAGACCACATCTCAAGTTTAACAATGGCAATCATCAAAACATTTTTCATTTTCATCCCATAATGACACTTTCTGAGTGTTACGATGGGACTATGCAAATACATGCTCATCTGAGTAGCTAATACTTTGAAGGGGTTATCCTACTGCATGCCTCGAAAAATTCCGAAACCAGAATAGCTATAGATCATGGTAAAACATCGTTTGTCCCATTTGATGGTGGTGTCCCAAATGATGGTAGATGACTGTATACATGTATCATCAACACTACAAAAAATTATGTGTTTGTCCCTGCTTGGTCCAATCATTCCGATTGGTTAGACAAATTTTGTCTTAACATAAATGCACGTGCGGAGCTGTTTGATGTGCATCGCACACTAAGTATAATTATAATACAAACGAACACTGCACGGGCGAAGGTAGCGAGTGGGCGGAGCAACGCGACGCCCTGAGCGGAACTGAGCTTCTCATCGTGCATCGCACGGGTCACTGCTAGTATTAAGTACATTTAATTTACTGTAGGAATAGGACGGCGCATGTGAAGAAATCAACGAGAAATCGTGGACGTAACGTTTGAATCCAATGTGAGGGAAAGAGAATCTTAATCAAGAGTTCTGGGGGTAAGAATGAACCGCGTGTAGCATTTCGTCCACCATACCCATGAACGAAGTCCAATCTTCCTCAGCCCTATTCATGAAGAGCAGTCATCGTCAATTGATACTATATGAAAGAGGAACAAACTTACTTCGCACTCGGGGAGACTAATGGTTCATTGTTCGAAGAAGCAATGGCAGACTGATCCCAGACTTGATCGCTGTGCGTATGGTGGATAGGCGGCATATACGAACTGAAGGTGTTTTGGATCGATGGGTTAGAATTTGGTGATTTGATGCGACGACTATGACTATAGTATGAACCACGATCTTCAATGCCATCCTGCCATCCACTTGATTCCAGCTCTTCATAACTTCGGGAGCGCTTTAAAGAAGGTGCCCCGGAAGGTGAAGGAATTCCACTAGCAGATATCATGGTTGACAAAACATCGCTAGAGCATGATCAACATGGCAGCAGGCTAATAAACATCCAAAACGTACTAGAGACGCCCTGCTGATTCGTGCCTAAACAATCGTTGCCAAGTAAGAACTCTGACCCAAATAGAAAAGTCAAACGAACCTGCGCTCATAGAGTGATAAATACTGCAAGCATGTATATACCTCAGCTGTCTCTTTCTGCTGGTCTGGCATGGAGTTCATCCATGTCCTCTTCCAGAGATTAATCAACAATATCACACCACACATAAACACTTGATGCTGAAAGTCCTCAATCAAATATGTGAATCAGACTGTGCAAAGTTTAGACGCACTATCAAATTCGGGAGTAGGAAGCAATCGGAACGCTGATGCTGTACTTCGATAATGTGAAGATACGATCTTGCAGCACTAGCGCACATGGAAAGCGATGAGAAATTCATATGTCCAGGCCGAAGCAAAGCTTTATGGTTTTGTATCTGGATTGGAGTCGGAAGGAGGCAAATTGATTGGACTAGACGAATTTCTCACCAGAATTCTACTGTGAGTATATTGAAGCATGAGAGATTGGTGGAAGAAAATTGTGTCGGGGTTATGGGGATCCCACTGGACTGTATGTCTATGTTAGAATATTTCACGATGTAGAACCGGAAGAGCTTACGATGACTTGGCACGGTAGCAATCCAATGATTGAGAAATGTTGTTCGTCGTTGTAACATTTGTTCCGGAGTAAGATTGTCTGCATTACCCTTATTAAAAAGGTTCAAACAGGAAAACATAGTTGTGTGCCTTCAACACTTACTTTACGACGTGCGCGTGCAGAAGCGACCAACAGGGTGAGGAGGTGTCGCCAGTATGAAAGATAAGATGGTTTGTCGGGGGGTTGTACGAAACGAAGTTCAGGATGATCGTTGAACCAATATTCATCATCGCAATCCATAGGGAATTCAAGATCGAGCCTAGAAAGGACACAAAGATGAGCAATCAATTTGAAATATGCAAAGCAAGCTCGTTACTGTTCAGGCGTCATCTCTCTTATTCGACCAGTGAAAATGCCTCTGGAAAGATCAAAAACGGTGAGCACCCAATAAGCCCGTCTCCACAGTTCGCATTCCACATCATCGCGATGCATTTCGTTTGACTGTCGCTGAATATTCGACACGACCTCCTGTGCTAGTTGTATACACGGCCTGCACATATCCCACGGCCATGAACCTTCTCCATTAGATGCTGGAAACATGAAGAGCAGTGATAACTATCAACATCGAGCCAGTGAATACAGAAATGCACTCAGAAAACCACATCACGTACTGCATAGAGTTGTATCTCGAACAACGTCATGGGTTGCAGATACGTTAATCGAAGAAACTGAATTTGTTTGAAATATTTCCATCCTAGTGAGTGTTCTGATTGGGTGTTTTCGAACAAATTTCGAGGGTCATTGGAATGTCGTGAAGCGTTGGCGCAGACAGCGAGAAGAGTCGCGCCGAACATCCGATTTCTTAAATGTAGCTTCTCTTGGAACACATGTATTTCGAACGTGGGCTGGTGGAAGAGAGGATAAAGGTAATGCAGTCGCGAGAAGTAAAGAGAAACAAGGTCTCGTAAAAGGTCCTCTTCTGGAAAGATGAACGACGATTCTTCGTCGGCAGTCCACTGAAGAAACAAAGGGATCGATAAATGTAGCTGGATCTCACTAAAGAACATCCTACCGGGGCCTGCTCCCAGAATTCTGGACGTTTCTGAAGAACTATGGCATTGGTGTCTGCGCCGTACATCTCGTCGCGGATATCCAGTGCGGTTTGTAGTAGTTTCACTTGATTGAATTTAGACACACCACTGGAATCGAGCGAAAGGCCATGTATGCGGGTAGCTAAATATTCCATATCATTACGGCTGTCGCAACTTTGGGTATCTTCGTATGAAGCTTCGTGAGATGTGGGTAATGACGAAGCTCTCGAGGTGGCGCTTAGAGGAGAAGGGGTTCTATAAAGCTTGTCGTCTAAAGTTCGTGCGTAAGCTGCGAGATCTATCAGCATGCCACGAGTGGATTGAGGATCTTCCGGAAGGGTAAAGCTCTGAGGAGCAGCCAGTATGGTGTAGATAAGCGTTGCAATTTCAGACGGAGGTCGCCGTTTGGATCTAAGATTTTTCGTTATTGAGTTGAACTGGCCATAGGGTTATTTAATGTGCTCACCCGACTTTGGGACCGCGTTTCTGCAAGAATTGCATAAAGTGAGCCAGGGACAAGGGAGGCTGGTTTGATCTCACACCTTCTTTTCTGAAGTATAGGTGCAGTCTATCTGCAAGCTGATACAATTCGAACAGATCCCATTCGGCATTGATGTTCCATCACCTGAGGCGGATTAATAAATTCAGCAGTGGTTGTTTTTCTGCTAGACCTCACATTTGACTAGAGAACAATTAGTTCCATGTCCTGTTATAGTCCAGAACAAGCAATAATACCACGACGCCGACCACATTCAATGCATGCTTGTGTAGCCCTCCGCTTCCGGGGCTGGACAGAGTGGGTGGAGGCAGAAGAAGACTCGTTATCTGGCATCTTTCGACGGACGAGAAGGTCGAGTTGCGGTTAACTTATAGAAGCTTTGTAATTTATTATTTGGGTATTGAAGCGCGTAGGCGGTGTTTCAGAGTCTGACGCGGGTCACGGGTTCACAAGCGGTCACATTTGATTTCAGACTCGTCGATCTGGAAACGGAGGACCTGGATATTTTACCGGTGCAGTCGGATTTCAATGTTCTTGCCACTACTTGGCCTGTTTTTCTAGGTTTTGATTGATTCTTGATCTTGGATATTGCCTGGATATATGGATGGTCACTTCATGTTCTTGTCCCTTAGGCTTACAACTTTGTATTAAATCACGGAGGACGGAGATCGGGAACTATCTGAAGCAATATCTACGTAAGGCGTATCTCTCATCTGCAAAACCTGGATGTCCGCGAGAGCAAGGGTACTAGCTGGAGAGCACTGTCAGCTGCTTTCGAGCTCTTAGCCGAAAATACAGGTTTTACAGATGCTGTCTGGGCGAAGGGAAGGGGCATGAGCTCACAGAATATCAGGCACTCCGAAGCTCGATTGGATATGGCTGTAAAAATAATGAATACGCATCAACTGCGAGTAACGTAGTCAACCAGATAAGACTTGTTTTCTTGGTTGTTTTCGGGAATTGCAGAATATTGTCTCGCGATCGGCTGCAGTCACCTTGCTTGCAAGGTCTATTCTACCCCGGAATTGAACATTTTTGATGTGCAAGCACACTTTGAACTTGTTTTGTTTTGAAGGTTCCACAACAACTCGGCCATTCTCCATCTACATGAGATTCAGAACATATGGAGGCCCTGTACCCACTCGCGGCATGCCCTGTGCGCGCCGCGTTTTAGATCTACAATATTGAGCAAGCAAGGTGTGGCCCACGACAGTGGAGCCTAGTCAGTACAGGTCAGTATACTTACTACATAAGTGGTCAGTTCCTCGGTTTCTGTGAAGTTACCATCATGAAAAAGTATGAGAGCCCTGTGGAAACCTGATGGAAGTTGAAACCGGGATGAAACTATCCGAGCTGTTCATTGAGCTCAACGAACACAACAGTTGGGCTATGGCATGTACTTACATGTAGAGCTCGAAAAAGTAGCGTGCCTCAGAAGTAATGATAGAGACAATGCTTTAAGAATGAGGTTAATCAACCATGATGAGTGGCATACAGTGTCTTGATGAAATGTGAGAGCCTCCAAGTTTGGTAACGAGTACAGATGAGATAAAGATGTCGACAACCTGCTACATCGGCCAATATCTGATCCAACGGTATGTACATATCCACAATAGTACCAGTCGATTGCAGTCGATTGTCTTTGCAGTGTTGGCAGTTTTGACAGACTGCAAGTATGTGCATATGTATCTCTGGTGTTGAAGTGCCCTGAAATGCCATCTAATGCTATTTATCGAAGGGTATGCTAGGGTGTGCACAGAAAGATCCGAACCAGACCCGAACGTTGAACACTAGTCTCTACTTGCCGGTGCGCGCGCTTAGACGTTTGGTCCACAGTTTGTTCTTGTGCATGATGACTGTGTTACCATACATGTAGTATAGTACATAGTCTCCCGCCACAAGCGCCTTGGTTGAAATTTATTGTCACACTTTGAGCCTGCAGGCAGTTTTTCCGACTTGTCGTATCAGTCAAGAGAGTTTGCGATTACATGAGATCAGTACAAAATACTTACTGTGAAGTCCAGCTTCAACAAAACAACATCACCTAGACTGGGACCAGTCACTAGTATTGCTGAGAGTTCTCACATCTCCAGTTTTTGTCACATCTGTCAACTGACTCGAGTATATGTAAGATAAGCAAGGCGCTCATTAAGCGCCTACTTGCTCCTACAGTGGAACGATCACGTGGATTAGTTGATTTCCAATTGTAACTTCCTCAACTTGAACTTGTCGCTGCCAGTTGTTCTTGAACTCCTCTCACTTTCCCAACCGTGGCTGAGACGTATCTCCTAGTCTCAAGTTGAACTTTGACGCATATCATGTCCTCTTTTCAGACAACGGAAATCCTGTTCAACTCTCCCGCATTGCACTCGCTCAAACGTGACCAACTCGTGAAGCTCTGCAAAATTCACTCTGTAAAGGCTTCAGGGAAGAATGTCGAACTTATCGAGAGATTGAAGAGGGTAGCCGAGGATCTTCCCAAAGGATCACTAAGTATTGGCTCGGGAAATCATGACACTGATAACGGCGATATGGAGATTGACGAGGCGGTTGACAACGGCGGGGACAACAAAGAGAACTACGCCGACCGCAAAATAGGCAGCACTACCGTGATGGTGAATCCTCCTCGTCCAAGTGAGCAATGGGAGGTCATGGAGAGTATCGCGGAGTGCGAGAACGAAGATAGTGGATCGCGAAACGGAACGTTGAGAAGCATCGCGTCCAATAGAGAGTTTGGAACAGGTGGCTCAAAGTGTACGTGTCCTTTGCTCTCTCGAGTTCAACGAATTAAAGACCCGGTCCTCGCAGCATCAACAATCTCATCTATTAAAGCATTGGCCTCTTCTTTGGGGCTCAAACGCAGCACTTCCGCCAAATCCGTCGTGGCCAATTCTCTCTCAACACAACCTCCTGTAGTACCGCCTATAAGTAGTGAAAGTTTTCAGAATGCACATGCGTCAGGAACTCGAGGTGACCGATTTCCGCCTGCCACTGATGACGAGCTCTCCAAACATGCGATTCCATATACCCGTTTACCTGTTCCTTCGCCGAACCAGATCCCACAAACAGATCACTTTTCCGACTTCTCGCACTTTGGTGCAAACCCCCCTACTCCTTCCACGCTCTCAAAGTTTGATTTTAACAACAAGGAGGATACTGCTCCACTTCCAGGCCATGTCCTCAGACCCGGAGCGCCTGCACCAAATAATGCTAGGTTAAGTTTGGGAGATGCTCGCTTCAGCTTGGGCTATGGGCTAGCAACTCCCAGAAAAAGTGCATCGGGTGCTACCACGACCATTCGATTAGTATCATCGTCATCCATGATCGGTATCACAAATTTCCCTGGACCTTCGACTTCCACACTTGACATTGAAAACTCGAGCACGCCACATCTCAAGCCGTGGAACACGGCGTTTGATCTTGTACTAGGAAGTCCTTCGGGGCCTGGTCAAGGCGAAAATGTCAAGATATACCCTGACTTGCCCATGGAAGATGTGCCTGTCAGTTCGACGACCGTTGAGCCCTCTCAAACTTTATCAGATGGTTTTCCCCATCTTTCTGGTGCAAAATCTCAGGCATTTGTATTCGGCTCTCCGTTGCCTCAGCATAGAGTGTCCAATGTACAGTTTCAAACAGCCGCTGCGTCAGTCCTAGAGGAGATGAATCGCCGCTTGCTTGCTGATGGTGTCGAAGCAGTTGGTCCTTCCCTCGTTTCAAACCTGCGTCCTGGCGCTGGAGGTCATCTTACTCCCGGTACCCAGAAAGTATACACAGACAGACAGATAAAACCTTTGCGCAAGAGCTTCGGCGCCCATGCTGTGCAAAAGGAAATACAACAAAAGTTCGAAAAAGCCCATCAGGACCAATTCGATGGAATGGAAAGTATCGCCGGATATCTGGACCGCAAGAATAATTCATCGTTGGTCGGAAAAGCACCCGTAGGCACTAGTTTAAGTATTGAATCGGTACAGGTGGGAAAGAAGAGGAAGTCCAGCGCTATAGATGATGGTCGCCAGGCACCAGCGAAGCGTCCAAGCACTCGAGTGATAAGCAACTCCAGAAGAACTGTTCCGGGAGGCTTTGGGGATGAGGATGAGGATGAGGAAGCGCCTGTTGGAAAGAAACCTAGAGTCGAGTTCTCCGGTAAGGATGATACCGGAGCAAAGGAGGTTGTTCAATCAGCTTTAGAGAAATCAGAAAAGGAGCGAGAGGCTATTCGCCGAAAGCTAGAGATGAACCGAGCTCGGAGGAGGAGCAGTACTGCGAACGGAAGAGCTAGTATGGGACGCGGAAGAGTCAGTGTGGGTCGCAACAGTAAGTTGCTCATTTTCGAACGGATTGCCTGCGTCGCTTACTATAAACAACCTTGATAGGCAAGCTGCTGCCAAAGCAGGCGGCGTCCAAGTCTAGGTTCGGATTCCTATCCAATGCAGCAAAGTCTATCGTAAAGGGTGTCTGGGGTGGAGGGAAAAAAACCCCTGCTGTAGTTCCGCCTAAACCAGTATTCAAAGCCCCTTCCAGTACAACATCTACAGCTAAGCCAGTGCCATCTACTGGAGTTACGGAGGCAAAAGCCAAAGTTACGCCTTCCGGTACTCAAAGGAAATTCTCTGCAACAGATTCAGGTACTTCACCTCGCAACAGGGATGTCTCTAACGTGGGAACAATGAACTCTCTGGGTTCTGTGGCTACAGCGATACACTCTTCCCGATCCCGGTCTCCGCTACCCTCATTTGCGGCTCCGACCAAGAGTAGTAGTGTTCGATCATCGGCGACGGGTACTACGTCCACGCGTAATAGCTCTATCGCGGTCTCTTCGAGGGTCTCTCGAACTTCAACAACTTCTGCAACGTCATCAAGGGTTTCCAGTCTCGGTGTACGCGGAACCCTCGATCCTAACCGTGTTAGCTCGACGACAAGTTCGCGTCTCCTTGCCCCCACCGCTAGCTCTTTGGCTAAAGTCGCTAGCCTAAATAAACTTAAGTCTGATGCCCTCAATGTTCCGGCTGAAACCCCGTTTGCTTCTTCGCCGTCTTCTTCAAAGATATTTAGCAAGCCGCTTGTGGTGCCTAAGGGCTCGGGATTGCCTTCTCCAGTTCGAAGTGGAAGATCACAGACTGTTACTCGAGAGATAACTGTCAAACAACGTTCTTTATCAGGTCGTAAACCCCGCATATCTCGCTCGAAGGTAATCGCCAAACTAGCGTCCCAACGCAACCCTTCGGGAAGATCAGAGCCATCAGCTAGTACGGATTACACAGGTCCGTCCGCAGTTGGTCTGGCCGCGAAGCGGTCAAGCCTTGGTGTGGGGGTGCACAAGGCCCCAAGGAAGAGCATGGGCGCAGCACGAAGAAGTCATATCGGCGTTTCTGGAGCCAGAAGTAGTGAAGCAAGCGTATTGTTGAGTGCCAAGAAGAGGGCAAGGCAGAGCGAGTACGCTCGTAGGAAAAGTAGGGCTGCCACTGGTGCAGAACCTATGAAGGTCGATGCATGAAATGGCCAGTGTGAGCGCTGAGCGCTGAGCTTTGTATGCTCTCTTTTTTTTATTTTGTGAATATGAACAGTTCCCCCATTTTATTCGTATTGAGTACGATTCAAATGTTACCGCTCTGAGGTGGGAGCCTACTACATGATTGTAAACCAAACTTCCAATTACTACAGTATTGTACTATTTTTTTCTATAGCAAGTCATTTCAAATCCTCTTCAGTATTATGTCGGACTGTACAGTTCGAGCGAGTGAAAAACAAGCCGATATCAATATGACAGCAAGTGAGCCAAGGATACATACAAATCGCCCAACATGTGGCAAGGAACGGAAAGGAACGGAAACGGATAAGGAAAAGCCCGGAGATAGAGCACTTACGCTCGTTTACGTCGATTTCAATGATCTCGTCTGTCATTTTGCAACGAAAATCAGTACAATCCGTCGGTACGCGAATCTCCGCAGCTTCTGGGCCCATATTTACTGCAGTGGTGCGTCGGGCAACACTTCGACCGCCGCCTCTTTGCAGCTCTTTGTTCCTATGTACCTCTCCCCTATCTTCACTTCTCTTATCATACAAGCTCTACGCACTCTGTCTTCCTTATTGAGTATGACTTATCCGCCGTATCGTTGTCTTGATGCCCGACATATATACTACTGCAACTGAAGTTAAGCTTTCGACGTCGATTTCTCCCCTCTTTGTTATTCTTCAAGCAAAGGAATACAAAGTACATCGATTCTGCGGGTGAGTCTAGGTGAGTCTCCGCTCGTTACTCTAGTTTGGATCAATCTTAGTTTGTCAAGTTGTAGAACTTATAGCCTTCAAGATGGCCTACTCTCCGAACGCAGTTGCTATTCACCTTTTGTCGGCCTCGCGCGGATTCGATCATCTCTTTGCCGATGACATTCCTTCCGCTGAGAAAGTCTTCGCCTCAGAAAATGATCCATTCCACATCGTTGGCAGTGGTTATCTCTGTTTTTTGGAGGCCTCTCTGGGTTTAGATTCGAGCAAGATGGGCGAAGCTGCCCGCCTTCTTTCTTTAGCAGAGGCTGGGTCCAGGACTGCACTTAAGGCTGCCGCCAAATCGAAATCGAGATTCGCGTCGACTGCGTTTCCCCCAGGCCTTGAATATGAGATCGCAAACGCAGACACTGTGGTACTTTTAGGCGTTACACACGCACTCAGCGAGTCATACATGGGCTATCTACAATGCCTCTATTCCATGAACTCCGCGTACGGAAAGTTCAGCAAGCTGTACAAGACAGTGTTCCCTAACGGTCTTGATAGCTACTCTACCCCACTTACACCTCTATCCCCATTCTCCACACCTTCGTCAGCAGGCTCACCTGCTATAACTTCCAGTGCTTTCATTACCACAAAGCCCAATAAACCTACCCGCCCCCCTGTGAGGCAGAGCTCATCGTTCTTCAGCTTAGCGGGCAGGTGGGGCTTGGATTCAGCTTCCTCTTCAGCTTCCTCCCTTTCTTTGTCTGTCGAAGCAGAGAAGCCGGAAGAGATTCAGAATCTGAAAAGTCTTATCATAGCTGGCACCGCTTTTGGTCAGTACTCCTGTTGGCGCTGAGAATTCCGCCTGCTGATATTACCAAAGGATTTGGCTTATTCAATCTTATCTTCTCGCTCCTGCCAAAGAAAATTCAGTGAGCTCGTTTCCTAAATATAGTCTTCCGATTCTAAATTTTATGGAATAGATCTGTAGCTGGACTCTTTGGTTTTGCCCACGATCGTCGCCTTGCACTACAAGCTCTCGCTGTGAGTGCAGAGTATGCAGCCGAAGGTGAAGTGCATGGTGTCCTTGCAGGGTATGTTTCTTTCGTTTTCTTCGATCATCAAGACGCTAAGGATCCTTCAGGTTAGTACTGATGACTTACCACGGAACCGTCTTGCTTTTATCTGGCTACCAGGCGGACGAGGCTCGCATTATCCGCGAATACGAAGGCGTGGTAAGGAGCATTGAGGCGCGTTATCCAACAGGCGCGCTATGGATACTTAACAGAGTACGTATCGCATTCTATTCTTCCTCTCGTGTTACCAAACCATTTGAGCAGGCTAAGATTTATCGTATGACATGCGATCCAGAAAGTGCTATTCGCGTCATCACAAGCGGCCTGGAAGAGAGAGAGAACGATGCGGAAGGTGAAAACAACAAAGGGTGTAAACAGGGCGATTCGTTGGTAAGTCCTTTGTGGCTGTGGTTGATCATTTGGGTGTTCACAGTGAAAATTGGTTTGGTACAGCTATTATTCGAGCTCGCATGGATCCACCTCTCTCAGAGACACTATATGGAGAGCGCAGCGGCGTTCCTCAAATTAACGGAGCTGACTGGTTGGTCTCATGGAACGTACTACTTCATCGCCGCTGGTTGCCATATATCGTTGGCTCTTTCAGAAAATGTTTTACCTTATGAGAAGGAGAATCATTTGAATAAGGCTCAAGGACTTCTGGATGCCATACCCAGTTTGTTGGATAAGCGGAAAATTGGGGGAAAGGAATTACCAACAGAGGTTTTGATCAAGAAGAAATGTATGTTTAAAGGTTCTGTGTCTGTTAAATCGTTAATTAGCACGACAGTGGCATTCTACAAGAAAAAACAAAAACGACTGGGAGGAGACGAGGCCAAGTTCGTTGAATGCATACGGATCAGCCCAGCAGAAGAAATGGGTATTTGTGAGCCTGAAAATCCTTATGCATCTTGTTCAAACTGACCTTACGACTAGTTTGGAATACTCATAATCTAATTTCACCCTCGCTCGCAAAGGCACATATCAAAGAGTGGTCAGCTCTTTCGCCTCCCTTGGGCATCGACAGCCCTTACATGGCCGATCCGATTTCTTCAACGACGCTTGATCTAGATACTCCAGACGAACTGGCCCTCCGTTTTTTACTGTTGGGAATCGCACATCGCTCTATTGGTTGCGTTGGAATAAGAATCAAGGGTAACAGCCCACCCTCAACAGGACCTGCATCTTCATCTTCATCCTGTATCGATAGTCCGGGATCGGAACCAGAGTCCATTGTAGAATCGGCCTCTTCTACCCTCTTTGACGAATTGACTCCGTATGCTGACAATGCTTCCGCGTGCCTTCGTGCATCCCGCGAACTGCTTTCCGCTGCACACGCTCTACAGTCCTCAATCAAAGTCAGTACCTGGATCGGTGGACTTGCTATGTTCGAACTGGCGGTTTTAGACCTGAAGGAGGTCGAAGTCGAGGAGAATGATGGGAAAGGTCCATTGGCTGATTTGGGACAGAGATGGAAAACGGCCCTTGAGTCTGCTCGTATCAAGCTTGACGCAGCGATGAACTTGTCCCCGCATTCAATCGATCTCTCCAGTCAACTCGACATCCGAGTTTCCATGTTAAGGGACGAAATCGATATGAAGGCTGAGATGATTGGTCTCACTGCGTGATATTTTTCTACCATCTGCGAGGGTATCCATATATATACACGTTATTTTATACATTATTGTTATCATTTACCTTCGTCTTGATTTCTCCCACTGCTTCGCAGGTGTGGAGTGATCGAAATATGTAGAATCTGTGTACTAGACCTGTCTTTTGTATGTATCCCGTCCCATTCTGTGGCTCTTGGTGAATTATAATTTATATAGAACAAGCTTCAGAACTCGTGCCTTCGCCACGGTGGCTCGCATTGCACACACCGTTATGTTGGTAGATGAAAGTTTCCTCTATTTGCTTGACCACAAGATCTACTCAAAAAGGGAAAAACTGTGTCCCCGATCTGAATCTTCGACACCTCACCCCAACCTTCTCTAGGAGCGTATAATTATGATAACTATCTATCCATGGCCACCAGTTTCAATGGAACAGAAGTATATTATTGAGCAAGTGTCGAAATCTACATAATAACGAACATGTACCAGAAAACTTCGAAGGCAAATGATTACTGATTAATGTGTAGGAATTATGACGGAACGATAGGCTACAAATGGATATACCAGAGTGCAAAGAATGTGATAGAGTAAAACGAAGGTATTCAAAAGAGCGGAAGAGTTCAAAGGAGAGAGAACAAACTCATGTTTGATGTCGTTATCAAAAAAAAAACAGGACTACTAGACCAGGATTGAAATACCTTACCGGAATTGTCGGAATCGTCGGGCCTCTGCAGTAACATTCCAGGCAGTCTGGACAAGTTCCACAATTTTCGTGTCTTGAACACCTAAAGCGAGAACATTTTTCCACATTCCCTGATTATACCTAACCCGTCGCTGAAATTCCTCCTCGGCAAGCAACGACATTTGGCGAGCCATCTCAGCCGAGTTCGGAAACTCAGATATCACTTGGGGGGGTAAAAGATGAAGCGCGAGGAAATTAGTTTGGGTCTCGAGACCTAGACCGAAAAGCAAAAGCAGTGGGATAGATGCGATGTGTGGCAGGGAAATCGGAACCAGAGGCAGGGTGACCGTGAGTAGTCCTGAATTGGGATGGACAAAGGGTACAGGTGAAGCAGATCCTGGCGCAACGGGGGGGATGAGATCATCTACCCGGAAGCCATTGTTATACATATCCGCATCGATTGGAACTATGAGTGGTTGAATAGATGAGGTGGTCGTTGACTGGTACAGTGCGAGGGCATGGCTTGGCATGTGTGCATCTCTCGTTATAGGCATGTCAATATATTTAGGCAGAGGATCTCCAGATGTATAGAAAGTCTTCACCACATTGAAGTGGTGACACAAAGCACTGTTCAGGACAAGAAGGTATTCGATTAAAACGCGATATTTCAAAAATATAAAATGTATGTTATCACTCACTCTAGAGGCTCCATGCTTCCAAGTAGTGAAGGACGTGGCATCTTTTTCGTAGCTTGTGAGTTGGTCGATGTGTGTGCTGATTAGATGGCGGATTCGTAGGCGTAGAGAGGTCGTAAAGGGGAATCAATAAATGAAGCGGAAACAAGCTGAGCTCGGGATGCGACTGAACAGTGCCTGGAGTTCGCAAATGAGCTCTATCACCTGCAAATACGTGTCGGAGACAAGTAAAATTCACTTCTGGTCGAGAGACGCGTCGTTCAGGTATTATAAAGGAAAGGGAAGGAGAGCAGGGAAGGGAGCGAGAGAAAGGACCCGGGAAGGACTAGGGGGAGTTGAAAAAAAGTAGTTACGTATACTATTCTAGCGTTCCGCTGTCAGCGTCCGACCTCGGAACAGATAATCTTACCGAAGCTCCGAGAACAATTCAATCAGGTAGTTTTGCCCTTAGGCCTCAGGGCTCAAAACTTGCTGAGTATGTATATGCAGAAACTTCGACGCGAGTATGTAAGTGAGTCCAGAGTTTGCCTAGATCTCCGACTCTTGTTATAGTGTGTAAAGAGGTGTAAAGGCCAGGTAAAGGCCAATACGAAGGACGCTTATTTAATATCAAGGAACCAACGAATGAGCATTGGCTATTCATTCTCATTCATTCCCCTTATCAGAGACCTTTTCATGAAGTAATGAACGGTAATGAACAGGTAATGAAATTTCCCTCCTTCCCGCCCTCCCAAACAAATTAATCTACAGGTAATTCGATGGGTGCAACCTTTGTAGATTGGCGCACTGGATTTTCCCGTCCATAACGAGCTCACTCAAAGCTTTAGCAGTCCCCGGAGCATTGCAAATTCCCTTCAAACGCAGTATTTATTAGTGGAATTAGACATACACACGTAGTAAACAATCCTTACCCAACATGTGTGTCCGGTTGCAATGATTAATCCTTGAGCAATATTGGAAGCAGCACCGACGATCGGGCCTCCACCCGTCTCGACAATGGGAAGGAAACACGCTTGTCGCTTGTTGACGGTCCCGGCTCGAAGTTCTGGAGAGATACCGCAGACGTGTTTCCAGATGCTTTCACAAGCGGCTTCATCTATGGTTACATCGTCTACGTTCTTTGGAAGAAAAGAGTCATCACCAGGTCCACAAGCATAAACTTCATTTCCAGGTCTAGCGTAAATCTCTGGTGAAACAGTCAGTCCTCGTCGTCCAGGTAAGGAAATCTCGGTGAAGAGAACATAAGGAGCAATGTCGACAGAAGGTTGTGGATGGATTGTTATGCTGTGAGCTCTGGTAGAGGAGATAGGGAGAGACTCCAGGAGAGATGAAGACCAAGCACCCGCTGCGAGTATTACATGTGTGGCCCGAAGTGTTTCGCTTTTGCCCGAGTCTTTATGAATGATGTCGACGCCAGTGACTACTCCATCACTGATATTCAGCTTGATCGCACGACCTGCAATCAGCTGAGCACCTTTTTTCGCGGCGAGTTCCATCATGCTGTTGGTGAAAAGAAGGGGGTGGACCTGTGCTGTGTCTCCGTCACCCGCCATCGGGGAGTAAGTATGAGTTAGACTTTCGTCAACCCAGAGCAAATCGTCGGGAAGACCTTTCCTTTTTCTACTCGCAGGATCGTTTTTGTGGCCTGTTCCTTCACCAAGTCCTAGTGTTTTCTCCAAACTTTTCCTTTGACCGCCAGCTCCTAAACCATCGCCGAATTCCTCGTCCTCATCGAGCACGGCACCTTTACCTTCCCAACTTCCGCATCTGACAAATCGCCATCCCCAACGATCCTGTCCATTATGTTCTTGGGCAAATTTAACGTGCTCTGCGAAGGAAACAGCTACAAGTTCTTTCGGATATGCCCATTTCGCTACCAAGCCACCTGCCTTTCCTGAGGCTCCCTGTGCTGGACCATGCTTTGAGGCCTCTATGACTTTGATGGTTGTAGTAGCAGAAGAAAACGAGGGGTGGCGAGTTAATTGATAAGCTGTTGAGCATCCAATGATTCCACCTCCGATTATGAGTATATCTTTGTGAGTATTAGTACTGACATTCATATTGAATGAAAGTTTTGAGCGTCTCGTGAATATTGCTGAATGAGAAATGATACTTGGCCGATGTAGAAGATGAAAAAGAATTCGTAGAGCCATTCTCATTTCTTATATACGCATGACATCATCTCTAATGCGTATCTGAAGGTCGAAGATAAGGGTAAAAATCTGGACATGAATAGGGACAAATCAGATATAATGGGGACGACGGCGAGCGAGGACCTTGATGGTATGCAGGTGGTATCGCTGGTATGTAAACGGTAAGAATGAGCGGAGTAACTAGCGCTCAGTGGCAGTGTAAGTTTTCACCTTTCTCTCCTCTTGCCATCGACTAGTATTCAACGCATCTCCAATGGCTCCACTAAAGCCCTCGAAATCATCCAGGCTCGGAACAGTGACGAAGCGCAAGCTTACTGAGTCTTCCGCCTCTAAGCCCGCAAAAGCAACCAAAAAGTTGAGGGTTAACCCGCAGCTATCATCTGATCCTCAAAATCAGTACTCAAATTCAGAAGGTGATGCGGAGGAAAAAGATGACGAGGAAGAAGGATCTGGAGAGGAAGAAGAACAAGAAGAGGGGATGCTACACGGCTTTTCGACTGACGAGGACGATTCCTCAGACGAAGAAATAGACGGACCCCCGGTTGATATCACAAAACTACCTACCATAGCGAAGGATGACGCCACAGTAAAAAAGAGACTAGAGAGAGCCAAAAAACAACCGGTACTTGATCAACGATGCGTCCCATGGTGTTCCCTAATATGTGAATGTCTCTACAGGCCGTAGACCGGGGAGTCTTGTATTTAGGACATCTACCCCACGGATTCTACGAGGATCAACTCAAGGGATATTTTTCTCAGTTTGGGAATGTAACTCGGCTGCGAATCTCTAGAAATAAAAAGGTCAACTCGTTGTTGATTATCTGGAGACCAAACACGACTGATGCGTCTTTACCTTAGACCGGAAGATCCAAACATTACGGTTTCTTGGAATTTGATTCATCCTCAGTCGCCGAAATCGTTGCGGAGACTATGAATAATTACCTACTTATGGGACATATTCTTCAGTGCAAAGTCATACCGAAGGACGAGATTCATCCAGAGTTATGGGTAGGCGCGAATAGGAAATGGAGAGTTGTACCTATGCAGCGTGTCGCGCGAGTTAAGCATAACAAAGTCGGTTGACTTTCTCAATTGAATGGATCACTATACTCAGGCATTTTTTCCTAGCTGCGAACTCTGGAGGAACAGGCTAAAGCAACCCGACGTTTACTCAGACGACAGAACGATAAAAAGAGCAAGCTGGAGAAACTCGGCATATCGTACAACTTTGATGCTGTTGCATATGTATGTACTACACACTTGCCAATATTCGACAGTCTCTGACTGAGCCTTTTTGTTTGAAGCAAAAGCCTATCCCTACCTCATCTTAAACACATATGACGAATACAGGAGCAGACGTTTGCCGGGGTCAACTATACTTCAAAAAATTACATTTTTCTAACCCGGTATTTGAAACGTTGTTTGACACAATAGCACATGCTCTTTCGCTCTCCTGCCTGAAGCTGGGGCGCACTTGGGGACGACAACCATACAAGACCATAGTACCGATGATTCGTTGAATACGGAAGGGAAAATATACAAATAAAGAGCCTTAAAGCTTTCTGTTCGACGTGACCAGCCCGAGTACGTACCTGGGTCTTTCAACTCATGCAGCCCACACTTTAGCAATGAGTTCGGTAAGACCTGTAACAACATGAGTTCTGGCATCGAGAACAAAATGACATACGAAACGCACCAATATCATTCGTGTTGAATTGATACACCCCAACCATAGTCCCAACAGTCGCCGCCCGTAGAGTCCATTTTACGATCGGGCCAAGAACAGAGAATTTACGAGGGTGTAAGTAGTCGACAGCAGAAGAATCAAACTAAGTAATAGAAAAAGTAAGCTTTCACAAGTTGTGAACAAAATATTCAACGAGAACGCACTCCGATATGACTGTGGATGATAAGGGTGAGACCAAGTATCCCATCGAAGATAGGATAGTTTGTTCCACTCGTAGCAAATGCGGCAACGGTCATAGGAACGAGGGCGGCGGATACAAGGCGTTCAAATGCCCAGTGATATGAACCGTGGGTCTTAGATGGAGGAGGGAAAGTTGTAGGATCATTCACGGTGCCTTTGTATATTGCTAGAGAGTGGGTTTGCGTTAAACACGTATCCAAAGAGTTGCAGGCAATTACGCACGGCCACCAGGGACGTAGGCAAAGCGATCGCTGGTTGACTGTCTAACTGTGGAATGTCCGTGTCATGGATATTTATTTGATACTAGGAGGTGACGAAGCTTACCTTGAGTAGAGGAGCGTATGAGCGAGGACTTGATAAGAGCCTTTGATAGCGTAGAGCGAAGAATGAGAGACGAGCTCATCGTCTGGAGCAGAGAGGGAGGTAGCGGAGAGAGCCTGCCAATCACAAGCGTTTCTTTACGGGCTCCTCCGGTTACTCCCGGCCCCTACCGGAGTATCGGACTCTCTTTCCGGCACTTAGTTTGTCGAACTGCGCCTCGATTCAATCCCATACACTGCTACACGGCCCAAGACATGCTTATTGCATGTTGCCAGCAACCTCAAACTTAGAATCCACTGAACTTCTCGAGATGTACCCTACATTATCTTCACATGTCCTTTCCGAAGAGAGCAATCTCATTGACGATTTGGATCCCAAGCCGGAAGGTCGGTTCTTCGATTCACCTGAACTCAATCGTTACCATGTTTAATTATCTTCAGATGACCGTAAACTAATGAGGAAACTGGGAGCTTCCTTCTTTCTGTTTGGATTAATCAACAACGGTGTGTACGTGGAAAGATTGTCTAGCGAAAGTGATGTTGAAGCTTCTTCGAATCTAACAGTTCTATATGTCATAATTCTCTCGGCCGCTCTAGATCTCGTTCCCCCTTCGACACCGAAAGGTATCATCGCATTTTGCAATATCGCACCTGCACTCGTTGCCAAAGTTGGCTGGCCGTATGTTCTAAAAGGACGGATCCGATATGTGAAACGGATATTCGGATGCTGTATCCTCAGTTCATTGGGAATGCTGGTGCGGCAGTAAAACCTTGGCTCTTCCTACGTCAATCCTTATAATTTGCACAGGTGGTCGCACTCTTTGATAGTCTCTTTGCGAGATTGATAGGCATAGGCTTAGCTTCTTTTTCTTCAGGCAACCTTCCAACTTATCATTAATAATGAAACCAATTGCTCAATCGTCATTAGGTCTAGGAGAACTTACCTTTCTTCAACTTTCCACAACATATGCACCTCCAAGTGTAGCAGGACACGGTTTAGGGTACGGAGCTCTAGCTCTTTTTCTCTCGTCTATATAGGTTCACTATACGAATTGCTATGCTATTGCAGATACTTCGCCTCTGGTACTGGTGCCGCTGGTCTTGCTGGAGCATTTCTGTGGTGGGAGGTTCGCGGGCTTGGTGTTCGCGTTGGGGTGGGACTCTCATCTGTCAGTATATTCTTTCAGATACCAATCGACATTCATTTAGGTTGAACCAACCATGAAAAAAATATCAGGTTCTGCCTTTCATCATACCCGCAACGTATTTCTTCCTCCTGCCAAGTTGTTCAGCATTTCTATACACCTCACTACCTCCTTCGGGATATGAAAGCCCAAATGGACAGGGATCTATCCTCCCTTACACTCCCCTTGCAGCGACTGAAGAACTGGGAGAAGAGGAGGGTAGCTTCCGTGCCGGACCGAGGAAGAACGTCTCATTAACATTCAATGATAAAGTTAGGCTAGTACGTCCGCTGTTAACGCGATATATGCTACCATTGTGTAAGTACTTCACCAATGTCTCATGCAGTTTATACTAATCTCCACCATTACATGAGTCTTCGTTTATCTTGTGAGCAGCTGTTTTCCAAAAGCGCCAATGTTGCCGGTCTTACTTATAATTACTTCCTTCAGTTTGAATATACAATCAATCAGGTGAGTGTTGACGCTACGACTTCTTGCAAGTTCCTACTCAGCTCTGAATCTTATTGACGTATTTTCTCGCCCTAGGGAGTAGCACCAACATTACTCTATCCTGTCCCTTCGCCTGATAGATATTGGCTTCTGAGCAAGATCGTCCATACAATTCGCGATTATTATCCCCTGTGGCAGGTAAGCATCCTACTCTACTGTTACTTCTCTGGCACTAATTCACGACTCTTTCTTTGCTCTTTACTGTCTTTGTTTCATTCGCTTGGCTCTGGATAACGTCGATTTCTTGTGTCGATCCTTGTCTGTTCCCATAGCTCATATATCAAACAACCGTTTTCATATCCCGGTCCTCTATATCCATAGGCATTCCTCCGTTGCCACCGAATCTTCTCCCACTGCCGTCTGTTCTGCAAGGCTTTATCTTACTCCTGTTAGCGTTCGAGTCATCGATTGGATTCTACGCAGACGATGCCGAAGGCCTAAGCATCATAACAGTGTTCGCTTTAATCAGCTTAGAAGGCATCTGCGGAGGTCTAGCATAGTGAGTTTCTCGTAAATTGAGAAGTTACGGAAAGGTCCTTGGAACATTCACTGTATGAGTAGTAGATGCCGCTTCGTTCTTGGTTCAACTTGAATCCGACGATTCGGAGACCCGGTCCTTCCATTCTTCCTTTTCCCTTCATCCCTCCGTCGTTCCGCATTCGCTGATGGTACCAAAACTCCTTTCTATTCAGCGTCAATGCTTTTTATCGTATCAACCAGGAGCACCCGGACCCTAGCAGTGCTCACAATATGGAACGCGCCAAGCAAGAGAAGGAATTCAAAATCGGGTCTATTGGTTTCGCTGATTCATCTGGAATTCTTTTTGCATCTCTCCTCGCCGTTCCAACGGAGCTCGCATTGTGTAAAGCTCAAACGAGGAGAGGGAAGATGCTCTGTAAAGAACTGTAAATTAAGCAGCCAACGGCGTCTAGTATTTGCATTCCACTCTATCTACACAGCTGTATCCGATTCAGCCATTTATTATATAAGTAGCCTACTAGGTTGGCATTAATCGATTGCGCTGTTCACCCTACGAAAAATTTGGAGAACAGGACATCACGAAAACATTAAAGAATTAAAAATGACAAGAGTGGGACTTGAACCCACGCGGACATTCGCCCATGAGAAAGGAAGCACTACTGCTTGAGTCACACGCCTTAACCGCTCGGCCATCTTGCCATTCAGACTCTACTGGAAGAAAGTTGACTGAACTTAAGGCTTCCAAACTTCAGAATATGAGTGAGCAGTGGTGCAGTAATGCACGATCTCGTAGCAGCTCTGTTTCAACTTAGTATGGCAAGATGGCCGAGCGGTTAAGGCGTGTGACTCAAGCAGTAGTGCTTCCTTTCTCATGGGCGAATGTCCGCGTGGGTTCAAGTCCCACTCTTGTCATTTTTGTCATGAGCTACGGCACAAAGTATTCTCATCGTCTTTTTTTTGGAAATATCAACGTTGTTTCTACACCGTTGCGCGGGTGCATATGGCAGTGTATATACTACCGCCTATATATGCGTTCTTTAGAAAGAAAACCCATCACAGGTGTAATTAGTCTTTTGACGCCCTGCAACTCGTACCGTGAGTGCGAAGTCGCCTACATAGCTATTATGTGGTGATCATTCAATCCATACCGTTGTAATGTTAACAATTGCTTAGATAGGATAGATTAATGAGGACGGGAGAATCAACTGAATGTGGGTTTTTACCGTATGGTCGCTACATCTGCAGTTGGGAAGGTACCACGTATCCCGATTCCGAAGGTTTGACCCAGAGTTGAAAACATATTATATATATCTGTCAAGAGTCAGGAATATGCAGGGGATATCGGGGAATCTTTTGGAATCTCTCGTCCTCGTATTTCCTCAATGGCTCCTCACATTGTCCGTTGTTTCTCGATTCGTTCCTGAACTCGTTGATGATCTAGAGCATGGAGCCGTATACTGTTATGGCATATATCATGGAAGATATCCCAACTTCTGGGAAGGGCAACCAGAGGCAACTTAGAAGGGAGGGCAAATCTTCAGGCGGACGAGTTGAGTCGTCAAGGTGGCGGCGGTAAAGCGTAAATGTTTTTTGTTGACGATCCATGATTTGATCCTTTTCGATTCCTTTCAATCAAGCCGGCCTGAAGCAAGCTCCAGGCTCCTGTAATGTGCGCTCACAAAGCTTCAAGCCAGAGATCAAGACGCTATAGTGAAGAAGTTCTTTGGATATGTGAGTGCACTACTTCTGGATGGTGCGGGAAGATTGTGAACCTTTGAGGGGCTCCGAGTCGGTCACGGTCAAATCACGTCAGAAGCGATTCGAATATGTAATATATATGAAGTATCAGCTTATTATGTAGTGCTAGATTTTGTTTACAGTAATGTGAAGTTGCTCCAACACACCCAGAATTTGGGCTTGTGAAGCAAAACTTTGCACGGCGATCTGGGATCTTTTTAGGAGAAAGTGGTCTTGCACTATGTTGAAAATGATCTGAAAAGAAAGTCATCCACTTTCGGAAATAGATTTGTGATTAATTCTTCTGTCGTGCCTCCAACGGTGTTACCGGAAACAGCTGACACGACTTTGTACGTACACTGGACATGGTCAATTTCGTGTTTTTACTTCTCACCACCATCTACCTCCCAAACTGGTGCTTGTGCATCATCCGACGCACTGAGCTGCCATGCCCCAGGCCACGCGAAAGGATCCCACAATGCAGCGCGCACAAGATAAAGAGTCAAAGCGTGCCAGAGGTGCGATATCCATCATTAGCCGAGCTAATTATTCACTTCATTCAATCACTTTGCCTGCCCCACTATAATCAGGCGCCCTTTCTTGTGCTGAATGCAGGAGGTAGGATGTCTTCAGGTCGAAGAGCAATGCATCGGTCGCTTAACGCTACATTTTAGGCTCAAGTTGAAATGCGACAAGACCGTCCCATGTTCAAGGTTAGCTCTTCTTCCAGAAAGGTTGTCTAAAAGTTTCCAACAATATCCAACAACTTCGTGTAGTTGCAAGCGCAGAGGTTGCTCTAGTATCTGTCCAAACGGAGTCCTTATCACTGGTCAGGGCACCCGGTGTGTTTCATTCACTTCAGTAAAGGATCTGACACTGACGATTACTTGATATCCTCACCAGGTTTGTATTAGCAGATACAGAAAAACTACACGCGAAGATTGAACAAATGAGCGACCGAATACGTTCTCTTGAAGATGCTCTCATTATACTTCACTCTACTACTGGTGTTCAAGAACCCCACCCTCTGCTTGACCGTGACTTACTGAAGATCAAATCGAGCTTGGAACTGCATGCTGCGATTCAGTCAGACAGTAAAGTGAAAGAAGAAGAAATGGAGGATTCCCAGTACCTTGATGCGTTCGGTACGTTGGCGATCAGAGAGGATGGTGCGTCAACGTTTTATGGCCGCTCTGCGGGCTCCGAAGTAAGTCGGAAGATGATGCACTGTAGCCAATTCTAACGAGCTATACCGTCTTCTCCTTCCTAACTATGTGGCATCTGCTCAGAGTCTTCTCATCGTACGTGCCGTTTTTCATAGCAGGGCAGAATTTACGAACTTATAATTTCCTATTACTCAATCGTTGGTTCCTTGTATTTCTTCAGGGAGAGACCGTTTCCACTCCTTTAGACGGGCGAGATCCCCATTCTACGACCCAGGTCAATGGCCAGTCTCTGAACGGTGTGCAAACCATCCGAGAATGGCAGCAACAAGCAGCTCAAGCTCGCGGCCTGCCCACCGTTCTGAGTAACTTGTCACACTCTTTCCCGCTGCCTGCTTCACAGCCTATTCCGGATTTAGACTATCTCGTCGACACCTTCCTTCCACCGTGGCAAGAAGCGTCGCGCTTATGCGAACTCTATCTTGAGCAAGCTCCTTGGTTTTTTGGTGCTGTCACGCAGCGACAACTTGTGGAGGAGATATTGCCTATGTGGTATACTGAAGCTCCGCGGCCTGCTGTTGCTCCTTCTTTGAACCAAGAAGGTGTATCTGTAGGAGACCGTGGTGTGGATACACCTCCTCTTGCAAGATCTGGACTCGGTGTTGGAACAATGAGTAGTAGTTCTCCCCTTGGAACCAACCCGAATCCTCCTGCGGATTTTCATCAAAGCTCATCCACATCTGCTGTACATAACGGAAGGACCGGAGGCGCTCATGACCTTGCACTACTCTTCATGGTGTTTTGTTTCGGTGCATTGACAGACGTGAACCTTCCTGCCGCCCCGGATAATATGCAGTCTGAACGTTACTACGATCTGACAAAAGTCGGATTAAATCTAGAGGGCTTATTGGACCGACCGCCGTCGGTGGCTACTGTACAGGCTTTATCTCTTATGGGCATTTATGAGGGAATGAGGAGCGGGGAAAATAGTATTGAAAGCACATGGGCGTTGATGGGTATGGCTACCAAGCTGGCACAAAGTGTGAGGTCAATCCTACTGCTCTGCTGACTATCCTGTTGATTACCATCACTTCACTTTTTGTTCAAAATTTTAGATTGGTTTACGTGAGCATATCTTCAGCTATAAGGATTGAATGCAGGACTAAGGTCTCGAGGTCTTAGATCGCGACTGTGCAAGATGGAAGTTACCGCCAGCAGAAGTCCAGAAACGTCGAGCTCTATTTTGGGAACTGTTCATTACAGATTGCTGGCAGGTTCGTTATCTCATGAACTGAGTGTTGATTTTTTAAACCCAGATTCGATCTTCTAGAGTCTCGCTACCGGCCGATTAGCCACATTTTCACTTCCCTTTGTAGATTGTGAATTACCCTACGATCCCGATGGAACGATTTCGGATGACGGGACAGTTCAACCCAGCTGTAAGTCGTTTAATCATATAACCTCTTTGAGCTATCTTGCATTGAATTTATTCATATCGCACATCACTATGTTGGTTCTACACATATCTTATGCTGATGAATCAATGTGTGCAACAGTCCCTTTCTGGAAGGCGCGTTTCGGGGCCGAATGTGTATCTGCAGTTGTTCAAGGAACTCTCACCTCGCGTGCACCAAAATATTCAATAATTTTGGACCTGGATCGCAAAATTCGAGATATGGAATTGCCCAAATATGCGCAGGGTCCTATACCAGAAGGTGCTGGTTTAAAAGAGACGATGAGTTGCTGCATGCCGACGAACTATCGAGAGTTAAGTGAGTCCATCTTACGTTGGTGTTCCCTATACCATCCGTTTACAGTATTACCAGCGCTACTCTATATTCACCGTTGTTTCTTCACGCATGCAATCCAAAGCAATCCTACTGATCCAATCAAGAGCCAGTATGCACCCTCATTCCTCGCTGGATATCGCAGTGCCTGCGACCTTCTCAATGCTGTTCGGAAGCAGTTCACCATGTTTCCGGCTCAAATTGCTCGTTTTTGGGTTCTTTGGACACATGCATTTTCTTCAACTGTAAGTTCCTTTTCTTCTCAGCTCAGGCGCTTACAACGGTCATTGCAGGTTATGATATCATCTGTTGTAACGCACGGATCTAGGTCCAAGGTTGCGCCTGCAGCTTTATTTGAGCTGAAGTCTGCTTGTGAGCTGTTTGAGCAGGCTGCTCGTCATGGTGGTAGAGCGGTGAAATTCCTTGTAAGTGTCGCAGTAGTACCCATATCGATTTCTCTGATCTTACAACTAAAGCCCATCGTGCAACGACTACTGGGCAAGGCACAAAAAGTATATTATGACACGTGCAATGGGATCCCTCCAGCCATCCCCAACGACATATTTCGTCCGTCCAATACTGGCTCCGATGAGATCAGTGTTTTCAGCGGCAAAACGCATACTGTGGCCACGAAGGCCCCACGCACGCCTACTGCTCGCTCCCCAGGTTCTAATGGAAGTGCACGAAGCTCTCAATCACCAAATGGTTCACCCTCTCAAAGTCATTTGACGACGAATCCGTCATTTGCCGAGGTGCACCCTACCCTGGTGCAAGAGCTTAATGGGTTTGAGGGGCATATTTCTGCGCAACTTCAAAACGCATATAATAATCCCAATTTCAACGAGTTACTCATGGGACCTTATGCTAGTCAGGAGATATCGGGACAGCATCAGTATGAAGCGGAACATCTAGCACGACAACAATACGAGCAGCAAAGGCGTGAACTCGAACAGCAGAAATCGGAAGAACAGGAACGAGCGGAGCGGCAGTATATGGAGCAACGCCTAATACATCAACGGGAAGAAGAACAACTGCGAGTCGCTGAGGAAGAAGCCCAAGCATACGCACAGACCCAAAGACAGCAGCAGCAATTGCACTATTCTTACCATCACTCTCCTACATCGGAATCCTCTATTTCTATTGCAAATGGTTTACCAATTACAGCTCATGTGCAGGATCAACTAATGCAAGATCAACGGCGAACCCTTTCACACTCTCAATCGCATCCAAATCTTCATCGAGTCGCTGGATACAATGGACATAGCGAATACAACCAAGCCTCACAGGTGCCTCTACCGAACCACTATAACTATGCCTCCCAGACATCATCTGAGCAGCAGCATATTCATATAGTCACTCATCAACAAAACCAACATCGACCCCCTCCCAACCGTCCGCATCTCCACTCACACCACCAACACCCTTCTACTCAACCCGATCCTTCTCATCCACCTCAGCATGAAATGTACGCCATACCTACAGAGTATATGCCCGTTCATTCTTCGCCAATATCATCCGATGTCTCGATTTCCCCTACATCCTCCGCACCGCCGCGACATTATCCTTCACCTGAAGCTGTATTTGAAGCTCACAATCAACGATCTCATCCTCATGATGGCGTAGCTGCAGGAGGTAATTACTGGCCGAATGGCCAACATCAAACCGTGCCGGAAGGGGTGGCGTACAATCATCATCATGCCCCGCGTCGTGGCCCAGAGCAACCACAGCAGTATAACCATACACATCAACAATACACACCCGAAGCAGCGATGCAGGGAATGGCGGCAGAAGATCCACGGTTGCAAGAGACGTGGCGGTCGTATATGTACAAAGTAAGTCTATCTTTGTCCATATTGAGATTTCCTTGACGCGGAAGATTCACCAGGTTGGTTCTCCAAGACTAATGCTGGAAGACTGATATTAGACCTATCGCTACTTTATATTCGACTCATCTAGACCATATTACCTCGTATTTCTCTTATTTGCAACTCTCTTCTTCTTGCTTTGTGATATCGTCTATCCATGCTCTACTTCCGTTCTCGCATTTTCTCTTCATTTTCCAATTTGTTGTCCCTTGCTCACTTGCTCTCGTTTCCATGTTCGTTGTACCATTATCTGCGATTATCACCCGTCTGTTTGGTCGTCTTTGCTTTGCTTTTACAATACTGTTGTCCTGCTTGCTCTTGCCTTGTATGTATGCACCCGCACCGACTTGGCCTCAGCGATAACTTGCCATCTACTTATATTTTTATTTGTAATTACTTCCTGGTATGGTTGATGGGTTGTATGAATGTGTCTCTCGACGAATTGCATCACATCTGCGTTCAGGCAGCACTTGAGAATGTTTGAACCACGAAATCCGTACCACATCGGTTCCAAACTAAGTACAGTATCAATAAATAGATATATATGTATTACAACCTAGTATATTCCATGATACAAGGGAGAATAGTAGGAAGCTTGGAAGAGGTGTTTCTGTGATCCAATTATTTGGTAAGTGGAAAATTACTGGAAGATATTCGATAAAACTTCTAATCCGGATGTCCATGCCTGCCATCGCAGGACCACTTTTTAACAAGTAAGGCAAAAACTAAAGACGAAGAAATTGTTTCGTCTTTGTCACGTTCAATGTAAGCCAAGAAAATTCCGTCTTCCATGTTCGTCTATCTTCGTTGTCGAAGTTGGTTAGTAGCGACTTTTAAATTTAACCATCATCAAGTTGACCAGCAGCCGTTATCCTATCTCTCACCAAATTCGCCACAGTCTTACCATCTACTGGAATCTCATTTCCTTGAAACCCAGGCGGATACGACGGTGGGGGGAATCCCGGCGAAGTCAAAACTTCATCGTTCCATATCCCATAGTGCTTGAGACCTCCGCCTGCGCCCATCGCGCGCGCTGTATACTCATAGTCGTGTGCCCATCCGCCAGGATAAAATATCTCGATCACTGTCGACCGAAAGCCGAGGTTCATCCATAACTCGGCGGTTAACCCGTTACCGTGTACACCAATGAGGATAGTGCTACGGCCAACCAAACGTATTTGTTCCCATCGAGAGAGGTTTTCGGCAGAAACGACGATTACTTCAATGCCAAGCTCTACTTCAAGTTTTCTCAATTCGGCAACTAAGCTGTAGATAGTTTGGTTTTCAAATTACTAGTAAAGATTGGAGATGAACGAACACACCTTTCGTGGTCCTCAGTCTTGAGTTTGCGCCGATTCCAATCTTGCCTCGACAGGTATGTCACGACAGGCCGCGTGGTTCGTTGCCTCGTCAAGGAAGTTGCGAGTAACGATAATGCATCTGTCTTTCCTCCCGGGTTGGCATGATGCTTCAATGGAACAAGGAAATTCTCCTTGAGAGTCTCATAATCCTCAGATCCGACAAAAGGAGGAGAAGGTAGCGGAGCCATCCATTTTGAAAACCTTTCCTCGACTGTGGGTTTGATCAAATCCTGAACTGTGAGTCGATCGTGGGGTGGGTTCGGTAACTTATGAATGAGTGCAGATTGTACATCAGTGCGCTGGGACTCAAGCTGCGATTGGCTTTCATGGTTCGTCGGTGATCCATTCGCAGAGTCGTCGTCCAGTCCAGCGAATACTCTGACGGAATCTCTGACCGGTGACCACCAATCACCACCTTCTTCCCCTTGTGGGATAAGTAAGCCAAAGGGAACGGCAGCCGTACGTTGGAATCGCTGATAGTTAAACGCAGGCATAGCGGCGGAACGATCGGCGAGTAGGACCCGAGGGAAGAGTATGGGTTTGCCTTTCATGGTACCTCCATTCGTTTTTGACTCTGAGGTAGGCTTGTCAATGACAGAGAGGGAGACCCAATCGTACCAATCATGCGAAAAGAGCATCTGAGTGCTAGGCAATACGCTCCGCATGAATAGTTGATTCATGTTGGCGTAGTCTCTCCAGTGAGCACTGTCAAGATTCGGAAAAAGGACTCGTGTGGGTGGGGGAAGTTTGTGTCCACCACCAAGGGAAGCATATGTCCGCCATACACCAAACCACAACTCTGCACAGAAATGATAGTAATGTGTGATGAACTGAGGCGAGTCGTTAAGGATGAATGTTAAGCCAGGGACAGTGTGCACATGGCCTTCTTCTACTTCATTCACAGACAGATCGATGCCGAAGAGATTCTGAAACTCTGCGGTGCTAACATACCGGAGATATAGTGCGTCTGGTGCTCGCAGCGGGTCGTTGCCCATTCCACCGCGAGCACCATATATGTCGTGTCCTTTACTGAGGATTGCTTTTGGTGGTGGGAGCTTGAGGAACGGAGATTGAGCGGGGTCGTATTTCGTCTGAGGGGGATCTATTGGCGGGTTGGAGGTGACAACATAATAAGTCCCGTTGTGCATGTACAACGAATCGATGATGGTCCACCCCGGGACGTGCTTGATGATTGTTGTTTCTCGAACCAGTCCGTCATTTTGAATAAAAGACTCTGTCTTGTATGGTGAAGGAAATGGGTTCAAAGGAGGAGATTTTAGTTTCAGAGGAGGTAAAGGGGGTGAATAATCTGCGAGAAACGAATTGTCTGAGCCGGCAGAGTGCTGGGACATGAAAAACAACAGAGCAAGGAATATACAGACAAGGACCAATTCCCTCGGTGTAGGAGCCGGTGTCGCCCCATGGCCGTGCGAGCCCATTGTTGCCTGTAGGGCGTCGTTAACGAGTTGGCTGGAATTGGTCAAATCGTGCACAAAATAAGCGCTCGGGCCGATGGCTATCGAGCGCCTCTTTGGTTTCAAGGCAAGCCTCAAACGTCAGCCTTCTTCGCGACGATACTTGTCTGAATAATTATCACGGTAACAGACAAAACAGTGTTCATTCGTCAGTCAAGGCGTCCGAGCCCAGGCTTCAAGAATCAATTGGACTTCAGTACTGGTTGCGCGAAGCGATGAGCTCGGCACTGTACAGCTCTGTACAGTCTTGAATGTATGGTACGGTGCTGAGGCTTGCAGATTGTGCCTGGGCCACGTGGACCATCTCATGGTTTAAATACGCGATAAACATTCGTAATATTCCATCTTTCGCCCTCAACGACCATCATCTTTTTGCGGTCACCGTATAAAGACCTTCGTCTTCGAAACTCCTCTGTTTATTCAGCAGACCCCACATTCTCTTGAACCCACCCACTCGTTCAACTTAAGGCTCGCCCTTTCTCAAAAAAACCATCACAATCTTCTACTTCGTTTTTTCAACATATTCACAAGATGTTCGCCAAGGTCGCTCTTCTTTCCGCCCTTGTTTCCTCTGCTGTCGCAACCGTTTTCGTGAGTTTTTTTTTTTTTTTGCTTTGTTTGTCGTACTGAGAAAAGATTCAATTAACGATATACGCGTTTTGCACACGTAGATTACCACCCCGACGGCCGCCTCCACTTATACCGGTGGACAAACCGCTACCATTACATGGGAGGATAACAACGTTGCTCCTTTGCTCCCCGCCTGGGGAAATGCTTCCGTGGGTATCTGGGCTGGAAACGCAAATCAACAGGTATGTCACTTACGAATAATCTCGCGTGCTAGTATTGACCTATAACTCTTTGCTCTAGACTCTTTTACAATTAGTCACAGCTTCTGTCAATGTTTCAACCACCTCTTCTATCCAGTTCACTCCTAATGCAAGCATCGGCCCCAGCGGCCAGGAATAGTAAGATTTTCACTGTCATGTTGTTCTCTTATGTTGACGCTTTCCGACCCTTTTTCCGCAGCTTCATTCGTATCCAATCTCTCACGCTCACAGATAACACCACTAATGCGTACCCTGAGATGGCATTCTCTGCGCTGTTCAGCATGGCGTCGATGACAGGAACCTTCAACTCCTCCGTGTCTGCAGAAATCGCTGGACAGTCAACGGCACCCATTGGTGGTTCTACCACTGGCTCAATTGCTGCTACTACGTCTGCTGCATCTTCATCTGCCAAGGTCGCCGCCGCATCCACCACGTCTTCCTCGAAAAGCACCACCGCATCTGCTGCTGCCTCAAGCAATGGTGCCATTGGTTCCGTTGTTGCCAATGTCTGGATCAGTGCATTCTTCGGTGCTGTCGTTCTGGCGTTGATGTTGTAAAGTGTATGGTGGTAGGCACATGTTGCGTTGCAACTAGGAAACTTGTTTTTCAATTTAATTCATCTGATATTTTGTTTCTCATTTCGGATTCACCCTATTGGTTACCTGTGCTCTCCCGTGTCTCTGTTTCACCCGACCTAGCTGTTGCCTGGACTTTTCATTAATTCCATACCTCCTACGCTACCTACAGAAGTACCCGTGATTTTCATGACCTGACGACCCTATGTTAGCGATATGAACTGGGACTGTAGAATAGAGGAAGCAGTTCTAGCTTAGGCTATTCTTCTTACACTCATTACGAATAGTACACTATGAAAGCTTTTTGGATTTGGAACATACTACAGCATACTACCCAATATAATTCTCATATCGAAGCTAGGTGATAGTTGGCAACAAGTCAGTGACATCTTGAAGTCGGACTATATAGACCAAAATTCAAGAAGATTCTATGTATATATTTGTACACGAGGGTTGATACAGATAATAGGTTTACATGGCGAGCCTACGAGGGTACATAAGAATACCAGACAAGAAAATCACAAGTGAACTTAAATTTAAGAGAACGATTCCACGAATTTGTTTTTTTGGTTCAACTCCACCCAACCTCACCTAACTTTGGTTTCTTGACTTCCATCGTCACATCCACATCCACATCTGGCTCAGCAACAGAAGGCGAATCACATGCGATCGAGGCTGGAGACGAAACGCGAGGCGAAGCAAATGAAGTAGAAGTGGACGAGCTATTGACTTTCGTGTCGGGAACAATATCGCCATCCTCCATTCGTCTCCTGACCTCGCCGACACCACCTTCTTTCAATATTTTGACCTCCTCATCACTAACAATCCTCCCATTGATCTCTTTTTCTACCTCGCAAGCAATTTGTGCGAGCCACACCCGCGCTGGAGGTTCTTGAGCTTCAGAAGAAGCTCCTGGTTGCGGTCTCTGTTCTGAATTCACTGGGACCCCCTGTCCAGGTACACCCATATTTCGATCCCTCCCAATCAAACTCACAAACACGCCCTTTCCGAGGACAGGATATGACCCGACTTGGATATCTGCTTTTTGCTTTTTCATTCGAGCGTGAAGTGCAGTGAGGTATGGTGCGATCATTGATTCGGGTCGCCTGTGAGGAGAAGCAGCGAGGATAAGCGAGTCAATCTGAGTGATTACCGCAATCAATACGCACTCAGTGAAAATCTGCACCCTCAGTGGTCTCTCACTTGCAGGAGGAAGCGGTAAATACGGCGCCAAGCCATCGAGCATCTTCGTGAATAATGCCGGTATGCCAGGAAATATACATAGTTTGCCTTGAAGTCGGACGACGGGCTATATGGCAAGTACTTGGTTAGCAATGCTGCGAGGCCCAGGGAGAGGGCTAGCTGCAGCAACTTGAGTTACTCACCACCCAGATATCCCCACAAACGAAAAGGACTTCGGCCTTTTCCGGGAACAGTGCCATCCGCTTTGTCGCTTCTCTCTGCTGAGAAGTCTGGGTGGAGACCCAAGCACGATGTCGGTTCATCTCGTCCAGCCGGCGAAGCGTTTCTGGGTGATGTGCAAGAGACTGATTGAATGCGCGTGCAAGAGATGCGTAAGTAATGTCTGCAGAAAGAACCGATCAGAGATGAAGATACGCAGGGGAAAATGATGCATACCGTCATGAGTAGGTCCAATTCCACCAGTTGTAATGACAAAATCGTACTTGGAAGTTAAACGTCTGCTAGCTTCGATGCTACGTATTCAGAAAATGAAAGGATCGGTGGGTGGGCAGACGAATATCAACAACGTGAAATAATCATTACCGGCAACCGGACAGAACACTTACATTTCGTTCTGGTCGTCCGGTATGACTTCGATCCGTTTCCTGATTGAAAACACATCATGTAGATGTGTCGTGTGCCAGAATTATTGATTGCTTACAGATCAATCCCTCGCTCAAAACAGTACTTTGCAAAGTAGTTAGAGTTTTTGTCCATTGTCTTGCCATTCAAGATCTCGTCTCTATTGTAGACCGGTAAGTGTTTGTTGTATAGGGTTGACCAGCAAAGAGTGATCAGACTTGCCCAATTACTAGAGCAGCAGCGGTACGTATACACCGTCCTTCCTGACCAAGTGGGTTCTTTGCTGATATAGAGGAGAGGTCGAATCGTTTCATTCCATCTCCACTCCTTCCGCTTCTAGTTTGACCCGCACTCTCACCAGGACCTAATGCGTTCCCAGACCCGACGCTACTCACATCAGCCACAGCCGCGGCATCCACCACATTTCTATCTGGCATTGTCGAGTATTTCGAAGAGGACATCGATGGAGTACCTCTGTTTCGTTCTGTGCCCGAAGTATGAAGCAAACTTTTGGGTTCAGATTGAGTAGAAATGTCCGAAGTCTGTGTGGGAGAAGGGCTCGGCATGATAGCGATGAAATGATTGCGTGAACCGAGTTTTACGAGAGAACGGCGGTTCCGATGGAGGCCTAGAGCTAACAGGTTCGCATCTAAAGATCGTGAACCGGATAGTGTAGATGTGGAGGTAGAGAACGAACGAGTGCTGATCCGGAACGACATCAGGGCCCTTGAATCTTCCGACTTTCTTCCAGCTGGTTGAACAGAAAAAGATGCTTCTGGTGTCCTTAAGTTGTAGCTCTATCTGTCGCGTACACCAATACCGTAAAAGCGAGCTGTGGTCCAAGTTTCCTTTTCAGAGGGTAGTTATTGAGATTACTTTTCTTCAAGTGGAAGTGTCAAGTAGGCAACAAAGGTCGCCATTGAAATCTTCGATGGAGTTACAGAGGTGAGACAAAACCTGGGGAAGAGTAACCTACAAGAAGGCAATCATGAGAGAAGAACGTGACTGCTCCCACCCCAATAAATTAGGTTTGATTGAATATCCTCATCCGTACAGGGGACGAGGTAGGATGAAACTCTTCTTATTGAGGCTTTGAGGAAGGAGAAAGAGATTGAGTGCCATACGGCGCTAATTTTGTTTCTGCGGCAAAAAATCCCTTGTATGCTCTTAGATGCTTTTGCAAGTTTTTGGTATTGAGAGCGCATTGAACTAGCCCAATATGACATACTTTCCAAACGTCCATGGTCTATAGTCAAGATGCTCATACAGAAATGGTTGGAGGTCACAAATTAAAGATTATTTGTTCGAGCGGTGATCTCAATAATGCTCACACTGATCTAACTCTACACAGTACCAGGTTAAAGAGAACCTTGATCTCAGTTGAAGTAAGTCCAGTGAAGAACCTCTGTTTGTAGGCGGCCTCGTTGCCGAACGAGGGAGTTCGTAGCCCGCTCAACTTACGTCATGATGCAAAATATTGGCTCACGACCATCACAACGAAGTTTTACGACGACTGTCTAGACTCTTATAAACCTCTTACGCGCTTTTCCTTGGCCCAATATATGCCATAGCTATACAACTCTTACTTGAAAACCTCACAAAAATCAACCACTCGTTCAACTGTCACTCGTTTATCCACAATCGCCCCCCGATGTACCAATTTCTCTTCATGGCCCTAGTTTTGGCATTTGTAGCGCTGGATGCTTTTACAGCTGTTCAAGCTACTCTATATGTATGTCTATGTCAATTTATTTTTATTCTGGAAATACCTGACGGACATTCCTCAGGTTATTCAACCTTCAGCAGGTTCCACTTGCAGTGGTGGATCTCCCTGTACCGTACAATGGCTGGACGACGGTACCACTCCTCTCAACTCGAACATCGGTGTCACAACCTGTGGACTTTACACAGGGGACATGGTAAGTCGCAATGTATTGTAATTCCAAGAAACCCGCGCTCACATTGCGATTCATCCAGCAACTCGTGCAAACCATTGACCCAGTAGATGTGTCAAGCACTCAGTCGTTGGTGTTCACCGTAAGACCGACAGCTTATCGACTTTTTCTTTCTCTCCTAATCGGACTGTATTTAGCCCTTATCCGATGCAGGACCTGATTCTAGCGATTAGTGAGTCTATTGGCACCTGTCTCTATACCTGATTTGCTAATTATAAATCCCTTTCGTTAGCTACATCGCGTTCACCTCTACAGACCTTGAAATAAACGGCACGAAATACACCAGTTACTCGCCGTTCTTCAGGCACGTATCATGATGTGCATCGTCGCTAACATTTCCCAGCGACTAATAACCGTTATTAGCCTTAACAATATGACCGGCTCCTTCTCTTCATCTGTTGCCTCTGCGACATCTTCTATCCCTTTCCCGTCTTCCCTTACCGAATCGAGTGCGTTCAGTGAAACTGGTATTCTATCTACAGTCACTGTTGGAACAATCACACCGTCGTCGTCGTCTACTGCAAGTAGTTTATCGGAAACCGCAACGATACCGTCTTCCTCTAAATTTTCTATTTCACGATCATCGTCTGCAACGTCTAGCAGTTCGGTTTCTGCCTCTAGTGGGGCGTCCGCGTCTACCTCAACGGCATCCGGTGCAACGTCTTCAAATGGCGCGGCATCTCTGCGAACTGCATCTCTGACATTCTTCGGTGTCCTTTCCTTTACTCTTATCTTGTTTTTGTAAATTGCATCTGGTATCTGTCTATCGCGCCACCACTCATCATTCTATTCGATGCTTGTATTGTTGTTCCGCTATCTTTATCCACTTTCTTCTGTGATACCTTGGCGAAACCTATGTTTTCCCCGTTTCTCCACCTAAATTATTCAATGCATCGTCAAGTACTAGCAAGTACTGCCAGCTGCCCTCGGTTCGACCCGATACTTCTTTTGAGATCTCAAGAGATTCCGAGGTATGTTCTTTTCGAGATTCAATTGAGATTCTTTCAGAAGACCAGAAATCGATACTTCTACATCAAATCACACAAGCTCTGCATTCCCACCAGCTATGCATCTTACTTCTAGCTTTTGCATCACTGAATCAAGAGATTTCAGCAACAGTAAGCCTCCAATAAGCTCGAAGTGACAAACCCAGACACCTAGAGCAGTACCTATTGACAAATGTCTAAAATTAGTACACCTCATCGCGAACAACGAATGGTTGAGGACATTATCAGCCGCCTAGTGAAGGCTGATCGATGCGAATTTAGCTCGTTTGAAAGAAATGCTGGGAATTCACAGTACCTAAGGAGGAAAAAAGCTCACTCCTTTGGGTGTCGGTTCTACAACAGCATTTCTCGAAAGGACAACTGAACAAGCATTAGGACATTTACTGGAACTTCCACCCGACACCCGCCAGTCTGAGTGCTGGAACTGGCAACTAAGTGACACGCGTAAATCACGCCGTGAGAATGTACGATCAGTGTCACGGTTCACCCCTTCCGTAATTGCACGGTCTTAGTCTACAACAACTCTCCGGATGAAATTCTGCATAATTCACTAGCGAGCGGGTCTTTTTGCCATGTCGTTGCACAGAGTTGGGAGCGGGATGGTTTCGAGGCGGTTGACTTTCCCCGGCGGACCGAAATTTCGCATTACCGGAATCAGTCGTTTTCGAATGTAAGTATCACTCAGAATCCTTTCATGCATCGTTGGTTAATTGACCTAATACTTTTAGGACTTCCTACCTTACACCCAATCTTGCGTCTAGTGGACCCCTCTCAAGCTACCCGTTTTTCAATACGTCCCATCCCATTCCAGGTAAGTCGAACTTTACCAAATTGCACTCCCGCTCTGGTCCCGCGCGGACTTCATTTTGGTGCCTGAATGCTCTCGAGTCTTATGACTCTTCACTCCAACGTCCTCAGTGACAGTTTGGCCATCTATCATCACTTTTCGGATGGCCTGCAATCGGTTTTCTGAGTCTTTGCAGCTTGGCATCAATTCTAGTATGCTGATCTCATTTAATTATCACGGGTCCTTTCAGCGCCTCTTTCCCCTTCCTTCACATCCCCAGACTACCATCTCGATCGCTGATGTCAATCTGAGGCTTCTCCACGTACCGCGACGGCCCTGTCCACCCCGCGTCTCCATTTGCTTCATTTCCTCATAATTGTCTTCCTGACTCCCTCTCTCCACTTTATTCTCCTTCTCCTCTCTGGTTGCGTGTCAAATAGGTCAGAAATCAGGCTTAGAATCCATGTCAACCTTTAATAGAATATCACGTTTCTTTGGTTTCTCGTTTTCTACTGCGTCCACACTTTCCTCTTTCAAACATCCGGAAACGAACTTGAACTTGAACCAGGGCCAGAGGAAAGGCGAATTCGTCGGATCTCTTGATTGTGGTACTACGTACGCATATGTGCTCTCTGCACACACAAGGGTACTCAGTCCTGTTCCAGTTCCGTCCGTTTCATTATATTTGACCAATATGCCAACATTATTGCGCAAAATCAGCTTGAGTTTCCCCAGTATTATCCTAATCCAGGGTAAGTGACTTGGAATCTCTGCGAACAAACTCAAGTTAAGATTTCAATCGTTTAGGTGGCATGAACACGACCCTGAAGAAATTCAGCAATATGCTGAGTTGTGTATCCAGAACGCCATGAAAGAGCTGGAGACGGCTGGGTGGGCGAAGGAGAGTGTCAAAATTATCGGTATGCTTTTTTCTTCATCTCTTGTACGTTTCTTATCTCTACCCATCCAAGGTATAACTAATCAACGCGAAACGACTATTGCTTGGAGTAGAAATACAGGCAAACCATTATGTAGAGCTATTGTCTGGACGGACTCCCGCACGAAGAATACGGTTATACATTACGAGAAAAAGTTGGAGGAAATAGGGGTTGAAGTGAAGCCAGGGGTGTGGAGAAAGGGAAAGGACGGCGTAGAAGCGTTAAGAGAAATGTGGGTGCAACGTCGCCTTTTCATTGTCAATTAACAAGCTTCCTCCAGTACGGGCTTGCCGTTATCCACGTATTTTTCCGCTATCAAATTGCGATGGATGCTAGATCATATCCCCGACGTCGCTGCTGCGCATGAATCAGATGATTTGCTTTTCGGGACAGTGGAATCATGGGTTCTATATGTTAGTTCTTGAATATAGATGAATGCTCAGACTCAAGATATTGTCTTGCTGACTCAAATACACAGAATCTTGTTGGGGGCGCCTCCTCTAGTCTCCACGTTTGCGAAGTCACCAACGCATCTCGCACACTGCTTTTAAATACCACAACTCTTCAATTCGAACCATGTCTCCTATCATTTTTCGGTTTCCGCTCTTCAATTTTACCCAGGATTGTATCATCTTCTGAAGTCTATGGGCATGTTTCGCCTGATGTTGCGGGAGGATATCTTGCAGGTGTGCCAATAGGTGGGCTTGTCGGCGATCAACAGGCGGCATTAGTGGGTAACAAGTGTCTGAAGGAGGGCGAGGCAAAGTGTACGTATGGCACAGGGGCATTTTTACTGTTTTGCACTGGAGACGAGATTGTCAAAAGCGACCATGGCTTGCTTAGCACGGTGAGTGTGCAGATCTATCATGACGACCGTCTAGTCGTTAAGTTTTTTCAGATTGCGTATCAAGCAGGTCCGCATGCGAAACCTGTGTATGCTTTGGAAGGAAGTAGTACGTCGGATTCCTCCTTCGCTTTTTTTGACCCTATACATAATTATATGCGCGTTTACGCTCAGTTTCTGTTGCCGGAAGTGCTGTCAAGTGGCTTCGCGACACCATGGGGCTCATTGAGGATGCCGCAGGAGTCAACACACTTGCCGCTAAAGAGACAGACACAGGCGGGGTGTACTTTGTCACTGCATTTTCCGGCCTATTGGCGCCTTATTGGGACCCCGGCGCAGGTGGCCTTCTAATTGGAGTTTCTCAATATACGAATCCGGCACATATTGCCCGTGCAACACTGGAAGCCAACGCCTTTCAGACTCGAGCCATTATTGAAAGCATGAAGCTCGATTCAGGCAACGATTTGCAGCTCCTCAAGGTAGACGGAGGAATGACGAATGGTGATTTGGCAATGTCTATACTTGCTGATTTAGGCGGGTTCACTGTTGTTCGGCCTGAAATGCGAGAGTGCGTCTACACTTATTGAGTCTTGACATTTCAATCGCTTGTTCTGACATTCTCTCATTTCTTTCAAGGTCTACGGCTCTTGGCTCAGCCCTCCTAGCAGGCGCAGCAATAAAGTTATTCGGGTGGAATATCGCAGATCCAGAAACATTGAGGGAGGTAAATACCAAGGGCACAACTGAATTCAGGCCGCATATAGAAGACAAAATTAGAAGGAGAAAGTGGGAAGGGTGGCAGCGTGCTGTAGAGAGATCAAAAGGATGGGAAGAGGGTGTAGACGAGTGAAGGGCAAATAGACTACTTTACTGACATTCAACAATATACTTTTAGTATGTACTTAATAGGCTTTCATAGTGGGTGACTGGGGCTGTTGGATTCGAAATGGTGTTCCGCAACGGTCAAAATAAGATTTTTTTCTACTATGTAAGTCTCGGCCAAAAAAATATTTTTTGTTTGAACAATCACACGAGAGCAACACCCTATACCAGCTCAGTTGTGTCTGAGAATTCATGACTACGCTAGGTCAGTCTGCAACAAGCTTTCACCACCATGACCAGCAATGCTATTGCGGATCTAGAGCGCGATAGCTGAGCTTCCGCCTTCGTCAGGCCTTACAACGTCGGACCATGGTGTATAGCCTATGGCCCCGACCTTTCCCGACCGTGACACAGCTCATCATAACAGCGTTCGTTATCTCAAATTTGAAGAACATTATAATTAAACTTCTTCTCGAGTCCAAGTGAGCACGCTCGTACGGAGAATTTGACCTTGCTCAAAAAGTCGCCAATAACATTGGGGGCGCGATGGCTTTCGAATCATGGCAAGAAAAGACTCCGGTCTCTACATCAAATCTCGTCGAATGGCGATCTTGGCTGTTGACGGTTCGATTCCTGCACATGCGATGTTGCTGTGACCGTGCCCAAAGCTGTGCCGTGCCTTTTCTCATCGTGCCCCGTAAAGGCCGAATACCGAGCTCGAACGGCGGTGGAGGTGTTTCTGCAGACCACCACCTTGGAAGCCAGTGCAGTACAATGTACAATCCGTTGTATATATATTCCTGGTGGCAACGAATCAGATGGAAAGACAGGCTTTGAGAGGAAACGGGAGAGTAGAGGAGTATACTGAATTGTAAAAGCTTTGGGATACGCTACGCCCTTGGTGAAGTCTTGCCTCTTTCCAGAATGTGACAGTTTGCGTTGGGTGTGATGGCGAGGTAGTCGTTACACATAAATGCATAAAGTCTGATAAATGTAAATTCCACTAACAAATTGGATCGACAACGAATTATTGGACCGGGATAGGCGAAGATGAGTAAAATAAAGGAGGTAATGAATATCCGTAGTGGAGCAGAAGTCGTTGACTGTAGAAGTGACAGTAACCCTTACCAAGTCTTTCACCCGGCCTCTAATCTGATCTAGAGCCTAATCCCAAGATCGAACTAGGTGTCTGGGCAATCATCACTGATTGAACGTTGCAATCAGTACGAGAGAACAATGCGAACACCTCTTCCCTCGCATCTGATATATTCACCGCAGACTTCGGCATTTCAGGTGAAGAGGACATCGTTAATGGCAAAGGATCAATCCTCTCTAGTATTGTATCTCTCCGCGTCCTCGGAGTCATGAACACAGGCGGCGATGATTTCATATGCAATAGCAAAGATGCAGCGGATTCATCTTCCGGTGTGCGAACAGTTTGGATTGTATCTATCTTACCAGTAGCTGCAGTAATGGCGGTGGTGGCGGTGGTAGTGTTCGTGCTTGTACAGGCAGGTCCAGGAGAGGTGACGGCGGCTGAGCTTGGAGCATTGGTAGAAATCGACAAACTGGAACCGGGCCTTCCCCGTATAGAGAAAGCAGGTGATGCAGTCGAAGAGACAGCGCAGGGCGTTGACGCACTCGATGGACCCAATTCTAGGATTGGCACTCCACTATATGAAAATAGAGCGGAAGCACCAAACTGCGTCGAAGAAGGTGGAGAAGGTAGATATGCTGCGAGCGAAGGAGAAGATGTATTGGAATGGAACCGCCCACGGTGTTGCGGGACATTAAAAGGCGAAAGTCCTGGTAGAGGATTGGTACCAGCTAGGCTCGGTGACGAACTCGAAGCAGGAGCGATGAGAGAAGTAAAAGAATCTCGGGAAGAATGGATTGAGTACGCAGGTGAATTATAGTCTGAGAGCCATGAGGAAATGGACGGCAGAGTGGGAAGGGTAGCGTTTTTGTTCGATGTATACTCGTCAGTATGCTCGATGCTGGGATTGGTGTGCATGAATTTACGTCTCCTCTGATCCCGAGGCTGTATTCGATCATCTGGGTCTCTTGAGAAATCCTCAAGGTGCTCTTCATTACTAGCAGCAGCGGATTCTGCGGAAGTATGTCTCTTCCGCTTATTCGTGGTGGAAGTTAGTGGAGGTAAATCTGCCAACGTGCGCTCAGCACATTTACGACACTCGAAATCCTCCGAAATTCCGAAGGGAGAGGACTTGACATTCTCTAGCTGTGTTTCCAGACTTCTAACCCTTTCTAAGAGGTGCTGCATATTCTCTACAGTCTTGACAAGAATATCAAGTTTGAATTTTTCTTTCCCTTTTGATGCTGAAATGTGGTCTTGGGAGGAATTGGATGATTTAATTTTCGACGTGCTCCCGCCATTCCGAGTTCGACTAGAGGAAGGAACACAATAGTCACCATCCTTATCGTCATCGTCGTCAACGTCGGCATCGACATCGTGGTCTTCTTCGACAAGGTCCAGAGTAGGCGTTTCGGCCAACCTCGAGACAGACGCTTCTGCATCTTTCAAACTTCCACCAGAATGGAGTACCTCAACGGTTGCGCCTAAATTGGCCAGTTCAGCCAGGGCCTCGTTGATCTTCGTCCTGCGAGCCTTTTCGATGATAGAATGATTGAGTTTCCGTTGAGCTTCCCGTGCAGAACGAGAAAGACCCGAAGCATTTGAGGCAGGCTTGCGCCCTCGTTTTGCTGTGGTGGGAGATCGAGAAAGAACGTGACCCTGATTGGGCTCTGGCGCAACAGTCATGGTGCTTTCAGCGTTATCGGATGCGCTCTGAGGGACAGGCATCTGTCGAGGAAGGATGGTACGCTCGGTCATCCGAGTAACTTTAGCCCGTCGTGAGGGGTTCACAGAGGCGTTATATACGACTTCTGTCGTGGATGCGTTGGACATGGTCTGTATTTATCGCCGTATTTCTTGAACAACTTTTGAAGATTGATATTGAGAACTAAATCGCTCACCAATGGCACCAATATGCTACGCCCAAGCTGGAAGATACTGGTTAGATGGTTGTTGTAAGGCGACCGGTCAAACTTTTTTGAATACCAAATCTTGGATTGTAGCTAGTCACAGCCAATCACAATCCAGGGACAGTTCTCGCTCGTGTGCCATTGAAGAATTGAATTGATTTCCCGTGTTTGGTCCGGCGAACGTTTGCCTGATGGGCACACGACCACTTCATTCGTCGGAAGGTGGCCCGACTCAAACTTGTTTTCGGATGACCCACGTTCAACCCGAGCTTTGCCCACCCGGGTTACATTGGGGAAGTGGATACGGTTGTATTTGGTGAGGATTACTCAGCCCTACTCACCCTTTCATTATTGTAAATCCAAGATCGTTCATTTCAACCTCCTGGTCGATTCAAGTCGTGATTGCAACACGGGAATAATCGGAGCAAGCCTCAACAGAAGGCTGCAGAAGGTGATCATTACAAGTTAAATCCAATCTACGTGCATAGAGTGAGGTAGGAAGGTCGAAGGATATAAGGGGGCAAGAAATCGAACGTGGGACCCACTACGAAGCAAAGTTGAAATCCTTAGCAGTCGAAAGGATAAGCATACTATGGGAATCCACTCTTATCTGTTCATTTGGAATCACATTTCTAGCGTGTGTCCAGATATCATCCATTCATCCATGTCATGGTTGAGACACAGAAGCAGCCTTTCCTCTAATCCCTGATAAATCCTAAAGTGGATACTAATACACCCAGGCTCTGAATATTCGATCGCCAGAAGGCTGCCCAGGTGGAACCTCAACTGCTGACATTGTGTAAATCTGTTTATCGGCAATCGAAACAGTGGGAGGTTGCCAAGAGTCTTCCTTGGTTTGTAGCAGAAGATCGGAGGTGCTGAGCTTATTGATCCTAAGAACGAATTTCGAAGAGATTCAGCAAGGTAGGTCCAAGTTGATACCTGGTACTACGGTATGTTCAACACGGAAGTTTTGTGCCATCAATCAAACTCCCCCGCCATGTTTTTCCTGTGTGAATTCTTCGATATCTTCACGAGCAGTAAGGTAAAAGAGTTCCCCCTTGTCATCTGTTCATTCTTATAACGAATTCTTCTAGCCATATAGTTCAGGGCAGCCTTCAACGTCGCTCTATAACCTCCACAGGTGATGAGAGGGAGGCTGTGAGACTTCCAGCGACTGAAGTAATAGGTACGAATTCGGGGTTCTTGCTGGTTTTCAAGAGTGTAAGCATCGCTTAGAAGAATACGAGCCAATGAAGTTGGTCGGGCTCAAATAAATGAGTAGTTTGAAGAAAGATTAAGTAGCAGACAAGATGCTACTCGACATATCCATGTCTGATTTGAATCAATTTGGGAATTTCTCCATTCGACTCAACATCACCCCGATGCGTATTCGACGATTTTCACACAGAATATTTCGAACCTGTTTGCTGAAGTTCTTCGGCCTTCGTTAAAACACGGACACCAGCATACACGGCGATAGACAAATTTACTACATAAGGCCAGCTCTTTCACAAGGATAGGCCTTGACACGCATTCAACGATTACTTACAACAAACAATTTACCTATATGATACTGCTAGAAGGTTTACTACTATGCCTCGATTTGCGCCGTTGACAAACCACATATGGAAGGGCCCGGGGACATTGTCTGAAAGGCAGCGAGATGATGGAGAAGGTAAAATGTACTGAACTTGTGGTCACACGTAGACGTCTTCAGACTGTTCTAGACTAGACATTTTGAGAAAGCCCGCTTTTCCACAACGTCTATACTATGCGGCACTATGTTTCCGGACACGGAGGTTCGATAAAGTCGACACGACTAGAGACTGCATGTCATGGTACCATTACAAGGCTCGTAATTACCTCACCCTCAGACTCATAAATTGTAAATGAATTTCATTGTGTTGAACCGATTATCGTAAGATACGTAGACGCTTAAGAGCTATTTACTCAAACAATGGTAACCGTCAACAATGTGGTTATTCCGTCAGTTGCAATACCTGAAACGCCAAAAAAAATCAGAATCAGCCATGACTTAAGAAGTAATTAGGCGTCGAACCATGATTCACGCTGTATAAAAGCAATAACTTAGCCAGAACGTCTTTTAGAGATGATGCCTTAACCTACCTAGTGCTTCCCGGTGCCAGCAAGCCAGTCAAGTTCATTCCTGTGGTCGAATAAGTCACTCCGTCAAACGATGTAGTACCGATGGCCGCAGCGGAAAGCTCGTCTCTCCCAATGTCGTAACCATCCGGAACGATATCGTGGTTGTCAGACGCGTCTTCTTCTTTGGAAACGCTTCGTTAAGGAAGCCCAGTGTGTGTGAGCACGAGCAATGATGTTTCCAGAAAATGGAAATGTAATCTCACGCAAGGAAAAGTGCACCACTATCTGCTTCGGGACCATTTTGGATGTAAAGTCTGTATTGTGAATTTCAGCGTATGATTCTCGTAGAATCAGGTTCAAGTAACTAGCCTTAGGTGATTACCCCCAATCAAAGATTCTAGACATGTACCGAGAACAGAATCCCCATAGTCCTGACGCAATTCGACCTAGATGATAGAAGATGATATGGTATGTAAGCATTTTAAACAATACGCGTTGGAACCTACCGTTTGATTCACTAAGCCGTTGCCGTCACCAAGGTTAGCAGATTGTGGGCCACCGATATGGATACCGAGACATTCTGTCGAGCTAAGGCTTACATTGAGATTATATAGGCAATGCAGCTACTGTAAGGAACTCACAATCCGATAGCCTTGGCGTAGTTCTCGAACCCAGATTCAGTGAGAACATCGGGGGAAGAAAAACCGGAGATAATGACCTTAAGAGGTGGAATTAGGTCGGTGTCCAATGGAAAGAGGTGAAGAATGAACGTTTGAACTCACATTCAAGGGTTCACCGAGACCATTACCGGCTGGAACGATGAACAAAATAGCTGGCATCTAATGCGAAATATCTCCTCACCGTCATCCAACATTGACCCGCCATTTGTAGTGGGATTGAAGAAATCGACCCCTTGTCGAGGAGTCACGAGCGGCAAGGCGCATGGAAGTATCGCGACGAAAGCGAAGAGGGGGAGGAATATCATCATGGTGTGCGAGTGCGGAAGAGACCAAATGTCGCTCGAGCGAATGCTGAAGCATTATCGTCAAGGGTCTCATCTATATAAATCACAACCGTGAGGAATGTTCTCGTACTTTGAGGTTAGCATTTAGCTAACCATTCGAACCTCCCTTCTGTCAAACGTTCCTGGTGCAGTGTGCTCCCATAGTTGGCATTCCCATGTGACATGTCCTGTAGCACAAGTTGAGGTCATCAGAATTCGTCTAGTCAGCTTGATAGGCCACACCCTTTCATTTGGGGGGACATCTATTCACATGTGTTGCGAGTCATGAGCATCTGAAGGTCTGCATTTATCACGGAGCAAAGGGAGAGAGTTACATAGGTTAGTATCTTTGAGCAATATGGCGTTCTGCCGAAGCTCTAAATATATCGAAACGTTCGAAAGGGCGTGGATAGAATGAAGTGTCGTAGATGTGCTAATAACAGATGGATTTGTTTTGTACCTTTAAGAAACAGCCGCTTGGAATCTCGTGAACTTACGAGAGTTTTACATTCCTTCACGAGCATTGGCAGAAATTCCACAGGCGCATTGTGCACAATTATAATATGCATTATGAAGCTACGAACAGTAATTCGATGTAGAACTTGATAATCTGATAAATTACACCACATAACCCTGGGTCATGTTGTTTCAGCTATCTCACTCTATGGTATATGGTAGATTATGGCTTACCCCATTCACTCCGATAATTTGACCATTGACCCACTGCGCGGCCGGACTCGCCAAAAAAGCGACAACAGGAGCAATATCGTCTGGCTCGGCGATACGATGACTAGGAACTTGTGCAGCTATGCTTGAGATGACATGCTGCGATGTGCCCGCCCTGAAGAGCGCTGTGTCCACTGGTCCTAGAGCAACGGTATTCACTGTGAAGCCTTGAGTTCCGAGATCTTTGGATAGCACGCGGGCGACTTGCTCCACAGCACCTTCGTACGAGGAGTCAAAAAAAGTCTGACAGGACATATCTCAAGTCACCTTTACTAGCTACGTAGCATAGGGCATTGGGAAGCAACGCTGATGGAACATCAGCTCCGACCGGTACTAATCAGCCAATGACTCTGAGCTTGACCTACTGCTCGCCGTAGTCAAACTTGTAGAGAGGAATATTATCCGCCCACCAGCTACGCGCGAACAATTTCAGATAAACATACAAGAGGACGAATGAAACAGCTCACGTCGTACCATGACTTCCGCTGCTTCCTTTACCAAAAATAACGGTGCTTTCACGTTAAAATCGAAGTGCGCATCAAAAAAAGACTCGTCGATTTCACTCAAAGTTCGGCTCCCCATTAGTCCAGCGTTCAAAACTAGGATATCCAAACGCCTGAATACGCGTAGTGTTTCTTGTAGCAAGTAGTGGCCACCAGAAATAGTAGAGGAATCAGCCTTGACTGCGATGGCCTGCTGTTGCTGCTGTCGAGGTACTTCGACGTCGTTTCTGCCATCGCCTTGATGATTCATAGAGGTCAAAGATAACGAGACGGAAGTGGAGTTGAGAGATAAGTTAATTTGCTGTGCAACTTCCTCTGCACTTCTGCTATCTTTGGCATAATTGATAACTACAGAGGCACCTTGTGCAGCGAGTGCCCTGGCTATGGAGGCCCCAGTAGATTTAGATGAACCTGTTATAAGTGCCACTTTACCTGGTTTAAGGAACAATATGAAAAGAGAGTTGATGATGGAAAAATTTACCGTATGTAACTCACCTCGAAGTGCAGTCACGGTCGAGTTAGCTGAGCCAGCCACGCTTTCACTCCGACCTGACCTCCCATTATGGTGATGAGAATGGAATTTCTGCGCGACGCTGCAGACTAATCGACGGAAACGAGATTTGGGTTCTATTGTAGAGACCATTGAGGGCGAACCGTGGATTCGAGACGTCGGTTATTTTTTGGGCGAGATGTGCTTTAACGTATTGGCGCAGAAATTGGGAGGCTACCAAAGAGTGAGGAAGGAAAAACGGCTTTATTATCCTCGAAAAAACATCAGAACCCCTCACACAAGACACATGAATCATTGTGGTTGCTGCATCGTTTGATTACATCGTTCATATTAAGCAGGAGATTAAACCTTGTGTCGCCTGTAGCAGTCGCATCCAGATTGCCGATTGGAATTTTGGGGATGGATTAAAACCTTGAAGCAGTCGCTTTCAAATTGACGATTGGAATATCGTGGATGCAAGGACAGCTCACCACGAGCCAATCATGAAAATGGGGAGCCGTACAGGAGTTTGGGCTCTACGCGATGGTAAGCTTAGCAAATCGATGGCCTTGATGATGGGTGTACACCGCCAGGTCGCAGCGTGACACTCGCATTCATGGCCGGTGGCCACTGCCTAGCCGTCTCGTACATGTACGAAGTTTACATCAAGAAAAAAAGGCGGCTCTGTTCACTTTGACGAATCTGATCGGCTAGACACAAAAACTTTCCGGCGTTTGAAATTGCTGAGCTCTTTTTTACTGAACACTACTTCTCTCTAGATTCTCCCCGAATTATGCAAAGGGCACACCTAAGCGCTTAGACTCAAGTGTTGTAGGCGCCAATTTGTTTTCGATTGACAAACTGTGATGAAGTACTTAGTGCATACATAGGGTATTGCGGGTATTGTAAAGCGCGATGTAAAGAGGTGTTCCACAGGGGCAAGGAGACAGGAAAACAGAAGGTCTGAAAATGTCATAAAGGCATGAAAAAAAGTGCACAAATTCCTAATCCGAAGTATCGTATGTATTGGTAGAGATACAATTCCAAAAGATATTATTTTATACGTTGGGCAATCGCATCCGCGAAGATGAAAAAAAATTGTAGAGATGAGCCGGATCTAGGGGAAAGCACTAGAGAAGAGATATAACGACAAAGCGAAAGAAAGAAAAAGGAAGTAGAGGATGGATCTTAATCTAAATCATGAATAGAAGACTTGATTGTCTGTCGGTATGTTGGGATCTCCCCAGTATGGGGCCGCGCTGTCTGGTGCATGTCCTTGTTGAGGCCAGACCTGGGACGAAGGAACGGCATGGTGCAGCTGTGACTGAGGGCGGGTATCCGGATTGTATGCTTGATACGTGTGCTGCCGATGCTGCTCGTTCAACTCTTCCATAGAAGGTTTAACGTCATACGAGACCTGATCGAACATCATTGTATCCATAGCTCCGGGAATGACTGATTGAATCATGTCCTCGTGTAGTATTCCCGCCTGATTGTCGCTTGTAGGATTACTGTAACCTTCGTACATGCCTGTAGCGGTGTAATACCCCTGGGATTGTCGGGGATTGGGAATGCTGCCTTTCTGGGAAAAGGAGGTGCTAGGCTGATGCCCTTGTGGACTAAACGCTGGTATACCATTGGTATTTGTATATGAGGAGTCAGAAACAGACATCGCTCCGTTAGTGGCGCCGGCTGTACCATACGGGCTAGACGCTGAGGATGTATAAGTATCCGGGCGAGCATCGAACGAATTATTCCCAGTAGTATTGAACACCTCAACAGCAGCTGATTGATGATTGAAAGGAAATTCGAATTGAGCCGTAGGCGGGTCATAAGATGTCGGAGACTCAGCATAAGGCTGCGGCAGGGCGTGTTGGCGAGATGACATAGATGAACCTATATGCATTTCTGGAGTAGTGGCGTCTTGTGGAGAAGCGGAAGAAACAGACATATCCACACGTTGATCCTCAGGCGCATTATGAGCTCCCATAGGGTAATCAGTAGATGTGGACAGGGTTGAGTCTCGTCTCGGCCTCTGCACATGCAGGCGAGGATCATGTGAAAGCGAAGAAGATCGGGAACGATAGGCAAATTGCTCCTGCGCTGCAGCCGCCTGAAGCTGAGGTATGTTAGGCGATTGGAACGGCGGGGGATGAGAAGTAACAGGGGATTGCTGGTGTGTGTTCTGATACATCGTCCGAGTGGATGGAGTTGCTGCCTTCTCCATGATAGGCGTACTGACTGACTGCCGCCTACTTCCTGGAGCTGGTGTAGAAGTGTTTGAGATTGTGGTAGGAGACTGCGCCACGCTACTTTGAACAAAAGATGAGGCATCTTTAAGGGGTCTTTTCCGCACGCCAACAACTGGGTAAGGTTTCTTCGCTTTCTTGTCTTTGTCGTTCCCTTTTGGTGATGTGGTCATACCCGATTCGTTTCGGACCCTATCGCCCCCGGTGACTACAGGAAAAGGCAATTGGCGCTTGAGCGGTTTCCCGACAGATGAGGGTGGTGGTGGTGCAGAATGGGAAACCACCGAAGTGGGTGCGAGCTCTTGAGCAGAGGGTGATATGATGGCCGTTGGGACGGTAGGATAAACATAGGCAGGAACGGGAGGAGGAGGAGAATTATGGAGTTCATCAACTTCGTGATACTTACGTTTAGAAGGTACGTTCGGACTGTCACCTATACGTAAACCTTCCCCACCTTCAGCGGTAAGTTTGAGCGCCTCTACGATTCGGATAGAATCGGAGAAGCTGACAACGTATGTACCACCGATAGCAGAGCCAAACTTGGACACAGATGTTCCCTTCATAATATCCAGCGCGACATCAACATCTTCCATAGCCGCTGCCGCCCACATTGTGGAAGGTTGTTTGATTACAGCATGAGCACACACGACTGCAGCGTCAAAAACACATCTCGCAAAGGGATAAAAGTCGAGGAGGGCAGGAGAAAGGGATGATGGAACCAATCGACCTTGCAATTTCCATAGTTCCGATAGTACTTTCGCGGCTTTCAGAATACCATGTGCAGCATTGATACTGCCCAGACTGGCCTGGTGTGGTACGCCTGCTGCATGTTTCTTTAGGAACGGTAAATACACTCTCAGCACCAGTCGATGCGCAGTCATTGCCACTTCGCAGCGTTGAGCAATCAGTGTCGGTTCCGAAGCATTGTCACCGCGGTCCTGAAGGGTATCTCCGTCGACTTGATAGTACCATGGAAGATTATTCAACCAGGCACGAACTTCGGCCTCCATAGAAGCCGCTTGGTCTATAGAATAGCAATGACTGTGTGGGGAAGTCCCATAGTAGGACGTACGGACTTGCTGAGCATGGCCAAACTCCGGTGTATTCATTCGTCGTTTGATGTTTCGCACTAACAGTGTAAGCCTTTACCATAAACACCGGATTGAGATTGAAATAAGCTGAGTTAAGCTAGAACTCACCGAGATCGAATTTCAAAATATCTCATACTATCCTTACTGTACCCAGTTCCATCTTCACCACCGTCAGCTGGTGGAGGGATTCTAATCGACGTAGGCCCAAAAGCTTTTTCGTCCACATTTGCCACAGGGCGTTTGGTGTTGAAGGAATTGTCGGCAATAAGAGGTGGTTGGTTCATTATGTCTGATACGAACCTGATAAGGAGGCTTAGTATCGGCGAATTCGAAGGTATGGCATTGACCTACAAATCATAGTACATTATCGTCCACCAAACCCTACGTCTGATTTCTACTTCATAAAGTGAAAATCGAGATTCCCTTGCGGCCCTTGAAGCTGATAGGTTGGCCAATACAGATGGGTCACTGAGCTTGCTGTTACTCCTAGCTTTCTTCGCTACCGAGGGAAGGCCGTTAGGACCGTTGGCGTTAGAGCTAGCGGTGCTAGGCGATGTAGATAATCCAGATTCAAACGCCTGCGCAGGAATTCCCATATCTTCAGGATCCCTATTGAGGGACATCTGTCTAGCGTAATTGACAATTTTGCCAACCTAGCAGTGACCTCGTTAGCCTAATGGAGCGTCGATTTCACGATCATGCGACTCACAAATGGAAACATGAAAGCGGCAACTCCTTTTGCGCTCTGCATTTTCGATGAATCCTTATCAAGACCGGGACTTCTCTTTCTCAAATTGTCTTTAGTCTTTTCTGACGTTTTACCATTATCAACCACTGCCCCACTAATATTCAAGCCTTCTTTTGAGAGGAAAGCCAATTGCAGTAGGCATGCACTTATGTAGTCCATTTCATGCTGTTGATCCTCCGTTGTTTGCCTCTTCTCGTGATCACCGTCTGATTCCACTTGGGTGCAAGGGGTTTCGTTGGAAACCGGTGTGACAGCAACGGCAGCTTCCCATATACCAATAGCTTGAACACTGAGGGAGTACCAATACACAGATTCCGGTGACGAGTTTGATTTACTTCGGGGCCTACCAGTGCCTTTTTTGTTATCGTCTCCTCCAGGTGCCTTGGGGGTTCGTCTCTCTGCTTCGTGAGCCCCCAACGCAATAGCTACACAGAGGACAGCGAAGAAAGGTACACCCTCGACTATCCTAGATGTTGAAGGTCGGCCACTCGGGTCCTCTGAAGCTCCAAGGTAAGGAGACCGAGACGATTGCGGATGCATGTCTTCCATGGTGACATCTCCGATACTAGAGGCACTGGTACCGAAAATTGGCCGCGTTCTGGAGGCGGCAGATCCCATGAACAATTGCCTTGCTTGTTTAGCCTCTCTTTCCTTCTTATCTCGTTGATTTTCCCTTTCCTTCTCCCGGGCCATTTCTTTATCCCTTGCATTGGCGGCGGGAGAGGACGCATTAGGCCTGGCGTTAATTAACAGTTCCAATGCGCGTTCCCGGAGCGTCTTCCAATTCAAGAAAGGGTAAGTATATGCTGAGGACTCCTCCGCAAGGTCAAGGTAAGAAAGTAGCGTAGTTTGTTGAGAAGACTGCCGGCTGGAAGAATGTGTGTTCAAGGACGGGAGTAAGGCAATCAGTGTGGGGGTTAGCTGCGGTTTGTTCGATATGGATGGGAAAGATGCGGACGAGGGATAGTATTCACTGGTCGGTGGAAGCTGACTATGGCCATGAGAAGAGGAAATCGAGAGCGATGCAAGGTTGGGAGATGCTATGGTAGTTAAGTTGACAGATGTGGAGGATGAGGATGACGTGCTTGGTCTGTCTGTCATCTCAAAATCACCAAACTCGCCAGAAAGCGAATTAGGGATGTCTAAGGAATGGGGCTCAACTTTAACGTTTGAAAAGGTGCCTTCCCTGGATGAAGCAGTGAATCCAGCGGGTAGGTGGAAACCTAGATCGATTTCATTGAGCCAAGTACCACCTATTTCTTCTAGTGGGATTGCAAGCGAGGAGTGTTGTATTGTAGGTGGACTGAGAATAGTATTGAGAGATGATGTAGGCGGGGGAGGGCCATTTGAGGAGGATGGAGCCGAGAAGGGATATGATGGCGTGAATTGGCCGGAAGTAAGCTGAGCCAACGTGGCTTCAACTTGGATAAGTCGGTTGTTGAGTGAGTGTAAGTCTCTATAAGTGATGTTAGCGGAGAACTAGGCTCGAGCGAGTAGCGAAGCGTACACTTTTTCTGCCGCTGCAGGTGAATATATACACCGCGAAACCGTATCGCGTTTCTGGCAGCTTCCACAAGGATTCCTTCGGTCACATTTGAGCTTTAAGCGTTTGCACTATGAGTATTTATCAGAATAGGTAGCGTTAGCTTTGGCAATCTACATGCCTCAGCGCAAACGACAGTGATACGGGAACGGATTTGGCTGCAAGGTGGTTAGACGATAACTTCGGAGGAGAGTCGACTTACGGGGCCACTGCTGCCGTTGCAGGTGTCGTTGAGGGGCCTTGCTGGATATCTGAATCCATGATAGATGGTGGTAATGGAAGAAGCTAGTGTTCGGGTAATTCGTAGACCAATTGAATGCTAGTCCTCTTTTCGTATATGGTACTGACTGTTCCTGACTATGTGACTCGGTCACGACACTCGGCGAGATTGCCAATGTTCTTGTGTAATTAAAGGTCTGATGTACAGAGCAATGAAATTGATCAAAGAAAAAAAGCAGGAAGAGACCTGAAGAGACTGATCAGATGCTGTAAGGATAGTTGGCCGTGTCCAAATTTCGATCAGTCGAAATTTGCCTGCCGACAATTCGGTATCCATCAATAATCTCACACTCTCTCTCACTCTTTCAACACCTTCCCGCCGCTGTTCCAGAGCCAGAGTCTCCCGGTTCCAGCCAAAATGATTTGCCATTATTTATTCGGCTCTCTTTTTGCGATGCTGCGATAATTTGTGTCAAATCTACAGATTGAGTCAGAAACCATTTGGGGATTCCATTAAATTGTGCTTCTTATTGTTCTTGCCAAAGCTGATCTGTGGATCGACCTGATACCATTACTGCAGCTTGATTGCTCCATCTGTTCTGTTGTAGGCTCCCGTCATGCACTTAAAACCCATTCCTGATGCTATTTCATACTCAATCGTGCATTAGTAAGTTGGTCATGGTCTGTCATGGTGCGTATCGAAAATTTATGAGATATGAATTGCGTTCTATCAATCTACTCAATCAAATTTAAACCTCCATGGAAATAGTACTGCGACGAGGAAATAAGAATGATATTTCAAGGGTCCCCATGGATAATTGATTTCATCCACTCCTGATCCTCCCGGTAGCGTGATGTCCTCAAAATCCCTCAGGATCCACTCAGATAAGGCCTGCATATGTACAACGAACGGTACGGTTACAAATCTTACATGAACTCACCCGTCAACCTTTCAGATTCATTACAGGCAAAGACGAGCCATGATCTCTCAAGTGCCTTTGACATTTAATTTTGCAGCATTACGGAAGTTGTCAGCGAGAGATGTCTTTTTCCGAGGTGTGAATAGCTTTAGCAATCAATCCATAAAAACTAACCCGCACTAGCTTCATACTATACAGTCAAGAATTTGCTAACGTCGTGCACTCGTGCATACTTAGAGGTCAACAAGCGACAGCGCTCGGTGACCTTACGCATAGAGTCTGCATAGAGTGATATAGATTTATGAGCGCTCCTATTCAAACAAAGTGACAAACGACAAAAGCAGTGAATCCGAGGACTTCAAGTTTCAAATTTCGACGCACAATCACAGCGGAAGCTCAAGAAGGGAAGCTAAGGGAAGTCAGAGGCTATGTACATGCGGGAGTAGGGACCGAAGTCAGAACGCAGCACTCGAGAAATAACTAGGCACCACCGCATACATATATGTACTACTTCTGTTTTCCTATGTAATGTCAGAACAAATATGAAATGTGCATGCTTAGCTCATTGTGGTTCATTATGCACATATACACAGATTTATCTAGTACTGCCTAGACGACCCGCGTTTTTGACTCGAAATGGCTTTAAAGTCTGGAATGGCCTTCCCCGTAGTCTTCCCTATGTACTTATGTAGGCAAACTTGAACCACGACATACCTTCCCCGGCTTCCCGCGAAACCTGTGGTTACATCGTCTAAGATTGAATTGCTTCCAATCAGATATTCCATTCGTTTTGCTTCCCGCAAAGTATTGTATCTTGTGTTCCGGGTCAATCAACTACCTTCCGAGCTGCTCCTAACTCACAACTTCAACTTCGAAGTTCAAGTACGATTTCTAAGCTTCCCTGAGCCTTTTTATTTCCAAGTGCATCAAAATCGCATAGATCCTTCTTGGAGTTGACAGTCAACGTCTTCAGGTGTTCGGAGCCGGAAGTAGTCGCGGCCGTATCGTTGCACGAAAATCAACGCGTGGGCCCGAGAGTGAGCTTATGGTGAACATTCGGCCGTTGGTATCTTGGAAGGATTGATGTGGACTGTATTCGGAGAACAGAATGGGATTATGCTTTGTATTTTAGCTGGATGAGTCAATAGATATTGCACAGACATTTGATTACTGAGGATGATAGCTGGTACGGATAGTTGAGAGGGACAAGAGAGATGGGGAAGGGGAAGACCTTTGGCCACAAAAATTAAGAAAGAGAAAAGAAAGAGAGTGCAAAGGTCGGGAGGATAAATGAGCTTGTAGGATTCAACTCGGAGGTTCGCGGACGACATGGACCTTTGAGTGACATTTGTACTACGAGCACTGTGTGAGCGACGTGACACTCGGGTGGTGAAGGTAGGTGGAAGAGCTGAAGTTACCACCAGGTGGAATAACTGTAATTTGATTCAAAAAAGGGCAATCTGCGGATGACCATCTCGGCACCGTGACGCTCGTAGGTTTGCAGTGAAGTTGCGTTCTATAGACAAGTAGGGGCCGATAACAACATTGTCGGAGCGATTGCCGAGGGTACGACGATGGCGAAACCAAGAAATGGTTGAAGACGGGCCTGCAAATATTCAGTGATGAACCGTTGATTATAATTCCAGTTATGACTGATGCTCAAGTTGAAGAAGACACGCCGTCTGATGGGAGCAGGACAGAATTTGCTTTGTCAATTTACTTGTTTGAACTCGACTCAAGGTAGATGAGAGCTGTGACACTTCCTCACATTAAAGATATTGAGCCACAATATGCCAACCTTCGTTTCGAAAGCTGCAAGTATGAACGCTTCGAAGACAAATGGACACAAGAAATCCGCCCAACATAATGCTTTCCAAATCTTTTCAAGCAGTTAAAACGTCATGCGATGGACGACAACGGGGCCGGGTGTACATGAGAGGAACGACTTGTCAAGAAAACCCGCGCGACTCCGGGACGAGCGGGTTGCATGACTTGCACGTGTTGGTGAGCTGTACGGAAATGAACTTGATTGGTTTCTTGTACATAATTACTTTAACCTTGACGACGAGCTTACAGATCTCGGCTCTGATCAGACTGGGCAGCAGGCTGCAGCAGCAACTTTCGTGCACCAAAATGTCTTACTTTGGCGACTTCGGTGACATCTGTACCAACACTCCTTCGTACACCTGGTATGTAGAGTATTGATTGCACCGCTGTCACAACTTCGACATTGACCCAATATTGACCCCATGCTTTGTATGTGTAGGTGTAATCTATTCTATCGGCAACTTTCAGAAAGTTCCAATCTTTCGAGTCTTTTAACAGGAATTTCCTCCAACTCGAGCAGCGCACCGGTAGGAGTGAACCCTTCATGTGGAATACCTAGGGTAGGCAATGGCGGGAGTCTTGGGAATATCGGCAACATCGTCGTCTGTGCTCTGAGCTTGATCGTAGTGATTGGATTAATTTTTCTCACTGAGAAGAGAAAAGCTGCTGTCGGTACGCAGTAATTGCAATGCTATCAATCCCCGCTCATCATCGAATAGGTCGCGTTGAATTGAGGAATATGCTTATTGTGTACTTCATCACACTTCCCTTCCAACTTGTTACCAATGGCTCTCTACTTCAACAAGGTTCTACTGTGCTGGTGGTCCTCACTGCGATTCATGCTGCTCTTGTCGCAACTCTTTTCTGGGCATTGCTAGCCAATGCACTCGTGTCAACCCAAGTTGTCGAAGATGGAACAATGGCGTCCTTAGCGGTGTGTGCTCTATCCACTACTCTAATTCAATATCTCATCTGCTCTATCAGCCCTTTTTCATCCTGTGTTTTCTAATATTTGGCGGTACTCTGTATATAGCGTTGGACGTTGCGCTCGGAATAACTCAAACACTAGGACCATCATCGAATCCCAGTGAGTTAAGGAGCGTTCCACTTTTTGTAATGACGAGTCTCTGGCCCGCTCTGTAAGTGCATTTTCCCTCATTTCTTACACTTAATCATGCTCTAAACTAGTGCTGCAATAATATACCTTGGTGTTATGCTCTACATCATTCTTGGTATGCTCAAAGAAGTTCGTCCAGCTCTATATTATATCCTAGCTGGGATCGTTTTTGTTTTTAGTCAGTTGGCTTGGTTCCTACTTGGAAAGGTGATATGCAACGCTTCAGGGAGTAAATTAGATGGTTCGTTCCTTGCCACAATATTTGAAACGATTACTGTTGTCATCCTTTTCCTCGGTTGGAAGTCCATCACGGAAGGTGCCCATGTTTCTTACATCGGTGTTCTGTCATCGTACTTACAAAGGTTGCATCCTGATAGGGGCATGGGATGATCCTTACTATTAGTGATTGCTATCCTGAAGAACCGTAAATCGCAATTTTTCTCGCATTGCGCATGCGCAACGTGTTTTGCTTATAATTATTGTTTGACTACTTGTGTGTACCATGTCTAACGCTCTTTATCCTATGGCATTGCTGCATTGCGTCTGGAATGGAAGATTCCTTTCGTATCATGTTACACGTTTAATAAAATCAAAAAAACCCCTTCAGGTCATTCTCAGACTTGCCATACTAATGCGTATGTGCTTTCCTCTTCTAAATACTCATTGAAAATACGCTTTCCCTAGATCATTCAATGCCCCGTTGTTGTCGAGTAGATCTACTGATAGTGAGTAGGAAGCAACGGCAAATCAAAAAAAGACTGACTGCTTTGCATACCGGTCGTCGACCGCTGAGATCAAAATTAGAACTGCGTGCTTGCAACTACGGACGACAGAAATTTACCGAATAATCGAACCAGGAGTAGCGCTCAACGTAGGACAATGCATCCATTTTCTGTATTGAATCCGTGAGAAAGGATTTTACAGCTGATTATGTGAAGCACAATCAGTCATTTCTCAAGAGCTTCAACGAAAGATTGTATGCCTACTGGCTTCGTTATTCATTGTAGTATCTGCAAACTCCGTCACCCACAGATTATATTCAGGAAAAGCTGTATGCATGTCCGACAAATATCCCAAGAAATACTGCGAGCCCTGGCCATACCTGCAAATGTGATTCGGAAAACGGGAATTAAACGAGCAGTAATAAATAATGAAGTGATGACGGTTACCAATGAAGGGGAAGAAAATCGATTTTGCACTTCTTGTCGCACGCTGAAAAAAAATCATCGAGCCAGGTTTTTCCTTCGGGAGCAGATGATACAGCAGGAGCACCGATTTTGATGCCAGAAGCACTGAGTGGATTCATGTATTTCTGCCATAGCGATGCAGCAGCCGTTGCGTTGATATTAGATTGACTTGGTTGCTCAGGCTCATTGAAGCCCTATCCGAAAAGAGGGTGTTAAATAGAACCCACAAAGAATTGTTTGTGCAACTTGCCAACACATATTTAGCACCAGCTTCCTTGACGGTGTTCTCGAAAGCTTCAATGTTAGCCTGTCCCCACTGCATGGGAACGTGCGCTATTCCTGACGGTAAATTTGTTGGAGGAGTGACGGCCCAGTTATATTCCCAGGAAATCGCTGTATTGGCCGCATTGCTGAGGTCGGACGTCGTCGTATCCGAGAATGCGATACCGCGCTTCGCGTTCACAGTGCGACGAAGCAAGGGCCTCTCGGCACGGGGGATGGGCGCTGCGAAGGAATTTGCGAATAGAGAGGCCAACAGGAGAGCTATACGCATGATTGCCAAACCGTTCTCGACAGGCAGAGTACTCGTCCGGCGAGTGTTCTAATGACTGACTGTGCATGGACGGAGACGCTTTTATAGATAAACGGGATGGCTGGGATTACTCAAAGGAAGATATAAATGGGTAGCATTGCCACCACTACTTAGAACCTGAAATGACCTTGATACACGGAGTGTCAGAGCAAGCTCGCCCGAACTCTTTCGAGAATTGCATCAACCCGGCGTTCGTAGACAGCAGTTGCAATACACTTCCTTTTCTTCGACCTCCTGAGCTCTCACGTACAGATACGCAAAGCCATGGATATTACTGTTTGAGCCGCGCATATGAGATCCAAAGGAAGAACTACATAGGAGTCAAAGAAAGTCACCTGGCCTTTTAACATAATCTTCACCACGAATTCGAGGTGCCGGCTGTCGGTCCATGTGACTTCTCCTTGAATTGACCGACGAAACAGTCTCGGAAAGCGCAATGACAGATGAGTTGAGTAGTTACTATGAGGCCGTAATTCAGCAATAAATGTAACGGGACCACTGGTTTCAATGTTTGTGTTGGCTGTAAACTTAGTTGGAAACGAAACTATGATCATTCGACTGCTGCGAGTGCATATGAATGTGTACCTGGTTTGACCATCGCGCAGAGGCATCAATAAGATGTAGTTTTTCATATCTGCAAAATGGGAGAGCATCAACGGTAAAGATCCGTAGAGTAGGTATAGAGGACCGTAGCTCATATCTTGTACTCGGGATAAGGTGGAGATTAGAGGCGTGGTGAACAAAGGGAAGGGAGAATTATTGGCGAGAATCAACACGCAACTTCGACGCAACCACAATCTTCGCAGCGTACAGATGGGCAACAAAGATCAACTGAAGCAGTTGAAAGTCTTGTAATTACAATAGTACTTCAACCTGACTTCAACCCAACAATCTTTGATGAATGTAGTTAGTAACCCAGAATTAAACATAGATCCTGAGAATGAAACCAATGCATAACAGTGGCCATTGCAGTGCAACGAAATTAGCTATGATAGCCAAGCCTCAGAATGAGCAGGCGGTTGGATGGAGTATGAGAACATGCAGGTTATGGGAGCATGTCATGATATATGCATAGTGTACGGAACAGGAATACAGAGATCTCTACTTGGCTTCTGGGTTGGCATTCCTAAAGATAAAAAGTCAGTATTTGAATAAACATTCCGTACGGACGATATCCAAAAACAAAGGGTCAGATAGGAGCGAAAGACGTTAGATGCATTTTTGTCAACATGATCGTTTCAGTGTGAACTATGCTTGAGTCGTGTATCATCATAGAAAGACTGGGTGGGTATGGATGGGGAAGAATGGAGAGGAATGGGACGATTGAAAGAGCCGGGGAAAACAGATACAAAATGTACGAAGCACTCACATCCGACGCTTGCCTCCTGGAAGAGTGGTCACATTGACGAAACTAGGAGAAACTGCATGAGATTGGAGGCAATTACTGGAAGGGTTTATCACACACCGTCTGTTATAAAGTATCCTCTTTTTGGCACGGCCTTTGGGGGTCTTTTTCTTCTCCTGTGCGTCGACTTTCGGGGTTTGAGATTTAACTTTCCCTGCACGCGCAAGGGATCCGTGGACTATATGAAGCAGCTAAGTCAATGACATGTACAGGCAAAGAGCCAGATCGCTAACCTTTGCCCATATTCTTGACGATGAAGAGAAACAGCCAGTGACGAAAACTGACACATACAACGCATCTGTACAGTTCTTACCAACTATTCTCACGCACTACCGGCATTGATCGGCTCTATTAGCCCCTATATTCTGACTCAGTTGTGCATATCACACCTCACGTCGAGCTGCCACAGTGCTGGTGACGCGGGTTCTGCAATATTAATATTCTTATACGCATGAAGAGTAAGCATGTTGTACCCCCTGAATGGTGGAGGGGAAATACAATAATAGATTCACGATTATCATAAGTATATCATTAAAGTTAAAAAGATTCAAGCTACTAGTACTCAGAACGCGCTCATGAGAAATTTAAAAGACAGGGTTCGCAGTCTGAAGCAGGTCATCGACCATCATCATGAAATCATTCCAATCATCTTGACTGATGCAACACCTTTGAGCAACGTGTCGGTAGACAAGAAAAAACGACGTACTCGTAATTCGACAACGGCATGATTGATTCGTGGTTTGCTTGATCTGCAGGCTCAAAGGGAGCATTTGGAACCGCACTGAAAGCGGAAAGAGACTCAGGTGGGAGCTCCGGATGTACAACGGATGGCACATGTATGATATGACCCGCATCGAGCATAATTCCTTGCAGATCACCCCCTCTGGTCCGTTTCAAGGAGTATTGTTGACGGGATAGCGATGGTATTCTACTCGCCGAAATAATTGCCTGCAGCACATCTCTGTGTTGCATCGGACAGTTCAGGATTAGAAAACCACCTAATGTGAGGTGCGCACCGGAAGCGGCCTGGCATCTCGTATCTCTCCTCGTACATGCTCATGATTTCCAAACATCTATAAACTTGGGCAATATCCTTCTCAGGATCCATTGCGGAATTCATCCATGTGCTCTTCCAAATATTAACCAAGAGTAATACCGAGCTTATGAAGGCTGGCGGCTATTGGGAAAGAAAATTTCAGCTCTATCAAGTGGATGCAACACGAAGATAGCTTACTATCATATGCGGAAGCATGAGAGAATCGGGACGTTGTAAATATTTATCGAGGAGGTGAACATAGGACCGTGCGGCATTCGTACATATAGCCAATGATGAAAAATTCAACGGTGATACTGGTCCTGGGCGAACAAAGGGATGATGGATGGCACATTGAAGCCAGTAATATGAACCTTGCAGCATCATAGATTGCTGGAAATATATTCCGTTGGGATTGTGTGGATCCCAGCGCACTGGAAGAAAATTTCAGGAAATTACTCTGTACAAGTCCATCGCCTTCAACTTACGGTGACTAGGCATAGAGTCCATCCACTGATCGAGCCCAGCGGCCAACTCCATCAAGGTTTCTTGCGGGGGGGACTCTGACGAACGTATATGGTGCTTTCAGAAAACATTCACTATATGGATAGCGTCATAGATAGTGGGAAACACATACGAGATCCCCGAAGAGGAAAATAAGCCTGAGGAAATGGTTCCAATATTCGACGTATGACGGCCTTTCGGGCGGCTGCACGAAAGATGATTCCGGGTCGGACTCGTTCATCCAGCATTCGTCATCGCATTCTATTAGAAATTCAAGTTCAATGCTGCAAATGTGATTGAGACTGCATACACAGGATGTGCAAAATATCTATAGAATACGCACTCTTTCTCCGTCGTTGCTCTAGGGCGACCTGTGGAAGAGCTCGAGAAAAAGTCTAGAGAAACTAACACCCAATATGCACGCTTCCAGAGTTCGCGTTCAGCCTTTTCTTGAGGGGTTTTACCAGGCGGATGTCTTTTGTGTGCACCGACCTCCTGAGCGAACCGGATACCCATACCAACTAGGGACGAAGTAGCCTCGCCAACGGGACTTGGTTGCATGAAAATGGTGGATAGCTAGTGTTAAAGTATGAGTCTGAAATGCGTGATGTTGGGATGGCACGCACTGCATAGAGCTGAACTTCGAATAAAGATACAGGTTGGATAAAAGAAGCGCGAGACAGACGAATCTGCTTGAAGTATTTCCATCCTGCGGAGCGAAGTTGGCTCACATCGGAAAGAACACGGGGATCGTTAGAATGACGTGAACCTATTGAGCACACCGCGAGAAGGGTTGCAGCAAAGCATGAATCGGAGAGATGTAATTTCTCGACAAAAACGTGGTTCTCAAATGTCGGCTGGTGAAGAAGAGGGAATAGGTAATGCACGTTTGAGAAATACAGAGAAACAAGTTGTCGCATAAGATCATGTTCAGGAAAAACATAATTGGGCTCTTCTGGTTCATAACATTGATGCCACTGTGATCAGTGCGAATCAACGCCTGAGACTAAACAGTGTTTGCAAACAACTCACAGGAGAAGGATGCCAAAATTCAGGTCTTCGTTGTCGACTAGACATAACACGACTTTCAGCCCCGTTTACCTCGTCCCGAATATCAAGTGCGGCACGTAGAAGCAGTTGACTTGCAGGAGAAACATGTCGCTGTCGGAATTTACCAAAACCAATCCTGTTTATTCGAGCTGATAGTGACTGTACTACATCAAATTCGTCCTCCGATTGAGAATCATGGTTTGACGGCGAAGTACTGGAATGAGTGACAGGGGAAGATCCGGCCTGAACCGAGGCAGAGGACGCAGATGGTGGCGGTTGGAGTCGATCCAGCTCATGTTCGAGCTTCCGCGCGTAAGTTGCAAGATCTACGAGCATTTCACGGATAGTTTGGGATTCTTCAGGAATCGCGAAGCTCAGCGGAGCTGCAAGAATCTTGTATACAAGGTATTTGACGTCGGAGGCGGGCCGTCTCCTGGATCTACAGAAGATGAGCTATATTTCATGAATGCCTAACTTCACACCCACCCTACTTTGGGACCGCGTTTCTGAGCATAAAGGTTCGAGAAGATACGATAGAGCACAAGCTCATCACACACCTGCTTCTGCATCGTTTGCTTGCACTCTATCTTCATATTCAAGCAATTGGAGCAGGCACCACCCGTAGCATCATTATCGCCTGAGCAGATTGAGATGAATCTGCAAAAGAGGACAAGGAACTTCTTACATTTGACTTTGCGTCTACGACATTCTTGGCACGCCTGGGTAGCTCGTCGTTTTGTGGGTCTAACGCCTTCATCTTGAGCGTCTTCTTCAGAATGGGCCATGTCGTTGATGATAGAGAATGTGTCGGAACAAAGCCGGAATAAAGCCGAATGAACGTAAGCAAAATTATACGACCTTCCCGCTCGTACCTTGAGGTTCACCCTCTTGTATAGATTTTTCTTCTGCTCAGCCGAGTCGCGGATCATTTTCCGCCTGTTAATCGAATCTGCTCAAAATCTTATACGATCAAATTGTTTAAGCAGCTCTTACTCCTAGGAAGTCATGCAGTATAAGACCCTAGCTATAGAGAAAGTCAAACAAACACAGATTTGAGGACAATGGTGAAAGAACTCGAGGCTGTGAAGAATCAGGGTGACTAAGATGTAATGACTAGAAAAGCGGAAGCAAGATTCAATAGTTCGCTCGATAAGATCCTTCAACCTCTTACAGAGGTAGCGGGAATTAGACTCCTGCTACTAAGTATTGAGAGGTTGCCATTCATTCTCCAATATTATCGCCAAAGGGCATCTGCAATGGCGACTACATCTGACATTTCATGGGTATCATGCACTCTGACTACCAACGCTCCCTGCTGCACAGCGCAGGCAACCGCGCCGGCAGTGGCCCAAATTCTGTCCTTCGCCTCCGTCGATTTACCTCGCTTGTCAGACAATATCATCCCAAGAAAAGACTTCTTTGAGGTTCCGACAAGTTGGGGAAAACCCGCGAGTGGATTCCTCTTCTTCTCGTTGGACCCTGCAAAACATAGAGTATAGTCTTGGAAAGCGTATGAAGCCAATATATCTCACCTGATCCAATAAGTCTATCGGCAGTCACAGCAGCGCCTTGGCGTAAAAGCTCCAAGTTACCCTCGACTGTCTTGCTGAAACCAATTCCAGGATCGACAATGACATTCCACCTTCTGATACACCCTCTACCTTTGACTATTTCGTCGACCTTCATCCCAAGCTCTACACGCACGCCCTCTAGTACGCTCCCATCATCGCTATAGTCATACACAGAATAATCCTTGTTCATCCCAGCGTCCCCTCTCGAGTGCATCAGGACGACAGGAACAGCGAACTTTCGAGCAACGTCTTTCATTTTCCGCATGTATTCAGTCATTTGCTGTTTAGCCGCGCCAGACGCAGGATATGGATAATTCTGCGGACCTGTGAAAGCGTATACATCGTTAATGCAATTTGCTCCGGCAGGGATCGCATTCTCAGCGACCTCCCATCGGAAGGTATCAATGCTAATGGGCATATCCCTGACCATGCGGTTTTCTTCGCTATCGTCTTCGGTCGTGGCAAGGTTTGCAGATCGCATTGCTTGAATGAAAGGTACAACACGATCGATTTCCTCCTCGACACTGACAAAAGAGGCACCAGGCCTGGTAGAGTATCCTCCAATATCCAGTATGTCCACTGACACCCGAACTGCTTCGTGAACATACGCTAGCGCTGTCGGAAGGGTATTATGGGTTGAACCATCGGAAAAGGAATCGGGAGTAACATTCAACGTAGCCATCAATCGAGTTTTGCCCTGGGTTCTTGCTGGCACTGTCCTTATCGACCTCGAGTCTCTATATTTCCAGTGGGTGAGGATCGAAGGAACTGGATCTACACCCGGGAGTGGAGAAGTATTATTTGGAGGAAGGGGATACTGAGGGAACGCAATGACTTTGTCCATGTGAGGGTCATCGGAAATGAGAGTAAGTTCGTTCAATAGAGTAGAAATGCTCTTGTGGAGAGATGGGTGAACGTATTCTGGTATCATACTAAAACTGTTGAGCGGAAGGATGTTGAAAAATGCATCGTTTACTGACTCATATAGCGGCCTCAATACGAACTCCCTTTCTGACATTCTCGGATGAGGAATGACTAAATGACCGTTCAAGTTGTCGAGTGTGTGTTGTTCCTCCTGAGCTCTCGTGTCGAAGTTGAGTTCGTCATACAGCACAATGTCCAAGTCGATGGCGCGAGGTCCATTCCGGAAAGACGGCTTTCTACCCACAATCTCCTCGATCTTCTTGACGAGCTGCAGCAGATCGACAGGCGGTATGTTAGTTTCTATCTGGTCCAAATCAGGAACCTTTTAAGCAGGAGGGATTCGGAAAAGATATACCATGCAGGCGCAATTAATGAAAGATGGTTGGTCTGTGACGTACATCGGGGCACTTTCATATAGAAAGCTCGTGTTGACAATATAAACAAATGCATTTTGCGAGATGGTAGACCGGTCTCCCACAACCAACAAAGGATTTTCCAAAAGCCGCAAGGCGAGTTCGATATTCTGAATACTATCGCCGACGTTAGAACCCAAAGCAATTGCGGCGCAATGAATAGCACTTGGAGAAGAGTCAGGTCGGCTAGAAGCCTACGTTCGTCAATATTAGTTCCAATGGGAGTGTCAGGAATTGGAAGTTGTACCTCTGACGCTAAAGTTAACTCCATTGGATAATCTTCGAAGTACCGAGTAATTTCAACCTCAGAAGAGTCAGCAAAGACTAGAGCACAAGGCTTAGCAGCTTTAACCCTGATTTTCGGATTGTAGTCCGCAATATTATCGAGATGTGACTGCAAGTGTTGAAGGGTTTCAACTGCAACAAATGAAGCAAGGGCTTCTAACGTCAAATACGAAGTTTCTTCCACTTTCTATACCATATGTCAGCACTGATAGGTAGGCATTAGCAAGCACAGAAACGGACTTGGTAAAGTCGTCTGGTTAGAGCCCGAAAGTCTAACCAATTTTTGAGCGCCCGTGTTGCATTCAAAGTCTCCACAGTGATATTGATACGGACGAGTTGCCTTTCAAGACGTTCAGCTGGATTGACGCCAATGATAGGATTACACCCTAGGTCTTCTACGATGTGATCGATCTTAGTCAATCTCCAAGAGGCACTCGGTCCAAAGGCTGCCTCGCCCTCGATAGCTAACACCTTGCAATGCAAAGGAGGCTTCAACTGAACAATTTTGATTTTTGCTCCAGGAAGACGCGGCGCGGACGTGGTTTCATGAAGGAGTAGCACGTCGAAACAGCGGAAGAGGATCTGCTCCATGGATTCGAAAGCAGGCTCTTCATGCGAGGCGACGGTTGGACTCAGGCAAGTGCGAAGAGTGGAGGCCAAGGTAGAGTAGTTTATCGACTGGGAGAGATCATCAGATCTCGCAGCGCTTGAGATATCATGAGGGATCGCAAGAGATATATGGACAGGTTGAGCTGTAGGTGTGGATCCTTTCGAGGGCCAGCGAGAGCCAGAATGAAGTAGTACTGTTACAAGTAGGTCGTTGACCCGAATTAAATCAGAATCTCGCATGGCTGGGAGGGATGATAAAAAATAATTATCGCGATCGTGGCAAGAAATCGGCCCGACGCGCCGCCCCATCTTCTTGCTTCGTTACTTTCACCTTCTTGAAGTTCTTCCATCCCAAACTCCTCGACCTCGTTTTGTTTGCGCAGGCTGTGACTCAAAGCTTGAGGCAGTTTTTTCTTCTTGTCCTCATAAGCCCACGAACCGCCTGATCACCTTGACATAAAACAAAGCCAAAACTTCCACGTATCATGTTTACCGAAGAATTGAAGGCATTTCGGAGGCTTGGATTTCGCCATGTACGCTGCTGTTGGAATTCGTTACATGACCGCACTGATGATGATATCAATAGGTCCTCTTACAAGTCTTGAACTTTGCTTCGGTTATCGCGTCTGGACTGATGATCTGGAAAGGATTGGGCCTCATAACTAACACAGAGTCACCCATTGTCGTTGTATTGAGGTTCGTATTTCCAATAAAATTACTATTACTTTCCTACTGAATGTGATTTCAGTGGATCTATGGAGCCGGCGTTTTACCGAGGCGACCTGCTCTTCTTGACAAACCCTCCGCATGAACGGTATCACACAGGAGACATTACCGTGTACAAAATCCCTGGAGCCGACATTCCAATTGTACACCGTGTCATGGAGACACATGATGTTTCCTCCCCAGTCAAGATATCCGGGTAATGCCTACTTCCACGTCGTGATGCAAGTCCCCCCTGATGGCTTTCATAGGTTGGATTTAAAAGTGCCTGGTGAACAACTGATACTCACGAAGGGAGACAACAACCATATCGACGACATAGAACTTTATCAAGGGCTAGATTGGCTGGAACGAAAACATATTGTTGGGAAGGTTCGAGGGTGAGTGTTTCAACGAATCAACATCCTGTTTCTTCGTTCAACGCTCTCCATAGGTTCCTCCCTTACGTCGGATATGTCACTATTGCAATGGTAAGCCTACTGCCAACTTTGTATTTCCATCTCAATTTTCACCTAATGTAGAACGACTTTCCTCAACTCAAATACGCACTACTGGGTATCTTGGGGTTGTTGGCATTGATACAGCGGGAATAGTGATCGGGATAATCCTCATAATTTATCAACAGACCTTGTGTCTTTTTTTCGAGTCCTTCGAGTGAATAAATGAATACAATTTCGTCAGAGGTGGGTTATGGATACATTGCTAGAATGACTCTACAAAAGCATTGTTACGTTTGCGCTTCCATGATAGCCTTCAAAACAGGTGCAGTAACTTTCCTAGTTGCATGAGGATTTTGCATATAGCACCGGACCCGTAGTCCGGGAACAGATATGGGCCCCTGTGTTCCATGCGCAAACCTCTTGTGCTCCTTTAACTCCAATACTGAATCCGCCTCTAATCCGCTCCATAATCGTTCTGTCAACGCGTCAAAATCGAAGTCGTCGGTAGGTGGGGTATCAGTACGAATGATCCATGCCATTTCACGTTTGCGTTTCCCTTTGGTTGCACCTCGATACGCAGTTAGCACCCCGAGTATGTGCAACCCTCTTTCCTTCATCCAGGCTTCGCCTTCGGTCTCTAATCCCCCATCCACCGCCCAGTCTTCTAGTTTGATGGGTACAGTGGATAGCCCGGCTCGAATCTGAGGCTCGGCAGCGTGCCATGGAAGAACAAACTCGTACTCCTTGTAGTCTCTCCGAAGAAGGTCCCGCGGTCCGAGATGAGAAACGTCGTTTTTCTTTGTAGAAAGCTCATCCGACAAGGATTGTATGAACTCTGGCTTGAAGACAGGGCCAGAGGGAGCTGCGTCAGTAGTCTCGAGCATGTTCACGGAAGACGCAAAAGTGGATCTTGGAAGCAAAAAATCTGCTGCTTTCCTGTCGACATCGATGGCTTTACCACCTGGTTTAAGACCATCTGTGTCGATAAGTATGGCAGAGAGCAAGAGTGTTGCCAATTCCGGTGGAATTTCAACAGTGAGGCTGCTCAGCAAGGTCACAATATGTGAGGCACAACTCCCAGATGAAGTGATGATTCGAGGCTCGGCACTATCAACGTATAAGTTTTCGTCGGCGTGATGATCAACAATTGCAACGACGAGTGGTTGCCCTTCAGGTGTAAAAGCAGAGGAAAGACGATTATGATCCACCAGTGCGAATTTATGGGAAGGGAAGGGATGGAAATTGATGACATCTGTGACGAAGAGCAATTGATCTTTGGAATGCGATACGCCTGCGAGGGCAAGTGCGTGCAGATTTTCCGCTCTTAAATTCAAATCATCACGATCCATTCGCAAGAGAGATATCGATGGTTCATTCAAAGCCTTTGTTCTTAGCCAGGCAAAGGCAATGGAGCTAGCTATGGTATCGAGATCTGTCGAATAGCGTGAACACTCAGGCATCACGACTATTAGCTGAAATACCTCCTGCCTCATTTCCCATGACCACAGTCCATTCTTTGGCCTTACCGCTGCCGTTCCGGGCATCTTGAAGATATTGTTCTTTTGAAGAGGACAGAAAGTCGGCCAAAGTTGATGGACCTGATGCTAAGCCTATGGTATGGCGTTGAGGTTCATACGTTTTTGGTATCCTCACAAAGGCGAAGAGCCTACACATACTGTTCAAAACGTTCATCGTAAAGCAGCTGATACTGATTACCAGTAGAGGACGGTTAAGACAGGAAAAAGTAGAAGATATCGGCCCCAGTAGTATATGATGCGCATCTGGGTGTCGTCCAGCTTATCTAATCATACTCTTTCCTTAACCCCCTCGTCATGTCAGCTTCATTCGGATCTGCCTTGCATTCCCTCGCGAATTATCGCGCACACAACACTAGAGCCTCACAGGAAGTCCTTGAAAAAGGCAAGCTACTACTAAACTCCAACGCAGCGTCAAAGTTAGGTGATGATGGTACCGCGTTTCCCACTTTCGCAATAATGCGTTCAAGGAGTTGACTGGGCTGCCGGTAGCATGGGCTTTCCTGGAACAGCTGGCCCTGGCCGCAATAGATGTAGCCAAGTACGACGTTGCAGATGTACGTTGGCTTACAATCCATTTCTTGGCTTTTCCTCACGTTGACAAGAGTCAATACTGCGTAGGAATGTATACGGCAATTAGCAGCTAAATTTCCTGAGTCGCCACGAGTTGATGTATTGACTGGTATTCGCATGGAAGCTACCCAGCCTCCGCAAATTGTACTCAAGTTCTACGAGGAGCTCCTTGAGGCAGACTCATCTAACGCTGTGATTCATGTTATGACTGCCAGTCTACTCGCTCACTTACTCGTTTGCCTCCTCAGGCCATATATAAACGGCAAATATCAGTTCTAATAAGGACAGGGAAGATCGAGCAAGCCGTTTTAAAACTCTCGGAATACCTCGACACCTTTTACTCTGATGTAGAGGGCTGGGTAGAACTGGCAGAATTGTATAGTTCATGCAATCAGTGCGCTCCTCAACATCTCTTGGCTTCTTTATTCCTAATATCTCACTCCTAGATACACGTTCGCAACCCAAGCGCTTTCCCATGCTTTGCTCCTAGCACCTCAAAATCCATTCTATGTCCTACAATTTGCAGAAACTGCTTACAGCGCGGACGACATTCCCCTTGCTGCAAAAATGTTCATGCTTGCGATAGATATTGTGGATAGGCATACTTCCGATGAGTCCATACCTACTGGTGTGAGCATCAGGGCTTGGTATGGGGTGAAACTAGTGCGTGTGTGTCGAATTATCCATATAAATCGTCTGACACTCTGTTTCGCAGTGTTGCCGTGTACTTTCCGAGAGGTCCTGTTCTTCGGCATCGGAGACGCCGCTACCCAGAAACCTGAATTTGTTGGACGAATTAGCCACCGAACGCGTTCTAACAGCCTACTCGGCAGGTGGAACAGACAACGCGACAGGTAGGGAGCTTGTATCTTCCTGGATGGGCCCATCAGATCGATCTGGCACCCGGCTTCATTTTGTTCACTGAGTACTGACTGAGTACATGTTTTTGCTACACATAGTTTTCAATGCGTTTGGATTTTACCGTACTACTATGTACATATATATTGCCGTATGGAGTATATGTAAGGAGACATTACAAGATATGAACATTGACTCATGAGCAGGAAGGCGACAAATACGAATATGCAGTATAAATACGAGAGACGAGAAGAGACATCCGAGGTACATGCGAGATTTAGAATATATACCGCCAGCAAAAATCAAAGTCCGTTATAGTCGATTCTGGCTCCCGGGACCAAACTGGATGTCCAGCCCTTCTTCTTTCCACACTCTCAAGATTTTCTTTTGCGATCGTTTCGTTCTCTGGAACTTATATGGAACCTGAATCGAGCGAAGCCGAACGATACTATGTACAGCCGGTCCGCCAAAGTACTTCTCCACTGTCATCTTCTCTGGAATTTCCCAGCGAGACCGTACCATTTGTAAAAGAGCGATTTCCGCGCTGGGCGTGAACGTACTTCGTCCAAGGTCGAGCTGTTCCAGGTGTTGAAGGATACATGGATTGTCCGCATGTGTCTTAGGATCATATATCCAACTTTCCACGAAATCCGGGACAAGCCTTTTACTCGTAATGCGAAGCTTGACAAGTTGCGGGGTGAGGATGAGGATGGCGTCCATAATTGGGGCAATGAGGTCGGGGATATCCAGACAGAGCTCGGTAAGGATGCACATTGAACGATCAAGTAAACCAGTTATCGAATCACAAAGACGGTCCCTACCCGCTGACTTCACGCGAAGAACCTCAAGGACCGGCAAGGTCAATATATCCAGGATAGCGGTGGTGTTGTATGCATGAACTCTCTCTTGAATGGAAAACTCGCGCATATGGGGGGCGTTTACTTCCATAGAATCCCAGCCTGGTTGTTGTCCATTCACAGCGAGTGCGCACCATTGCAAGTTGGAAAGCCATTGACAGCCTGATTCGGGCGGGATTGAGGAAGTGGGACCTTGGTATACTTTGAGTTGATCTAGAGGCATCATGAAGACAGAGCGGTCGTCGGAATGACGGTGTCGGATAGTATGCAGGCGAGGTGCATGTCGGAAGATGTGGTGTACATTGGCCAAAGGTGGGGTCTTGGCTTGATGAGCGACATAGAGATGAAGAGACTCTAGCATAGGAAACGGCCCCAAAGCATTGAACAGCGGTAATGATATGGCGAGGGCGTGAAGAGACAAAGACTGCCATCGACCAATGGTAGTGAAAAGCATAGTCAACAACGCGTTATCTCTAGCTCGCCCAGTCCAGGTGCAGTGTAAAGAGACTGACAGGTTAGAGTTTCGACTTCTGCTAAGGTATAACTGCAGAAGCTGAACCTTTCCCTGAGATGGCTGTCGTGGACCTACTTCAAGATGTACACGACTCCATAAGCGTGGTTCGTAAATGGCAGCAGCACGCCACGCGCTGCAGACTCTGGAAAGCGACCATGGATACTTCTCAGGACGCAGGATGTATGGACCCGTCTTCGGCGAGATGACTTCGGCTTCAAGTTCTTTGACAAGCTGTAAGTCGGGTAGATACTTGAAAATCTCGTTGAGGACATCAAAAGGAAGGTACTGCGCAGGGGATTTGGAAGCAGGGAGGTGAGCGCTATAGTGAAAAGCACTTGAAGAGCGCGATGAAGACATCGACATCTTTGTAGTCTGTAGGGACTCGACAACTTAAGTTATGATATACATACACGTGAAATCTGTTTTTCCTTTATAAGTTTCAACTCGTCACGTGGTCGCGTGTTACCCTACGCGTCCAGGTACAGACTGCGCGACGGGCGGAAGGAGCAGCTGCGCAGAATCACGCACAAAGTCAACGAACGCTCAGTGAATCAGGCTGGTTTCGAAGGGGTCAAACTCGTAAAACTTATTCTAAACTAGCTACATAGCTATGAACACAAATTGCGAGAATAACCGATACCGTGACAGAGAGTAAGGAATCGAAGGTGGCGGCGTCGACGTACTACAACAGATACTATTACACGGCAGATTTGCCATTGCCATTGCGAGCTGCCTCCTTACGGTCCAATCTATGATAATAATGAGCACAACTAGCAGGTCCGCAGCGAGACAAACTCACACATTCTTAAACCGACCACTATCGATGAACAAAACATCGTAGAAGCAAGCGCCTGTAACACCTCCTAGAATCGGCGCAAGTATACCTCCCCACAACCAGTATTGGCTGTTTAGTGGTGAGTACGAGAATGGTAACAGAACTAACCCAAGCGATTGACATACTGTCTGAATGAATATACTGCACCACCGTACCCAACGATCGACGTGAGCAGACGAGGACCAAGGTCACGAGCAGGATTAACTGCGAAGCCTAGCTTGATCGTTCAGAAAGATCCTGCATTCACTGTGAAAAGATAAATCTTACCTGTCTCCATTCCCAAGCACAGGGCGATGCCCAGCAAGACGGTAAAAAGTATGAAGGGTATAGCTGCACTCGGGATAGCATTTCTTGGATCTGTTGCCGCGAAGACGATAAATACTAGAAGTGCTGTTCCAAGGAACTCAGAGAAGAAAGCCGACACATTGGTCATATAATCGAGCTTGAAACGACCCCAGTCAGCTGTATTCACGTCCGGCAATTCGAAAGGAATTTACAGGATAGGTACCGAAGTTTCCCGCAGTCAAAAGGGTGCGGACACCAGAACCTCCTTCAAATATGTTGATTGCGTGGTAGTAGTTGGCGTATATGAGCGCAGCACCAATGAATCCACCTAGTAGCTGAGAGAATATGTATCCTGTATCAATTAGTCAACGATTACAGCGACGTGATGGACAATACCTGGTACCATTCTCCAAGGAAATTTGCGAAATGTGGCAAGGGCGATGGTGACCTTTGATAAGGATTGTGACCGTCAGAGTGTGAATTTAATGTCTCGTCTTACCGCTGGATTAATATGACCCCCCGACCTGCTTGCGCTGACCCACACACCGAGACTGATACCTATCATTGAATGCCGGTCAGTAGCAAGGCAATGAATGGGATTGAGCATTCTTACCAACAGCGAAACCAAATCCTACCGAGGTATAACTCTGCAAACGACATGCGGATTCATTGAAATAGAAGTGGTTGAGAAGTTGAGACGACGTACACCTTTTGGGGCTGCAGACACATTTTGATTGTTCGAAAGCGAGACTTGGCAATTCGCCCCAATCCCGAAAATCACTAATAACATCGTGCCAGCGCATTCAGCGACATAGGGCTGCACAAAATTTCTGAAGATCAAATGCGGGCGATGTTAGAGTCGATGGGAAGTTGCAACCTTGGACTGTGATACCTGTATCGCCCATGCCTTGTGCTCCGTAAATTGTCTTCATCCACAGAATCGTGCTCGTACGGTCGTTGATGTTCATGATGAGAAGAGGTAGGGCCGTCGAATTTGTCCCGGTCTGTTGCACTAGGCGGGTTCGCCGTGATGGGAGAATCCATGGCGCCTCTGAGTGAGGGTAGGCAAGACATCCAGTAGCCCCTTGCTGTACGGTATATATACCATGTCTTGCATAAAACCCAAGCCAAACTTTGAGGCGGGTCTCACCAAGCTGAGGGGTCCAACATAGTCGGCGTTCGGCACGTCATACTTCAGTAACGTACGTAGAAGTAATTTGAGCTCTAAATTATAATTGCAGAGGTATCTTCTGAGCTCTATTCATAGAATAATAATTTGAGGTTGAGGATGTTAGTTGAGGTAATGATGTCGTTTAGTAGTAGACTTTTCGGCGGTGATTTCGCAGCTGCAACTGAACATAATGGCGGGAACCAGTAATGAGTCAACCATGCAATAAGTTTCTGCCACCGAAGAGTAAAGTGATGGCACAAGGACGGACCTGACCTACGTACATCAGAAATTACAGTGAGGAGGTTACTCTTTAGGATGCACCTGTAGATGAAACTCCTAGATGAAACTTGGCGGGAAAACTTCTAATTGATTAAGAATTAAGCTTCAAGCCAATGGAAGCATTGAAGTTTAAAAGTTACATGGTAAAACTGTGTACTTTGTGGTCGGTTGCCGGTTGTCGGCGACCTGCAGGTCATATGAGGTTATATAAGTCGCTTTAACTCCGTGGGAACTGATAAGTATACCGAAAGAACAATTAATGACGTCAACGTTCCACCCACCGTTATGGACGCTTTACCTATTGACACATCTCATCCCGCCGTGCGAGACTATCTCTCGCTCATACGCCTTCAAGTCTTGACCCCGCTGTCTCTGCTGATTAATATTGCAACAGTCATCGTTTGTGCCGTCGTGGTTACACCTTCAATCAGTTAGTAAAATAATCACAAGTTCTTCCCGCTGTACTAACTTACTTGCAGGTGAAATCTCGAAACAATTTCCCACCTCGATATCACCAAAGCCTATCATAATCGCTACTTATGTTGCCGCTATTTACGCTGGTCAGCTCGGATACTGCGTCCTCATTGTTTTGGCACGCAAAGCAGAGACGAAAGTACGTGACTCTGCCGAGCGAAAACGTTTTATCGAATTACTCAAATTTCTTCCAGCGGACTATCACGAAAGGCGTAGGCTTTTCTTTGGTTATTGCGAATTGGGTTATGGCCCTTTGGGCAATAGCTTGGGTAAACACCACTATGTTCATCTCATCGAAGCATTGACTAACTCATTCAAGGTATTCCAATGGTTCCTTGTATCTACTGTCTTACAAGGCATCCTCCTTCTTACGCTCCTCTACTCCAACATCGTGCTTCTTATCTATCACCAACCTTCATCTGCTCGCCCTTTTGACACTATACTCATTCACGCCCCACTCCGATTCTTTCTCGTCCTTCAATTTGGCCTCATGTTTCCGCTTTCTCTCTTGTGAGTCGCCGCAAAAGTTTGTCGCAAAGCCTGACTTGACGTGAATATCAAAGCATAAATCTTGGTTTGACGTACACACCTACCACCCCCGGTCCACCGAGGGATTACGCTGACCATCCCTGGCCCGGATTCGGTGTGGTTCTTGGTACAAATCTCCTGGGGCTTGTTGTTGTTATTCTCAGACGCGATATCGTCTGGTGTGTCTCCGCCACCTGGATATGCGTCAGCATTTGGGTTTTGAGACCAAAACCCGGCCCAGTTTATGTAAAACGCTCTCTCTTCTCTTTTTTACCGTGTAGGAATTGACTCCCTATCCAGATCGTCGCAATTTTATTCACTATACTTCATCCCCTTGCTTTGGTCGGAGCATATATATACTCCCGCTTTTACAAGCGCCGTGCCGTAGTCCTTCCTCCAGGGGATGATGCGTTGTACGGTAGGACTGCGAGAGCACCTATTGAATCTCAATCAGGTCTAGATAGCGGACCAAGAGAGGTGGACGAAAACACTTGGGGTTAGAGGGAGTTGAATATGGACAATTACCACGAACTTGAATGATCTTTGCATTGACCGCTACAGCTACAGTTTATCACGTACTTTTACAATCGTCATCAGAATCTACATCGTTAGAAAAAATTTTCGTGATACTCTTCATATCCAGCCTGAGACCCAAACCGAGAGATTGTCCGAACAAGTCTCCTTCGAAAGAATCAGCCCCCAAGTCCGACACCCCCAGATCATTATTACCGAGTAGTTTGAGCTTCTTCACCTCAGCGTCGTCACCACCTTCGTTAGCCGTGTACCGGTTGCCTTCTTCTTCTTCTTGAATGAGGTGCTCGTATTTCCTTTTCTTTGCTCTTTCCGCATTCTTCTCCATCCTATCCGCGAGTCCCGGTTCGTTATCCCAATACTCCTTTAACTGTTCCTGCTCTTCTTCCGTTCGCTGCAACATATCCCACTCTTCATTCGTCAAAAGTTCATCATCGGGGATGGCTTCCGCATCTGCAGCACCAAGAGTAGCGATTTGCAGCGACATCCGTGTCGCTTTCTCGTGAATTGTAGTACGAATAACGGAAATGGGCTCGTTACTCGACAGCAAATAATTCATGTAATCGCAAGGTTTGGGGTCGGTAGGAAATTGGTCAACAGTGGAGTTGAGGGCTTGATAAAATTCTTTGGAGCTAACGTTTGACTTGGCGGAAACTATTTTGGATTTGGAAGAGGATGAGCATGTCTTTGCCCGAGAGCTAGATTTAAGCGGGAAGTCCGGAGAAGCAGAAGGTGTATGTATTCGATGAATAGGAGACCAATTGGGGCGAGGATATTTGGTAGGAGCAGTCACCCCCTTCGGAAGATGATCGAAAGGATGCAGAAGGAACGTAGCACCATCCAAGATGCAGGTATCGACCTTTTTACTTTTGGGTTTGAGGATATATAGATTTTCTCCGCCGATGTCAAGTCGAAGATATTCAACTGTAGTAGACTCCTCTCCGCTATCAGCGTCGTCGCCTATGGACAATCGTACTGGCTGCTGGCCTGGCATAGCACGTTGTTCGAGTCTCCGAATTTGATCTATCTCGCGTAGAGCGTCCTTGAGGCCCCTAGCACATACATTACGTAGCGAAGAATCTGCTCGACCAGTGGTATTTTTCTTATACTGCTCTACCCAATTCAGGTCCTCCATCCATTTCAACACCTCCTGGCACATGCTTCTGTATGGTCGAGCTAAGGTTCCGGCCGATAGATGGCACACTTGACTGAAACATTTATACAGATCCTTGATTTCGGAGAGCGATTTTCCGAGTTCACCTTCGAGACAGATAACAAACGCAGAGACTGCACAGGAGGATGGGGAAGATTGAATGAAATTTGACTTTGATGTCATTGCAAAGGTTTCGAGAAATGCGCAAGAGAGGTCAGCCACAGCCTGCAGAGATAAAGCTTTGAGTTGAGAATACAATTTCAGGTTGAGTATAGTTTCTTCAGGTAGTCGTTTGAGTTCTTGAAACAGGTGTGAGAGTAAGTTGGGAATGTGATGCGAAGGCGTAGTTGGCGGAAATTTGAGGTTGATAGATGCCAGAAGAGTAGCGAGAGTTCGTTGAAGATATGAGTATTTCTGGCCTAGCAGTAGAGCGATTTCTTTGAGACGATCAGGTTTGTTGCTTTCACGTAGTGCGACCGCGAGGCAGGCACCGGAGACTGCCTTGGCTTGTCCTCCCCAACGAAATTTGGTACTTCCATTTTTCATACTTTGGTCAAATAGCAGACAGACACGAGCATCGAGATTCGGGGTTGACATTTGGACACATAACGAGCTAATGAATTTATGCATTTCGGCCTAATGGTCTGGTGTCATTGTCAGGATAGCTTTTGAGGGGTGGCAGCGTACAGTATAACGTTTCGCTTTATGCTCGCTCAACTCCCCGTCGAGGATGTGTCGGGCTGGTCCATGCTTGGATCGAATCGCGGTCTGCTTGCTATTTTGGCCCACGACCTGGGTACCTGTGAAATCTGTACTTGCAAGTCCGACTAATGCGTCTTCAATTGCGTTACCACAGGAAGTGCAGACGCTGAGACAGGGATCTGCATCCCAGGTTACTCGAGGATCGTCGCAGCAGAACATGGTGATGGTTCGTTCAAGGAAGGAAGAAAGAAGAATTCAGGCATCATGCATAATCTTTCACGTGTTTATACAAGACATATACATAGTAAAATACAGATAACTGGTCATAGATCCAACTTCAAAATACTTACTCCATCTTCCAAGCCCAGCTGGGGCCTGTACAGACATCAGTGATGCTCATAAAAATGTACAAGATTTTGGACAAACCAATTGGGTCACCTCTTTCATGATTTGCACCTGTCCACATCCCTACTATCCCCATTGCGGACCCTATATCTCCAACTTGTACACCTTCCATCACCCATTCGTCTCTTTCCGGAGTAGACACCTCGCTGGATATCTGTCACAGATGTGTTGAGATTTTTTTGTTCAACACTTGAAGTAGAAAAACAACACACTAAGTTCCACCGGATCGCACGGTCCCCAATCATTCTGACAGTACCTCGCGCACGGCGTGCAACACTTTCGTTTACGTCGGAGCCTCGGAACTCGCCTACAACATGGATTACTGGAAGGGCGTATACGAGGGGATCGTATGTGCTTGCCGGAGAGGCAGGGTCATTTGCCTTTTCCTTTCCTTTCTCTTTGGATTTCGAAGAAATCTTCGACGGTGTATATGACCCAGATGATGCAGGTAAAGCCAACGGTACAGGAACACGAGAAAACCCAACTACTCGGAGCGTCATAGGAAAGACGCGACAAGTCTCTTCGATTTCATGGTGGTAATTTGCGGCTCGTGGATATGACGTTTGAAGCTTACAGATGTTCAGTTGTAGTTTCAAGGGAGAGCATTGAGGGATAGCATACATTGTGAACTATCGTATTGATCATTAGACATAGTAAAAGAAATTAAAAAAGGGCATACACAGTAAGTCTCGATAATCCATCCAACAAACTGCACGCCTATGAAGAAAAATCAATAATTGCGTCATGAAGACCTTGTCTCTAAGAAAAGGCGTACATCCATCTTCCCTCAGCACCAGCCCAATCCCATCCATCAACAAATTCGACATCTTTGTCTTTTTTCCAAGGTGTTGACATTTCCTGCTCCTGCTTCTGCTCTTCGGCTTTGATTCCCATCCAGCCTTCTTTGGTACCTCGACATGTCCAAAAAGCAGGAGCGCTGCCCATCCTGAGAGCCTCGATCCCGCTCCTAGAATCATTTTCAGCGTTAGAGGAACTGGTCTCAGCCTTACTATCGTTTTCGCCTTCATCTCCTTCGTTTCCATCGCCGTCATTGTTCGATTCCGGAGGTAACGGTACACCCATTCGTAGTAGAATTTCTCTCGTTGCTTCGACTGCAGCCGTCGTGGTAAACCATGGCCACATTGGAATATTGCTTCCATATCGCTCACGCAGATTCTCAGTGATGACTAGACGCGCAGCAGAAAGAAAAGCCCAATCAGGATACACGAGATCAGGTCTTGAAGGAAATATTTGGGGTGATCCGGAGGTGGGAACGAAGAAATTCCCATCGTCTCCGTCATCGTCGAAGAAAGATATTTCTGAAGTGGCATCTTGTTCAAATTCAGATTCACTATGTTCTTCTGTGTCTGATTCACTATGATATTGATTGACACCTGGGACATAGTCCGGGTCGGCATCTTCATCTTCGTCCAGAAATTGGAGGTCATGCTCGTCAAAATTGGCTAATATTGCCCGGATGGAAGACATGTCGACTGAAAGGAGAACGATATCAGTCAGATTCCATAGAGTACAGAGAAAGGTGTATGATCTCACCTTGAACCAGATTATCATTGTGGTTTTGTGTAGAAGACTCGAAAGTTCTCCTGTGTCGCTGGTTCGGTCCCTCGACAGGAGACATCACGGTCGAATTCCCTGACTCCTCCTGTTCTTTCCCGTCAGCGTTATCAAACGAGCTATTTAGGTCTGATACAGGGAGATCATCATCATCATTACCAGGTGGCGGAGGTGGAGATTGAGCTCGTAGGAATGGTCCCCAGCATCGGTCCGCCGAGAGGTAAGGCAAATTGTACACTCGATGTCTGGCAACAGTACGCGCCAAAGCACGTTGTTTCGCTACCGTTGCAGTTGACTCTTCAATCTCTCGCGTTCGGCTTCGAAGATTATATCTTTCTTCTTCATCCGCATGCTCCGAGGTTGAGACGGCATCAAGGCCAACGAGGAAGAAAAGCTTGTAGAATGCCCGACCTGCAGAAGAACGTTCCCAACCGGGATGCATGATATTTCGTTCAGTGATCGATAGAACATGATCTGATTTTCTAAAAGTCAAACGGCGGACCAACGCTGGTGGGATGCCCTGAGATAATACTCGCTTCAACCAAGCAATACTAGTGGAATCGCGGGTGGAAGAACTTTCTGTAAGGTCTGGGAGCTGTGGGGGTAAAGATGTTGCTGTGGACGACAACGCATTAAGGCTGGAAGCAAGTTTACGTGGCTACCGATTTTCGATATCTCAACCATACAAAGGATTAACGAAAGGAATACTCACATCCACAGTTGTAGCTCGAACCAGTTTTCCAGCGCGAATTCGAAGCTGGTATTCATTCATCCACTCATAGCTTCTTCCCTCAGCAGAATCCGAGGCAGTTGGTCGTCTAAGTATATTTAACCTTGGCCTAGGGTCATCAAAAGTCGTAAGGTAAATCTCTCTCCAAAGATGGCTGTCGGTGTCCCCATAGACAAGGTCAAAATACATCCGGCATGTTTGAGAAAAGGACGCTATTGCTTCTGGTAGTCCATAGAAGGCACATTCGACTAGAATTTGCTCCGTGATTTCTAGGGGAAGGGAAAAGATATTTGTGAGGGACGAGTACGCAATGTAATTAGGAGAAGACATCGCATGCTGACCTATGCTGACGAAATCAACCCCTGCATTAGGACAGCGTGAATGATAATCGAAATCGATAAGAAATGATGACTTGTACTTGAGAAATCATAATGTATCTCACTCGCGGTGTTTATCTTTTTCTTCCCTCTCGTGAACTCTGGCCTGCAAGACCATATAATATATTTTCAGGTGCTTTCCCTCGTGCAAAGCCGTCGCAAACTCAACTTGCTGTAGCCATGCCGGAGCTTTTGACTAAACCTCCGCGTATCTCTGCGTATTGCGTACGACTCTGAGTGCAAGAACGGCTGCTTCTTACTTCAAAACTCAATTAAACTGGCTTCTTCCTCTGATTTCGATTCGTCATTTCATTCGTAATGAATTACTCCTCGGTATTATTGCTTACTTATGCATTAGAAAGCAGCTATCGGTGTTGAGTGACGAGGCAGCGACGATGTGGTATAAAATATATCTCGAGTTTGAATTTGAAGTCCCATTAGAGTCCCCTCTTCTAATGTCTACGAAGAAACTAGTACTGATTATCGGCGCCACTGGCATCCAAGGAAGGCCATGCGTGTCTGCTATGTTAGCACGACAAGATGATGGAACACCCTCTCCTTACTCTGTAAGAGTGCTCACACGAGATCCAACGAGCGAACAAGCGAAAGGCCTTGCCTCTTTGGGCGCAGAGTTATTCCAAGGTTCGTGCTTTCACGCTACCTTCATGGAGTTATCCGCTCAGTTTGAGTTTATCCAGGCAGCTTCGAAGACTTAGAAACCGTCGCCGCCGCATTGGAAGGGTGTTATGGAGTCTTTGTGAACACGGACACGTTCTCTGTGGGCCAACAGAAGGAGATCTACCTTGTTATTAAGATGTTCGAACAAGCACACCGCGTCCCTCAGATGAAGCACTTCATCTGGAGTGGTCTGGATTACGGTAGCAAGGTTTGTCTCGCCGAAATATGAAGTCAGACACCAATGAATTTCGACCCGATTCCATCCATAGTTTGGCAAATTCGATCCAAAATATCGTACCGTACATTTAGATGGGAAAGGTATTGTTAGTGATTTCTTGAGGTCGCAGGATTCGAGCCCTAGCGGAGAATCCTTGACTTGGTCCATTATAACGACTGGACCATACATTGAAAATCTTGGGGGTGTATGTCCATTCCGTTCAATCGAAATGACCTTATGTTCTGACATTTCCCTTCCCACTAGGTGCTCCTTGGTCCCCTCGCAGAGCGCGAGAAAGACGCAGTAGTGTTCGCTCTTCCTGTCGGAGATGGGCATGTCCCCGCCATTAGTGTAGAAGACATCGGCTGGTGGGTACGTTACGCCTTCGACCACCGTTCTGAGACTTCGGGTCAAGAACTCAAAATCGCGACGGAGATGATGACCATGGACCAACTCGTCGAAACGTTTACGAGCGTGACAGGAATTCCTGCGATTCGCAAACTAATGTCGGTTGAGGAATATCTTGGTAGGTACCCCCAGACGAATCATTCCATTATAAAAGGAGAGAAAGGCCCTACTATAAGGGAAACGTTTGCTGGGATGTTCAGGGTATGGGGAGATGATCTTTTGACGAGAGACATGGACTGGATCCGTCGTGTTCATCCCACTGGTTATACATTGGAGAGCTGGATTAGGGAGAAAGGCTATGATGGCACTCTTTCTCCTGACCTTAGGTTCTTCAATAGTAAAAAGTAAGGGGACTGTGTAAAGTAAAATTGATAGAATACAATATGCGTAGATATAGATAAATCATGATGAAAGGTTATATCATATAGATCAGCCTTCACGGTATCTCGTGCAAATATCTACCTACTTTAGTCAGCCGACTGCGCAACGTTTACACCACCTAGAAGCGTTGAGCAAAAGGGCTTTGCGTTGAGGAACACTCGAGAGCAAGGGAAGCCAAAGTTTAGGTCCGTGAAGAGACCACTGTATACCATCTGAGCGGGATATACAATCAGGAACAAACTACGTCACGCTACGCACAAGGAAAATTCACGACATACTGGGTAGCCGGCATTTTCGAAGAGCGGGGCAACGCTCATCAGAGGCCCAAGAAAGAATCATAGCTTCGTCTTGGTTATAGTCCGGTTCTACAGAGCTAAACAGTCGAGGTGAGCGAACGGCATTTGGAGGGTGTTGATCCATGTTCAAAGACTCGAGATATTTGAAGTGAGACAAGGCATTGTTGATGATAGGCTGGATTACAGCGTCAAGATCCTGGAATTAGATATAAAAGGTAAACTCACACTGTTTGATATATTGATATCATTCAAACCCAGTTTCGTGACACCGCAGAGTTTTTCAGAAATCTTCACAAGAATTTGGGTATTGCATGTAGATTGCCTGAAGGTGTTACGGTACACATCGAGCTCTTGTAAGGTTAACGAACAGTGAATCGCTAGAAAACTCAAAGCTTCATCAAGTATTCCCATGTTCGCTCGTTCGTATTTCCAATCGATATGGACATTCTGGAGGGGCGCGTGTTCAGCGAAGAGTTTGATCATTTGTGGACTTCCTGACAAGCAGCGCAATTCCGGAAGAACGATAGATCGGGGGACGAGGTTGCGGTGAAACGGAAGATAGCAATCGAAGGTCAGACTGACGAGAGTCGTACTGCGCGAAAGAAAGGTCGTAATCGGTTGTGTGATTGGCATGGCGTATGAAAGGACCCGGAAATTTGGAAAATGACATTGAGATAATGGTTCCACATAAATGGGACTGAATGAGGGAACCGAAAGATTTTGCAGATTGGATAAAATTGGTAAGATTGAGGCAGCCTTAACATCCGCCGCAAATTCTGCGGGTAGTCTACATATGTTTTAGCACAAGCAAATTGCTGAAATGAACAGATTCTTACAAAACGTCCGCGGTATCCTCAGACCCTAACCAAGTACATACCCTATCAGGCTGATTGTTGATCTGAGTAGGTAGCACAAAGGTCTTTACAGCTCGCGCAATTCGCGAGTTGTAGGCAATAGTATTGAAACATTGAGACTTGACTGTATGAATTTTCTTGTATAAGATGTCGAGACTGAGTAGATTGAATTCTTTGCAAACACGGGAAAAAGAAAGTACATCCTTGACAGAAAGATAAGCAGCAATTTCATGGAGAAGTTCTGTTGGGAGCGAGTCGAGAGGAGGGTTATCGCAGCTAGGGCAGCTAGGTTTCGCGAGGGCGGGGTACATGATTGACGACAACAAGCAACAACTTGAATTGAACAACAAGGATTTTGATCGGATAGTCATATGATCATGAGTCAACAAAGGGCCGTGCGAACGTTTATCAAACATTCCTTCGAATCTTCACGGCGCACGCGTCCCGCGTTTTTCTAGGTTGACGATGAGTTCAACCTCTTCCCCTGCCGGACCGCGTCGCTCTCAACGCGACAAGAAACCGGCTAAACCAATCACAACTGGTGACAAATGGATTTGCTTTCGAGATTATTGACAATACTAAAATCGCAAACAGTTACCGAACCTTCTACTACAAGTCGCAAAAGGAAACATGCGGATACGGACAATGAGGAGCTTGTTGGAGCTAGCGATTACCCTCCAGGGCAGGATGATGATAGTGATGCAAACGAAGCCAACATGGAAGGCTCTGACAGTAGTATGGATGAAGATGAGCGACCGCGAAAGTCATCAAAGAGAAAGAAAAGCGCGCTAGCCAAAAGACCGCGAACAGCAGCTTCTTCGACGCGTAAGCCCAAGGCCCCACGCGTGCCAAAAGATTCTGCGGCCACAAACTCCAGGAAACGCGCCAACGTAGCCCCTAATGCCCCCTTTGATCCAGCCTCCATAACAAAAGTTACCAACATTTCTTCCGATAATCCTTTGTTCAACGCTATCTTGAATCCGAATGCAGCTCTTCAAGGAACTGTGGAAGACTATCTCGAGTCTCTTGATCAAGACGAGAATCAAGCTCTAGCTGAACTAGTCAACATGATCCTACGATGTTGCGCGTGTAACGACACTATTGACGGTGACACTGCGGTAGACTATGATGGGGTGGTTGACCGTCTGGATGATATGGCGGAAGAGTTGAAGAAGGTCGGTCACGTCGTCAAAGAGCGTCTCCAATCATTCACATTTTATAGATTACTTCCCCCGCCGGAACATATCCGTTAATATCTAAAGCATCACCGTTTCACATCGCAAAACCCAAATATTCTTTCAGAGCAAGCCTCTCAGAATTTATTTCGCGTTTGATGAATTCTTCTGCCCTGTTTGGCTCGATTTACAACAACCAGCTCATTGAGACGTTTCAGGTATATCGGTCCATATTGCTACTTGCATCTAATAGCTGAGATTCTGCTACAGGTCTGGCTGGTGCCCATGTCGTCATCTCAAATACGTTCGATACGACACACTTCGACAGTCATTGCTTTGGAGGTTGAAGCCGCGCTCTGTCAAGTCGCGAAAGAAGTCGAGAAGGAGGTTGAGCTCACAGGAAGAATGAAAGAAGGTGAAAAGAAACGGGCTCGTAACAAAGGAAACACGACAAGTAGCTCTAAGGGGAAAGACAAGGAGCTTGACGCGAAGTTGCACGAAACTCAAGAGAGGCAGAAAAAGCTCGAGGAGTTCATCAAGGAATTCATCAATGGGTAAACATCATGTCGATTACTACAGCTACCGCTTCGCTGATGGTGATCTACTTTAGTGTTTTTATCCACCGATACCGCGACCTCGACCCTCTAATCCGTACAGAATGTATCTCATCACTCTCCACTTTTTTTGAGACTTTACCTTCTCACTTCTGTACCGGCTCCGATTACCTACGTTATGTTGGTTGGGTACTGTCAGACCCTGCAGCATCTGTTCGTCTGGCTGCAGTAAAAGCTCTGCAGGTAGTTTACGAAGGTGCCGGAGCCGGAAGTGGATCCAAAAAAAAGAAGGGTGGCGGTGAAGCGGTGGTAATTCCTGCCCTACGGCACTTCACAACACGTTTCCTTCCAAGACTGTTGGAAATCGCCCGCTTTGATGTTGATATAGGAGTCAGGGTAGCGGTCATGAACGTTTTAGGATCTGTGGATGAACTCGGTAGGTGGTTGATTGAGGCTTTCACAAAGTCTACCTGCTCAAGCTGCCTTTAGCCTTACTTCCCGAAGATGATCGCAATCGGCTGGGGACTTTGGTGTTTTCAGACGAAAATCGTGTAAGGAAAGGCGTTGGTCGATTTGTCAGTGGTATATGGGAGGAATGGGTGGAAGAAAAATTGGGGGAGGTCGAGGCGCAACCCTCGAGACCACACGCTTCTAATGGACGGGGACGAGGTAGAGGTAGAGGTGGAGCTGCCGGCAACAAAGGTCGAAACGCGAGCACGAGCGACATTGATCGAGATAAAATTGGGATAAAGGGTTTAGCCCGTTTGCTTGTTCGGTGGGGACGTGCGCTCGATTACGAACATCGAAAGAAGTCAGCTTCCCAGGAAGAACAGGGGGATGTTGAGGATGATGGTAGTAGTGAGGAGCAAAACCCAGACGTGGGCGATATTGGCATAGGTCTCGGTGCTAGCGACACGCGAGGAATTGCTCCAGCTCTGGTGACACATCCTGGGAAGACGAGCGACGTCGCCACACGTGGACGCTTAGGTTTGGCTGTCGAGGCACTCTGGGATGACATGGATGTTGTGAGAGATTGGGCAGGTATTTTGGATATGCTTATACTGGATCACAGTGCCTCAGGTTCCAACGATGACTCTGACAAGGTTCGAAGTACTCGCAAGGCAGGCAAGATGTCGTCCATGAAGAAAAGAGGTAAACAAATGAACGGGAATGCGGAACAACAATACGGAAGCGGGGACGACGACGACGACGATAGCACATCAACCAGCACCAGAGTCGATCAATCGTGGAGACTTAGTGAAGCAGAGGAGGGCGCTCTGCTTGAAGTTTTGGTGGCCTCGTTGAGGCGGACGAGGAAGGACGTAAGTGATGGATCGCTGCAAACTTGTTGTTGCTGAACATTATTAGGATGATTCTGCTTGGGAACCCATTACCCAAGCCCTCATTAAAGCTCTTCCCCGTCTCTTCATCAAGTATCAGACCGATGACATTCGCATAGTCGATGTTCTGACACTGCCGACATTGATGAATCTTGAAGTCTACCTTGAAATGAGGGAGACAAACGTGAGTAGCTGGTATCTGCACAAATCGCCATCTTACTGTCCTGGATAGGCTTATCTTTCTCTATGGACCGACATCTCAAAACAATTCCTCACTCATACCTCCTCCTACGTCATAACTACCGCTGCACAGACTATCATATCTCATTTACTTGCCAACACTACATTGTCCCATGTCAACAGTGAACAAATCCTAGGACTCGAAGACGAGCTTGCAAGTTCCCTTCGCGATGCTGTTGCAGGTCCTGTGCCAGCTACTTCTTCGCCAACCGGAAACGGGGAATCTTCCTCATCTCGAATCACCCGCGACATAGAAATTTGTCATCTTACTGAAGATGAGGTCTCGGCCTTGACTTCGGTGATCTTCCGCTTAAGAACTCTGGCTGGGCATCGGGATATGTCGTCTTGGATGGAAGACAATGAAGGTGGTAAACGCAGTAGTGCTTGGGATATTTTATGTGCAGTATCCGAAAGAGCTAGACTCAGTGTGGGTGGTGAAGGCGAGGTGATTCTCTTTCTCGCTGGCATGTTTCCTTTGATGATAAGTTTTTTCAGATGCTGGAACAAAGTCTTCAACTATTGACTTTATACATCATGTGGAAGAGCCGGCGCCTACTTTCCATTGCCACGGAAGATATGCAAGATCGGGAACAACTAATCAACCAGCGAGATTCTCATGTGGATAAGTTGATTGAATACGCGGTCGGTACCCAAGTGCAAGGTAATGGCATCGTTGAAGGTGTCAAACGAGTGGTTCGTAAATTATATCAGTCAATTCCCGCTCTTACACCGTTCCTTGCAAACAGGCGTTCAAAAACCTTCTCGACCTATACGTATTGTTCTTATCCGCGCCAAACGATGCAGAGAATACCCTTCCTTGTCTGACAATGATCATGAATGACGAGGTACAGTGGAGATGTGCAGGGTATATCCAGGCAGAGGTAGAGCGTTACGCAGACGCTGTGAATCATAGTTACAATGAGGACAGTAACACTGAGGATGATCAGACCGATGACAGCGAGAGTGAAGGAGATGCGGAAGGGCAGTCGAGGAAGAACAAGAAAGCGACTAAGAAGGCTGACTCCAGAGAAAACGATAGCGAAGGTGAGTTTTTTCATTCATGTCGATGTGTTTTTTTTATGACTTCCCACAGTTGATTTCGCTTCACGCCCTCTCCTCGAGCAGGAGTATGTATTCATCGACGTCATCTCTACTTTTCTCCGTGCGATGCGCACTGGTGTCATTCAGGTCCGGCACGGAGCTGTTCTTCTCGCACATTATGGAAGGCTTGGACCGGCCTTCGATTCTTGCGCAAAGTTAGTGATTGAAATCTTGAAAGATGAGGGGCTATTAGGGGAGCATGGTCAATTGATTGTGCTTGTGGTTACGCAAGCTATGAAGGAGGTGAGTCATTAATCATGCACCTCAATGCGACGAGGGTTGAGTAGAAACAATCTGTGAAGGCCTTCAATGTCCACAGACATTCGAAATCTAACGATGATACCAAATTTGCTGCCTTGGGCAAGCTGTTATCGTCCTGCTTCCTTCTTCGAGGCGGCCAACTGACCATTCTCCGCCGGCTTGATGTGCAACTACTTGTGGAAATCCACACCAGTCTTCTTACTTGGATTATTAAACAAATTGGAGCTCGCCCTAGCTCCAACAGCAAAGACCTGAAATCTTTGCTATCATTTTTCCAAGGTCTTGTTCCTCTGGTTTCCGCAGTGCAAAACCGGGACGCATTGAGAATGTTGGTTTTATCCGTTGGCCTTGACATTGCGGGATGCTCATTATCGTTACAGCAAGGCTCATCTAGATCAAGCTTGGGTGCAAGCCAAAGTAGAACCTGGGGCTACCAGGATTTGGGAACCCTTACGAGCTTATGAGAAGCGCCTGGGTACAGCTATGGGGAAAGATAAACGTAGGCGTCCAACTGGGTACGGAATCTGACTAAAGTGCTAACTTGTTGAATGTTGTAGCTCTAGTACGTAAAGCTCGCTCGGGGAAGAAGAAGAAGAATGTTGGTCTATCTACAGATGGAGAGGAAACCGAAGTGGAAAAGCTGGTTGATGAAGAACATCCATTATCGGATAATGAGGTCCCCCATGAACAACCACCTCGTCCTCGTCCTCGGCCCCGTCGTGCCACTAGGAAGCGGGCCCCCGAACCTGCCGCTTCTGATTCAGACCCGGAACCCACATCTACACACCTACATCCAAAGGCTGTGCACAATCCCAATGCTGCTGCATCCGACTCTCCCAATGTTGGGAATCCTGTTACCATTGGCAAAAGGCCTAGAGCGGATACCGATGAAGAAACCCAAGATAACGAAACTACTCCCCGACCTTCTTACAAACGCAGTAGGCGAGAAGGCCATATCGAGGAATCAGCATTGCAGGAAAGAGATGAAGAAGTCGAAGAGCAATCTCCAATCCCAAATAGGAATGTCTCCGATACCCTCGGTGTCGCCGACCTCCTTCCAGTTCAATCCTCCTTGTCTGGAGAAACTGGACACGATACTTCAGTACCAAAACGCAAAAAACGTATACGCCACTGAGAATGATGCCCTTATTCAACAAATACCCCTCCTTCCTTACCATGATTTACTTATTCCGTATTTCTTCCCTACTCCGAGTTCCTAATTGCTTTCTGCTTGCTTTCATTTGTATGTGAAACGGATACCGGTATATGCATAAGTGTACTCCGAAATTGATGTACTACTAAATTTCGTCATATGATAATAGAGTGAGGCTTGCTCAAGACACGCGGTCCATAATGATAAATGCAATTAATACTACACAGCAAGCAAGAGAAAAGAATGACTATTATCCAGACAGATATCGACAAATAGATAGAACAGAAGAGATAGAACAGAAGAATCAGTCGGAACTTGAAAGCAAGCCCAACGTCGCTAGCATCGCGTCACCCTGACCAGATTGGTTAGCGTCAAGGAGATTTTAGAAAGTACGAAGAAAAGACATACATCGGCCGACATGTTCTGATAGACGTCTGTTAGCTCAGAACGATCTGGCATTGATAGAGGCCGACTTCCACTGGTACTGGAACGAGATTCGGTGCCTTTGTAAGAAGCCCGCTTCTCATCTTCGTTTGCTGATGATCGAGCCCGTTCGACGACAGACTGGGATCGACGCGGCCTGAATTCATTTGAAGGAATACCAAGCATATCACAGAGTTCTTCATACATCGCCCTAGTTTCTGTATTTGGTGTGGGCCCACCCGTCGAAAGCGCCTACATTTTGCATTATTACTTGAATTAAAACGGATTATAGGTAACTCACTATGAATGATCGGGTGGAGGGCAGATCCGTAGAGATATCGACAGGCCGGTGAGGGCGTCGAGGAATTGGAGGAACTGGTGGTATATCCTCAATAGAAAACGCAGATTTAATACCACCGGAAAAAGATGCAGCACTGAGCCTATGTGTGCTGCTCATGGATGACCGAGTGGAACGCAAGCCTGCCTTCGAGACACGAATACTTGATTTCCTCATTGCCGTTACTCGACCCGAACGATTGAATGAAGGACCATCGCCATTGTCGCCTTTTTCATTAATCCGATCAAAATCTTGAGCCAGTGTTTCTGCTTGTTTCCAAGCATCATCTCGTTCTGCTTCGAGTGCCACCACTTGTGAACGAAGGGCATCTGATATAGCTAGCTGCTTGAGGAAGCTAGCATTCAACTTTCTGATTGCCATAGCAAGGGCACTCGCGTCATGAACGTCTCTCAAAGACGTCAACTGAGATATTTGTTCGTCTGCATTATGGAGTTCCTCTGCTAGACGGTCAAGGGTGCCAGTAACATCCCGAAGTTCGTTGATGACACGTAACGGCGAAGTCGGATCTTCATGGAAAGTTCCATCGCAATACAACGTCAGGGTAGCCAGCATCTCCGTGCGTCTGCGAGTCAATCTCTTGTACCTTGTTTTGATGTCCGTCCGTTGCAGTTCTAGTCTATGTAACTCGGTTGGAATATCTTGATCAACAGTTTCTAGACGCAACAAGCGAATAGCAGATGCCTCCGCCGATTGTCTTATTGCTCGAGAAACGATAGCTTGGAGCTGAGCGGAGGTAAAAGTCCACTTCGCAGCATCCATGGTGTAACCTCTCCATTTAGGGGCTGGCGATTGGAAACGAGGAGAGCGAGGTGCAGAGGAGGTTGTGCGTAATAGCTTGGAAGCATTACTGCTAAGCGAGGAGATAGATCCATTGCGTTGTCGTCCAACTGGGTTGATTGCTGTGTGGCTGGGTCGACGAGGTCCGATGGGTAGAGGAGGGCGACTACGTCCACGTCGTGCCCCAATGCTAGACATTGACTGCCGCGAAGAGTCGGCACGACTACTGGGAGGAGTATTAGGAGTTACAAGGTTGGACCCTCCAGAGGTCGGAGTCGAATTTCCATGACCGGGACCTTGATCAAAAACAAGGGTATAATATGGCGGTGGCGAACCTAAAGAGGGTATAGACGCTGCGTTTTCCATATCTGTCTCTGTCGATGAATTCGCTGACCCTGGAGTATAGTTTGTGTGTTGTAAAGCAGGAAAAGAAGGGAACGGGTGAGGAGAAGGGGGTGCAGCTGATCCTGAAACGATCGGATGCGAAAGAGTGGAGTCTTGAGGCGGGGATGCGATATCAGATTGGGAAGGAACTACGAGAGAAGTAGTCGATGCTACCTGATGTAAACCAGGGGGTTGTCCCGGAAGAGGACTGTACAACGAAGGAGAAGGCGGCAATGGTGGCAGCCCTCTGACAGTGAGCGACAATTGGGAGGAGTTATTTACAAGCTCGTCCTTCTTAACTGCAACTTCACCTGCTGAATCCTCCCGCAAGATCGACGAGGCCGCCTGTGAATGATGACTTCCTGTTGGGCTGACCGTATCACTCTTTAGAGACGGCGATGGTTCGTCGTCGGAATTTGGAACTTTTTGAGTGATCCAGGATGGGTATGCCGCTTTGCGCTTGGATCCTTCGTCCTCCTTCACTTCGGGTTCTGGATCAAGAGCTATCGAGGGTGATGAACTCTGTATATCTGCGGCATTGCTAGCATGAGTGTGTGTGGCCACTGTCCTTGCTCGATTATTACTGAGCTGTCTGGTGTGTCTTGCTCCTCTGACAGAGGAAGCCGCGCGCGCGAGCATATGATGCGCAAGAGCTGGCATCGGCTCGCCAGGGCCCGTCATTGGTGTGGGGGGCACAGCGATAAGAATTTGATCCTCAGAACGTCGTTCACTTGGTCCGGGAATTCCGGGCGAAGCCATTGAGCCGGCTGACCATAGCGGACTAAATGCATTGGGAGTTTCGGGGAAGGTTTGTTTCACATATTCTTGATGGGAGTAATCGTTGCTACTTGTTGGAGAACTCGCGGTAGATATCGGTCGCGTACTAATGAGATTGAAGGAAGTGAGGTCCTGAGAGTCGCGTACAATTTTGATAGGATTCGGAGCACTCCCCGAACGTTGTCTATTGAAAAAGCTGAAAACAGGGGGTGCAAATATCGACGAAGAAGCAGAATTAGGTTCCGGAGATGCAGGTTCATTCCGCTAGAAAAATCAAAACATCAGGAAGAGTTCGCTAAATAGTTGCAATGAACGCACTTGGGAGCTTTCACCAATGGGCAGCAACCGCTGTGTTCCTCTTGTCGCTCGTGGACCTAGCAAAGAAAATTTGAGCTAACAAATTCCAACCCTTCGTAATCGTAATCGTGCAATACTGACCATTCGGAGATCCAGTACTCCCTGTGGAACGTTTTGAATCACGCCTGTAAGGAGAGGGTGGAGACAACTGAGAACTCGATTCTTCAGTGATGGGTGAAAACGGGGGCCGGAAGTGGGGATTATCAACCGTCATTGGTATGTGACCTCCCGAGACTGCTGGGTCGGGACTAGCAGGTGATGTGAGATCGGCATTCGAATAGTAGTCATCCAGCATGGTATCATAACCCTTGCCCGAGGATGTCGAAGATGTTGGTCGATTAGACGATCCGCCATCAGAGGAAGCATGGGACACTGGGCGCGCATGATTTGGAGAAAGATATGGAGATTGTGCGGTATCCGGCGCGGGAGGAGCTATGCTCTCGTCGTTTAATAAGCTCGGCTTGTTATTGAGTACGGAATTATCTGTTTCTGAAATATGGGATTGTTGAGTATCAGAGGGCAAGGGTGCTCCGATGCTATTGGAACGTGCCAATATTTCTCCCTCTGAATCACTCCGTGGAATTGAGTTACCGATACTCTGACGCTTTCGTCTCGCATCGCTGAGCCGCCGCGGGTTCTTGGGCGGTATATAGACTGAATCAGCATTGGAGGGTAATGGGACTAACGAATGATTGGTGTCCGGAGTACCGTGCGACATCGGAGGAGAAAGGAAGGGGTTTTCATCGCGAGGAAGGGTAGCTGAATCGGTACGTGTCAGGACTGAACCCCAACTTCGATACCTCGCAGCACGCTCATCACGCTCATCAGTTGATAATACGAACGTGTTCCCAATTAGTGCCCGAGCTAATGTAGTACCTGAAACAGCGCTCGCCGAGTATTCGTCTCCAGAGTGAATTGATTCAGGCCGGGATGGCGAATGCCAGGTTCCCTTTGACCCACCAGAGGACCTAATGATTTGTACTTTTGGACCATGCATAGATGGATCAGGTATTTTGATTGGTGAAGGCGCAGTCCTTTTGAAAGAAGGTATCTATATTGTCTTTTGAGCAAAACTACGACAGCAACATATGTAGTGGTAACTCACCGTCCCACGGGGAGGCTTCTCATCAGTCTTGACAAAGCTTGAAGCCTTTGGAAGTGATTCTCAGAAGCAGCATGAAATACGATCCACAGATACTTACATTCATTGCCTCTAAGTTTGCGACAATGTTACTGTCGTTAGAGGATGAGGAAAAGTAATCATCATCATCATAAACACTTTCATCATCATCATCGAGCAGTTCCTCGTCTTCTTTACTTGTAAGTCCTTCCTGAGTAATCGTGTGTTCTTCTGGGGGAAGCTTACTGCTACCAGCGCCAGGAGATTGATGGCTCAGCCTCCCATTATACATCCCCTCGTCCAGCAGATGAGAGGGTATCCAATCCGACATCGAGCCTGAAGGCAATTCTACATCGAGCTTTCTGGGTGGAGTCGATGGACGAGCCGGAGCCAATTGTGAGCTCGATGGAGACTGGAACGGTAGTTGAGCGGCATCCTCCTCGTCTTCGTTACTCTCGAGGCTCTGGGTAGGGGTAATATGAACGATATCTGGCGACGCGTATGGATGATGAGGTGAATTGGGAGAATCGAAGTGACGAAGAGCATTGAATCCCTTTGGCTTCCGCAGCGCTTTACCATACGATATGAAGGTGGACAGATTAGGCATAGTTGAAAGTTATAAACAGACCCCCAGGACGATAAAATCAATGGTGGGCCAGAACAGAAGCAAAAAGAGCGTACAGAAAGAAAAGAGCAATATTAGACGATGGTGTAAGATGCAAAGGGGACGAGCCGACAGCTACGCTTGCATTTACATCAGTCCTATTGTTGATATGATGATATTTACCCTTCGCCGATTGTTCCGGAGTTTGTGGCCCATACAGCCGCATACAGCCTCATCAATACGAAACGTGGCTATTTCCCTAATATCCCGAGCAGTTGAATGTCTTTCTCTCCGCTGATGGGAAAATCGTGCCCTTCTGGCCGCGCTCGCATCAGCACAAATGTCGATGTCGTGGTTGGCAGTTGTTATACTTAAGTTGCCAATTTTTGCCATCTACATACGCCCCTACGACTCCTTAGGTCGTCAACTCATGCCACTACCTCACCGGCCGAGCACGCAAGCGTATACGTTTCATCAGTGTGCATCATGTGCGCCACCTGGAACTGCCTCTCGATTTGAGTGTTTTATCCGTTTTTATCTCTTCCCACTCCCATAGCACAGTGTCAACTGGTGTTGTATAGTTGCATTCTATGACAACTCTTTTAGACCGCTGCTTGAGTACATATGTGCTATCTCTCAAACATAAGTACTTCCTAGTTCAAACCGTGGCATCCGTGTTTCCTTCAGACATGAAAAGCAATTGAAAAGCCACATTCGTCCCTCGGCTTCAAGTTATCACGGTACTCACTGATGTTACTACTTCAGATGCAACCGTCAATCTCCTCGACAAGTACCAAAATTCTGGTTCTTCACTTCTGGTTCGAGTACATAGGAGTGTTCGTCGAGAACAGATCCTGCTTCTGATGAAGACTGGCAGAACCCAATATCTCTGGTCTCAATGTGGTGGAAACCGCCTTTCCAAAACAAAGAATATCTGAATTGAATCCTATTAAAACATTCTAAGTAATTGATTAAAATCACTCGTTTTTATCTGATTCAACCTCTGAATCATGTTCAACAATTTTCAACTTGACCGACGCCGGCTCCTTCGCAAGTCGTTTGGCTCTTGCAAATATCCCAACTTCTTTGTCGCGGATAAAGTTCACTATCACCATTGGCCACGATGGATGAGAAGGGAGTGTGTCGTAGAATTCAGGGGCCAAAGCACGAAGGGCGGGTAAACGTGTCCAGGCGACAGACGGGAAGTCGTGGTGTTCATTGTGATATCCAACCTATGAAAATGATGGACCCGTCGATTGTCAAATCATCATCAAGTGTGTGCAAACGTACGTTATAAGCTAAGATGTTCAATTGACCGTAGTAGCTGAATGTTTCCTGCTCCAAACCATCCCAGAGGTAATGTTCAGCAATAAAATGCCCAGCACATGGATGAAGACTACCAGCAAAGAAGCTGCTGGCGAGCAAATACACTAGTGGCTTTATACCAAACACTTTGACTAATAAATAATCAAAGACCAGTTGAACGATGAAATTTGCGAAATGCCATGTCGTTAGCTTCTGAGAACGAACAAATCCAGGACGGAGAGCATAGAACAGAATTTGAAAGGTCCTATCGAAGTGTCAGGACGGGTATAAGGATCTGGTGGAAAGGGAGAGACGAACGCGAAGAAAACCTTTCCGAGGACGTTGTTCAGTAACAAGAGTTCTATTCGGGTAGGCAAGTCGGTGTCAATTCCGTCCTGGCCCATAAATTTGTGATGCTCAATGTGATACCTCTAAATCCATAAGCATAGTAGGATAGTCGCGTAAATGAAAACGGTATACCTTGAACATGGCGCAATAAGGAATACCTATAGGTAGGTTCGCGAAAACCGCAAGTGCTTTGTTAGGCCAAACTCCGGGGAACGCAAGGTTGTGTGTGATTTCATGAATGGCAAGGAATAAATTGTGGTTCGCAGTTCCACCAATGACATATGCACAAAAGAGGAACCAAGGTGAAAGGATGTAGGTACGGCGAAGAGCTATTGCCACGATGAGCTGCAGAGACACTACACCAAACACGATGTACTTTGTCAACGGCTCGTAGCCCATTAATTTAGTAACCTTTGCATAAACGGTCAATGTAAGATTCAAAACACAATCAAATACACTGCAAGCACCTCGGGATGTGCCTTCATGATCGCCATCCTCCGTGAACGATGAGGCTCCTCTGTCATCAACCACAGAAAGTCACTAGGATCATGTGGCGGTCCTGGGTGAGATTTCCCGTCATCCTGGGCGGTCGGAGTGGTGATAATGGTCCGACGTGGCGAACGTTCGCCTTCCCAAAGAGTTTCTGCACCGCCGTATAAACTGAAGTCTGAGTTCCCAGTATTCAACCACGACCTGCCACTCATGAGTCGTAATAAGCCCACCTGCTTTATCAACAGACATGGCCGGAGAATGCACGAAGGATGATCCAGAATCAACCTGTAGGTTATTGATATCGGCCCATATGTAAATGATCAAGTAACCCTAAGCTGGGAGTAGGGCCGCGCCCCGTGTATATATGTCTCGACCTTCGACTTTGGGCTTTTTCTGAAATCTTCATGATATCTTATATCTACATATCGAAGGAGATGTATACATATTATACTCTTGCTTCGATGATACTTTTAACGAGGTCAACGTCGGCACTTTCAACGTCAACCACACGCCTTTCTTTTTGTAACAAGCCGTTGAACTCTTTCGGCATAATCTGAGCCTCAAAATCAAAGTTAGGTGTCTCTTTCAAAGCAGTAGAGACCGCTTCGGAAAATTTGGCTGGATGTGCTGTAGACAGGATCACTTGAGCAACGGAGGGCGCACTGCAAGGAAAGAGATTAATATTCTTTGTGGGAATTTAGGAGAGATGCAAAAGACACACTTGTGTTGCGCCATCCGCTCGGCAGCGAACAACCCTACGGCGGTGTGAGGATCAACGACATAAGAGGGAGTCCCAGAAAATTGAGATTGAATACTTGTCAGTATCTAAGGACGACAGTCATCAAACAAACATTCACGTCAAAAATATAGAAACCAACCTGTTCATCACTGACTCGCTCCGCACAGAAATCTTGTCGTGCCGTTTCCAATACAGAAGCCGGAACCTCGACCTTTCCGTCCCTCTTCATTCGATTCATCCATCCAGCTATAATCTCACCGGCTTTTCCCCGCCGATCATTTTCGTCTTCGGGAACGTTCTCATACGCCAGATACCACAGTAACCGCTCGAAATTACTGGATACCAAAATATCCATCGCTGGACTCAAGGTCTCTTTGACTCCACTGTTATCCTGAGTTGCCTGCTTACCGTCAGACGACCCGGCAGCAGGTTGCATCGAAGGGGAATCGTCTAGAGGCGACGAGTCTGCTTTTTCGTATCGACCGGTTTTCCAGAATCGAGCCAGAATATCGTTAGCATTCGTTGCAACACCCAATTTACCAGCCATCGGTAGACCCATCTTTTTGGCGTAGTAGCCAGCAAGGATGTCACCAAAGTTTCCTGTTGGGACGACAAACTGCACATCAACATCTTCGCCTATTGCCCGACGCAAACTGAAATAAGCAAGGAAGTAGTACACTGTTTGAGCCAGGATACGAGCCCAATTGATAGAATTCACGGCTCCGAGATGATGTTTCGCATTGAATTCAGTGTCCGCGAACAAGGCCTTGACTATGTCCTGTAAGGAGGGGGATGAGCGCAAGGATTACAATGGATAGGGAGATCAATCACCTGACAGTCATCGAATGTCCCTTTGACCGCCAAATTATGTACGTTGGCATCAGTGACAGTGGTCATTTGGGCTTCCTGGATTGGAGATACTCGACCTTTGGGATGCAGGATGAAGATGGATATATTTTCTTTGTTACGAAGACCGTATATTGCAGCACTAAACATGGACTCAGGAGAAAGGAATGTCATTGAGATATACGACACACCTTCCGGTGTCTCCGCTGGTGGCTCCTACGACGGTCAACTTCTCAATCACTTCCGGATTCTTTTCATTCCTCCGTTGCAAGAAGAACTCGAACAAGTTCCCTAAAAGTTGAAGTGCGACATCCTTGAATGCCCACGTAGGACCATGCCAAAGTTCCAATACATATTTCTTGTCCCCGAGCTTTTTGAGCGGTGTAATATCTGGATGGCGGAAGCTAGCATACGACTTCATCACCAAGCTGCGTAGCTCCTGTTCCGAAAGTTCATCTCGCGAGATGTATAGTGAAAGCACAGCCACGGAGAGATCTACGAAAGAGTAGCCTTCCCAGTCTTCCTTCCATTTTTCAGGTAGTTTCGGGATGAAAGTCGGGATATAAAGGCCTCCGTTGGGTGCGAGGCCGGTCAGAACGGTCTACGAGCACAAATAAGTTTGGATGGCTTGATCTTCGAGAGGGCTACCAACCTCTTCGAAGGAGAGCTCTTGAGAGCCTCCTCGAGTTGAGAAGTACTTCATGAATGTTGGAGAAACGAACTCAAGAAATGTATGACTCCAGAAATTGAAACTTTAGATTAGATTAGATTACTTATCCAGCGGGATCTTGGGCGCTTACTTGGTTTTCAGAAATGATGAATACTTTTACTTTTCTCTAATTACAAGTACTAGTTTTCCGAATCCAACTTTGAGGTATTATTAGATGGCGAACACAAAATATCGGCTAATTTATTTAATCCGCAAGAGGTACTCCCATCTGTTCCAGAAACAAATATATCACACTCACTCCGAACTTGCTGCATGTCCTCTTCTGGGTCTTCAGTAATGCGATGAACATAGGCAGTCTTGATTCCTCTACAAAAAATGAAATGAGCAACAGTAGGTTGTAGAAAGTGACTCGGGACATTTTAGCAGCAGCACGTAGATCATAAGCATGAGCAGCCACCATTATGCATTCCTTTGCTTCAAGATTCAGAAGCTCTAACACTTTCTGATACATTTTCGGATCTGGCTTTGACATTAATCAGATTCACTTATTCTTGTACATGGGAATTCGAGGGGCGGGGAAGCCCTAATACCTTCGTATATCCTAAAAGTTGAGAGGAGAAGAGGGCATGAAAGGACAGTTGCGAGGAATATACGAGGTCCAATTGTAGACGTGTAGTCCCATTTGCGAGTACAACTCTTGGGTGATGTCAATCCATACCCCTAAACTTCAAAAATACATTGTGCACTCACACAAAATGATCTTTTTTCAATCTTTTCAAACCCGCGACAGCGTCTATCCAGGCTTCTCAAGTCAGTCCAGAATTGTCCAAAATGATGCTAACTTCACGCACCATTTTGGTGATGCCAACTCTGCACCAAGATTGTTCTAATATCATCTCCCCAGATATCCGTGGTCACCAACATGTCTTTCTCGGACAACAGCTGATCCAACACTCTGCGGTGGGTGATATCGATGTCCTCTTGGGGTTCACCGTTCTGGAAGCGCTGGTGAATTTCACGAAAGAATCCAGCTCTCCAGGCAGAGGCAAACCGCGTCAGATCCTCATCCGATTGTAATTTTGGAAGGATAAGCGTAGTATTGGCACATTGTTTTTTTAAAGCGGCTACAACGGAAGCAGACCAGTTCGTACAAGTACCCATCAAGTCAAAGATGAGAGCCCCAGAAATCCCTGACTTCACCTCTTGAGTTGCACTCATGACCGTTAACGGGGCGCTCGTTAGATATGAATATTCGAGACTAGGGAAGAGGTAGGGAAAAGGGAAGTACGTATCTCGCAGAAAAGATGTGGCGGCAGGCAAGTACATATGGTGGGAAATAACCGCGAACTGAATCGCCTCGTCGGTGTCAAAGACAGCTTTTGCCTATGAAAGCAACAGACCTCTGAGGGTCTGCCGTTTGAATCATGAGTATGCAGGGCCAAAATCTGGCACAAATGACGATTAAGTACGTGCTGAGGGAGATCGGATAAACTTACGTGCCAGGGGATTGGGGGATTCGGGGCTTACATGTCTATGAGATACATGTGCACCCTTGTACACCCATCGCTGTGGACAAATATTTACAGAATCATTTACAGGCAATGAAAAGTACATACTTACATTATTACAGTACAAGCTATATAACACAAGGAGAGTTCTGCTGAAAAGCATGGATGGGTCAAGTCAAAACATCGGTATAAACGTTGTGCAAAAATAGGGTGAATATTCGAGAAAAATGGTGCCTCCCAACGTGGAGGTTTTAGATTCAATATCAAAGGAAAAGATGAGAATCATCCAGGTCGCAAGAAAAATTAGCTACAACAATCTTCTGGTCGTGGGACGTGCTGCAGCAAGTTCAAGGTGAGATTACGATCTTGCAGAAGTGATATTGTCATACCTGACTATCCTCCCAACGTCAAATTTGACATCGAATATATGGCTAGAATGTGCATTCTTGAAAACCCTCAACGAGCTCTCCCTGCCGGATTCGTTACCATTCAGGACATCCTTGATATCCCAAACCCGCACACTCTTGTCATAGCTTGCACTGACGAGGAGGCCACTGGAAGGATCAAAGGCCAACGCCCGAACAAGGGCTTCGTGGCCTTGAAGGGTACGCAAGCACTTCCCGGTGAAGGCAGACCAAATCTTGATTTTCCAGTCATTCGAACCAGAGATAATTAGTCCGCTCTATAAACGAAGACTCATTCAGCTGTGTCGTAGACTTTTACATACAGGACTTACACTGTATTCAATGCATGCTAATCCACGATCATGACCTTCAAAGGTTCGCAGTCGTTCACCGCTACTAGCATCCCACAAGATCATCTTCCCATCGCCACTGGCACTTACGACGCGACCATCTTCCATACCAACAGCATTAACCGGGCCTTCATGTCCTCGCAAAGTGCGATGCGCCATCAGTGTTTGCCTATTCCAAACTCGGATGGTGGTATCTTTAGAACTAAAAGATGCGACGATGAAGCCATTGCAGGCGATGCGAAATATAGCGATGCTTACCAGCTCACAATCCAGTCATTGTCAACTCTCAAGTCAAGGACACCTCCGGAATGACCACGCAGAACGGTAGAAACATGGGCATCCACTTTGTACTCATCTTCGACAATGTTCCATGTCAGACAAACGTCCCACACGCAGATTGTGCAATCGCTCGACCCAGAAAACATTATCCCTCGCCTAACAACTTCTTCGACGCGAATAGAATCATTGTCATTACTTTCGTCATTTTCTTCCTTCCAGATAAATTTCAAACAGAGAACACTTCCTGCATGTCCCTCTGTAACCTCCACCTCTTGTGAACCACTGTCATGCATTAAAGGGGACGTGGGCGTTCGTCCTCTTCCAAATGTTCCTATACATTTGGCGGTTTTAGAACTCCACATCTTTATCGTTCGATCTCGAGAACCAGTGACGAAAAATTTGTCGGCGGCAAAAGTGGTCGAAGATGGAAGCTCGATACAGTAAACGCTGTATGTTATTACATTAGATGCATATATCGAATGGAGAAAGTGCACGCACCTATCGCTATGACCACTGAGTTGTATTACATCCGGCTCCCATTTATCCCAATGTTCAGTCAAAATGGCAGCTGGTTCGGTCAATGGACGACTCTGGCTGGAATTCGACATGCCCATTGTGGTAGAAGAGAAGGATGAAGAACGTGAAGACGTCAGGTCGGAGTACGGAGACATCTGATCCGCGATGTACATCGGCGTAAGAGACGAAGATCGCGAAGGGGGGACGGAGAGACTAGTATTGGAACTTGAAGGGGAGTATGCTGGTGCTGCAAGACGCTTGGTGAAGGCAGTCCCTACCCAACGTCTTTCCAGCTCCAGCCGATCTTGGTAAAGCCTGAGATAATCAAGAGATGAAGGTTGTATTATTGGTATCGACGAGACGAGATCGTCGGGCAATGCAGGCAATGCCTTGTCTCGCCCTGTGGTGGCGGATTTCCTTTGATCCAAGAGGTATTTCTGTATCGCGGCAGAATCTTTCGTTATACCACCTCCAAACACGCCGTTACCCCAGCGACTTTCGAAGAGAGTCCGCCACACCGAATTATCCAGAGAAAGTTGGCGCCACATTTTGGACACTGAAGAACAGACAAGAACATTCTGAAGACATTGTTCCGGGGTAGAAACCCCTTCGAGGAAAGTGTCTCGAGAAGCCCAGAGAGATGAATTACGATGAGAATGGACTGAGGTATTGGGGTGACAGGAAGATCCGAAGGCAAGAAATTCAAGGACGCGTAGCGCCACTTCGGCGGGTAACAAGGACAAGATGTCTATACCAGTAACAACTCGAGCTCTGCTGAAGCTGCATTTGATCCCTCCGCGCCACGTAGTTCCGCCGTAATGGAATTGTTCTGGTGGTAGGAAGCACGCCTCGTCGTCCACGTCAATCAATTCTCCTTCTTCTCCATCCAAAGGTGGAAGATCAGTGTAGTCGATGTAAGAATATTGGGATGAAATGGAGTGCCCCATCGTAGAGCGATCTAAACTACTATCTTGTGTCCAAAAATCACTAATATCCCCTGAATAAGACTGTTCCGGGTTGCTCCCACGCGCGTAATTATTTGCCTTGCCTTTGCCTTTGGTAAGGTGACTGAGCGAGGGAGTCGGCGAGTTAGACATGTAGTTGAGATACACAGAGTGACGATGAGATTCGAACGGCATATCGATGCCGTTGAACGGGACAAAGTTTTTCGAAGAAATTGGAGAGCGAGATGTGGATATGATGTTTTTAGTGGGTGATGAGACCAAAACATCCCATATCCGAGGAAAAAGGGTTTTTAATGATGTACCGGGAGTGTGGTCAGCCCGGTCTCCACCTGGAGTTGAGGATGAGGAGGAAGGGAATGGAATAGACGAAGCGAAATAGTTCAATGTCGGGGTGGAATATATAGCAGCTCGCCTTCCAAAGGACCCGAATCCCTTGTAAGGTGTGCTTGTGTTGTAGCTCCAGAAGCTGTAGTCTGCGTAATCACTCGTCTCTATTTCCTCTGTTCCAATCAAGGAGAAGTCAGAAGTGCTCGGAGAAGGAGACTGCGACCTTGGCGGTAAATAGTGCGTTGATGCGGAAGCAGTTTTAGAGCTGGAAGCCGTAGGGGAAAGAGGTGCTGGCATTGGGGTTATAGATTCAAGATTGATCTTTCAAGTTTCCCTTTGTTATGTACAAGTACTGAGCGAACCAGAACAGGGATGTGATGGTTGTTGAACGAATTCAATAATGAAGTGGCGAACTGTGGGAAAGTTTACCTTGCCGCAACCAGAACCGCCTCTATTTGCCCTCTTTGATTTCCATACCTCATCTTAAATCTATGCCCTGACAGAGCCGGACAGCTTCACTTCGAACTGGAAGCGGCACTGTGGATATCGTCGCCCCACAAGCCCCCATTGATGCTATTCCAATAGTCTGATGCAAGTCTAATGTCATTGGTGATTCCACATCGATTGCCAATGCATACTACGCTCTCGTGTTGTCAGGCTTTACTAGAAGCGATCAACATAGCTGCTACAATGACTGTCACCTAGCGTATCGCTTCATCTGCGCATTCACCAAACTGAGGTGGATACAAGCCTTCGAATCCACCATCATCTGACTCCTGTCCTCGAAAATGGATTACCGGTACCGTGGCCTGTCCGCATCTTCTCAGACTTCTTGTATAGGTGTGTATATACTATTTCTTGACAAAGTGTCAGTACACTCTTCATTCCCGCTACCTCTTTAGAGGTTGAAGGGTTTAGTAGAGCGAACTATTCGATCATTTTGGCAGTAAAAAGCGATCCTGTCATACTTTTTAGTCATACACACAGCCTTTTCTCCTTATATGCCAATTCATGCACAGTTTCACCGTTGTTTCTGTGTGCAACGCTTGTCCTAATGCTTGTCATGTTATTCTACAATTGCAACAAAGTAGCTCCCAAAGTAACCTCTTCCAATAAGCTCCTTAGTAGACCGATCCTTACATTAATTTTGGCTGTAAATGGTGATGCTGTTATACAATTTTTGTCATACACACAGCCTTTTCCCCTTTACGAGTCCATAATGAAATGTAGGATTCGTCTTTATGGGGGAACAAAATGTGGGAAATTGTGACTTATTTCCTTTTTGGGGGTGCAATCTGCCTTTTTTGGGTTGTGACTGATAAAATCACATGACCTGCTGATGTGACTGATCTTTTCCTCTATTTCCTTGAGCTGTGACTGATGACGGCACATGACCTGCTGATGTGACTGATGATGTTCCTTCGGCAAAGGTGCCCATTCTTGTTCGCACCTTTGGCGCCCAAAGGGCGCCCTTTACCCTGAAGACAGTGATGCTGACCCATGAGTATCACAACATGTATAAGATAAGTAGCTACAAGACTGTACTAAGTAGGACTTACTTCTGATGATATGAAGTAAGTCACCTGTTTGAATGATTCTAAGTTGAGGTTTGGCTGGGGCTTGGCCCCGCGCAGGTGGGCTATCTAACTGGAAACGCGATGACACGCCTAAATTTTGGCTAGACGTCTATGCTGTGAATTGTGACATTTTCATCTATAGATTCGTATCAAGAGGACTGTAATTGAGACCCAGATTGACAGTCAAAGTCAATACTGAATCAGTCTAATAAGTTGAAGGGACCATATACCCATACTGCCACAAGTTGGTTAGTTTACCCATCCCCGATACTACCTTCGGATAGCAGTCTACCTGTTTGTCAAGCAGGATTATACCAGACTCGGACTACATCCGAAGGATGACCATTCACGTATGACATACCAAGGGTATTCTTATTGGACCTTACACTGGCAGGAGTTTGGAAGAACTTACTCAAGTGACCATGAACCGAGGATTGACTCGAAATGACTTTCTAGAACTCAGGAATTATCAAATACTCCTTCTAGAATGAGATCATGCATTAATCTAAAAGACTGTGATTTAGTCTAATAGACCAATCAGGTTGCATGATTGAGGAAAATGACTAGAAGAACGATCAAAGTACTGCAAGGCTCCGAAAGCATATCAAATGAATGTCAAAGAGTCCTGGCGTAGAAAATATTGAAGAATGCAGTTAAATGAATACTATGCGTAACTCCCTTGATCAAGTATAGGCACAATGGGTGTCTATTGAAAGAGAGAAACAATTAGTTTAATCCAGATGAATCAGATTGATAGGATTAGAATTGAGGAGAGCTGATTTGCCTCCGGACGAGGTGGCAAACGATCGAAGTAAGTGTTGAACAGCAATGACAGTTGAACACCATTCGAGTCATTCTCCAAAACAATTAAATTAAATGAATAACGAAGTACCTACCTATGTTTGGAGGTATACTTGAATCTTGGGACCATTATGGACCAAATAAGGACATGTAGATTCAAATTAAATGATATCTGACCGAGTGTAGAAGTTTTCTTGCGGTTCCGAACGTTTATTGTATTAAATTAATTGTACTGTGCGACTCTATATTCTGTATGTATAAATAGCGATCCGATGTATCTGGAATACAAGTGATTTTGGGATGACGTTGCAATGCTAATCCGTAAAAAGGAAAGACACACTCCCGCCAGACTGAAACCTCTTCACTAGCAGCCATTCGGGCCCGGCACTTGTGAGTATAGGAACATTGTGTTCTGCTCCTTGTGACTGCGAGAAGTATATCCAGTTGTTGGTCTTAAGGGCAAATCACGCTGTGTGGTTGTGCCAGCACATAGTTCTAGCCCTCCGTAGGGGTCTGTGTGTTTCGGTTTTAATTTACTTTGATTCAAACCCCCAATTTTTGATATACCCATATCAATACAACCAAAAGCACGAATCATGCTGAATCTACCTTAATCAAAAGAATATACCGAATCCTTAGAACGATTCAAATTGATTGATCGAAGCTTCTTACTTAGCTTTCAAAGCTTTGCGGAACCTTTGCCAACGCTACCCCTTGCTATTAAATAAATTTGATAGCAGTGAACTTGCATATTGTGTATTAGATTGGTTGGTTGGAGTGCCCATTAGATTCCTTCCTTTCACTTTCACACAAAAACAAGGCAAGCTCGTTATCTGGAGCCCACCGCAAGGGGTGATTTTGAAGCTACAATTAGCTTGATAAATTAAATTGAACGTTTGTTTGGATTATATTCGATTATTTGGTAGAAGTGTGTTGATCTTTGTGATACCATTTCTGTGAACTGTCAACATTAGTTCATCAGGAAACCCGCGTACTTCGAAGAATTCGGAGAAAGCAGGAGTTTTGACACCAGAAGAATACCGTAAAGCAGGAGTTGTATTTGGGAGATCTACGTTTGGCACATCAGCTCGAACATCCCTATTAAACCCTACGAACGAATCCAGTCGTCCATCCTCTTCTCAAATACCGGCAGAAGCATTGCGTGGAAGTTCTGTCTCTAGAGGAACAGGATCATCTATATCTCGAGGAAGACTTACATCTTTACCGAGCAATTTGAAGAAATCTAATCTTGATCCGAAAGGGAAGAGAAAAGAAATTAATCCGATTGATATTAAAGAAGATATAATTGAATTGATTGCTCCAGAGTCAATTTCAACATCTTCTACATCGATTGAATCAACTAGATTGATAGATACATTATGTGAAATTCATGCCCAACCACTAACACAAAATCCAACTGAGCCAAAAGGCTACTATGACAGGATAATTGTCATAGGTGGTTGGGACTATATATACCACATGTATTAAGACCTCTCCGCATGATCTTAACAGTGCCCCCCCCTTAGGCACTGAACCCTTGAAGTGCAATTGAATTGGTCATGGAAGACCCGAAATTGGACATGGAAGTCCCAGAATTGGTGAGAATAAATCACCCGGAATGGAGATGAAACTCCGAAATTGCCACTTCAACAGGTCACATGCTTAATGTACAGCACAACCCCAAGGGTTTCCCAGGCCCTTTAAGCCACCTGATCAAAGAGCTGCCTAAGAGGCAAACTGAGAGCAGCCCGGTTTGAACTGGTGACCTTTTGGATCCTGTCATACTGTGCAATTCATGCCCAACCACTAACACAAAATCCAACTGAGCCAAAAGGCTACTATGACAGGATAATTGTCATAGGTGGTTGGGACTATATATACCACATGTATTAAGACCTCTCCGCATGATCTTAACACATTAAACCAGACTATCTCTCAAACAAGTAATACGATTGAACCAGTCAAAATGACTACCAATAATTATGGAATGCCTGCGCTGTCAGCTGAAGCTAAGGCTGAGATTGACAAAGCCAGCGCGAAACTTCCAAGAAAGTATAAGACAGCACCATTATTTGATATAACTGATCCAAGTCAAATGATACCATGGTTCGAAGCTACTGAAAGTATATTTGAACATGGAGGAATTACATCTGACGAGGCTAAAGTGAGATTGGCTTTAGAATGGACGTCTTACAAGCATTAAGAGTCTTTGATTCGGTAAAGACACCAAATTGGGATCAATTTAAAAAGGATCTGAAGAATATGTTTCCGCAATCTGTAGGAGACAAAAGAGGATCTAGATTATTGCTTGAACAATTGGTCCATCAATTTAATCCAATTGATGCAGGTGAACAGGAGAAAATGAGAATCCTCAGACTCCTCTTCGATGCTGAAATGAAAAAGCTGATGGACGAACCAAAAATGATCACAAATAGTGATGCAGTAAGATTGTTCTTGGCACTTATGACTCCCGAAGTAAGGAGAGGCGTGCTAGAAACAGTTGTGAAAGATGTATCAGTTACTTCTATGTCAGATAGACGAAAGGAAGACCCTTTCAAGATTGATGAAGTAATGAATGCGGCTGAGAAGTATATGATTGGAAGTTCATTTGATAATTACTATCAAACCCTTTCCATTGCTTCTTCGAGCCCACCAATTAATAACCCTAATTCGTTTAGTAGGGGACACATTAATTTGCCATTTGCTGCGGATGTTCCCAAAACAGATAGGAACTATCTTCAAGCTTTGAAACCCAAAGTAGAAGACAAATTTAAAGATCTTCTGGGAATTAAATTAGAAAGTTTGATTCCAAGGGAATTGACGGAAGAACAACAGTAAATGGTTGCGTTGAATAAAGACCTCATGGAGGCAAATATGAAAGAAATAAGAGCTGTGAAGTCGTTACAGTCGCACTTCAAAGAAGGAGCGGACATTATGACACAGTTAACAGCAGTAATGGCACAGATGGCCAAAGAAAATGTGAAAGGAATGATTAATTCAATACCACCGAGTGGTCCATCGAATCAATTTAATAGATTTGAAAGAAATATGACACCAAAAAGTTCGAATGGAACTCAGTGGGCATGTTTCTTGTGCAAGTCAACAGATCATTTTATGAATGAATGTCCACACTTGCTTGAATTTACGAAAAGAGGTTGGATGATGCCTGAAGGAGGTGACTCGAAGCATTACAAATTAAGAGACAATGCCAGAATGCCTCGAGACGATCCAAACATACCTCGATACAAGAAAATTGAACAAATGGCAAAAGATTTGGGATGGGATTGTGCTGAATCCTATTTTGCAAACATGGAAGATGACGAAGATGATAAAGTCATGGACCAGCAGATGAATCCTAACGTCAATCTAGCTGTTTGGATGACAAAAATAGAGGAACTATCAGATAGACTTGGGAATTTGGAAGCACACCGAGAAGATGATGTTCGTGTGTTCAACCAAGATAGTTCAAATGAAAAAAAAATAAGTACTCCAATGAAGGAGCAGGATCAGTCCATGAGAACTTTAAGATCCAATGCTGTAGCTCCGGAGGAAAGTGAGAAAGCAAAACGAAATCAATTTAATGAAAATACGAGAAGATTAGTATTTGATGGGGTGCATTTACCCAAGAAACCAGGTTTGTTACCAGGTAAACTGGTTGAAACGACCAATGGAAATCAGAAAACAGTGAGATTTGAGGCTCCAAAGTCCATAGAGCGGCCTTTGAAGAAGCCCTCAGTCACGATTGAAGACGTTGATGAATCTGATGATGAGGATCCTATTAAATTAATTCCTTCGTCAAGACCAACGAATCAAATTAATAGCGGACATAGACCGTATGATCATGTTCAATCTAGGACGTATTGCCCTATTCAAATTAATACACCTACGAAGGTATCAAGAGACCAGACGAATCAAATTGATAGTCATGGATATACTCCAGCCTATAAGATTAGGAATGAAGTCTCGAGACCAGGTGTAGAAGAAGATATAGCAAAGAAGATATTCGATGCAAAAGTTGATTTGAGTACGGAAGAATTAGCAGCTTTATCACCTGCTATCAGAAAGATTATTATGCGCAAGATACGCCATAGAAGAGTCCGTCCAAGGACTAAAACGAATAACTATGTATCAACTTTATCCGAAGATGGAGAAACTGAAATTTTGGACAATCCAGCTAGGGTACAGATGATTGAAACATGCATTAAAATTGAAGATCTTTGGCAGGATCAGGTGGATATGTTTGAAGTCCTGACTGGAAGTCGTAATGACATCCCTGTGGGATCTATAGTGCAGAAAGACATTGTGGAAAGTTTTCTATGAGACCTTTCCATTGATGATGAACGAAGAAACATTGCCATAGTTGCTAATCAAAGCGTGGCATATGAAGATCATAATGATCATCCAGTGGTAGTGGCAAATCAATCCAATGGATTACGCGCTGTCACCCCTGAGATCAATAATAAAGATGAAGAGATTGAAAGTGTATTGGACCAAGGCTCACAAATTGTTGTGATAGACCGATTGATAGCTATAGGTCTAGGGATTACTTGGGATCCAGAATTCACGATCAGAATGCAAGATGCAAGTGGAAAATTAAATCAAACTCTTGGTTTAGCAAGAAATATTCCATTCAAATTTGGTGAAGTTACGGTGTACTTATGTCAAGCCCATGCCTCGGGCCCCCATTCCGCCGCTCGGTATTCCGAAGATCCACTGGTTATTGTAATCTTCTCTTTATTGTTCTTTCTCGCTACACATACCCTTTCATTCTAGTCCCTCTTTATTGTCTTTTACTTTACCCTGCAGGACTACACGTATAACTCCTAGTAGCTAGTCTGGCGCTCCGCACCGCTGCGCCGCTCCGTAGATATAAATACTGCTTGTACGCTACTGTAGTTCCTCAGTTTAATTATCAACTTAGATCTCCCTTTCCGACTTAGATTCCCTCTTTAACTTTGTGCTCCTCTAAGTCTTCAGGCTCACTGCCTTGAAGTACTCTCTACTCTACCTTAGGACTTATACGCCCTCTGGTTCGCTCCTCGTCACCGGCGATACCGCCGCCCCGACTTGGCTGCTACTTAGCCCCTCTCTTCTATACTCTCGACCTCCGGGGACTTACGGCGTACGGCGGTGTTGTTAATAACTTCACTACTGTCCCATTCGTATTCCGCACTTAGACACTGTGTGACCTCTGGCACGGTTACGCGGTGTGCATGATCTTAACAGTATAATTAAACTCAATCCGTAACGTCGTACTGACATATCATTTTTTATGCCTCCGAAAACTCGAGCTCAATCTAGAGCTAACTCCGAAGAAAACACTTTCTTCACCACAGCCCAATCTTTCGCCCCTTTCTCCGAATCTATCTCAGCCATCGGTCAACCACGTCGCCGTAATCGCGGTTTCGGTCCAGCTACAGTTCCAACTACGTCGACTCTTCCTGAAGCCATGGAAGAAGAACAACAATTCGGGTACAGTACTCTGTTCACTAGTGACGGACAACCTGTCCAAGTCTTGACCCCTCGCCGTGGACAACCCCCCGTGGTCGCTCCGGTTCGGGGCCGATCTACAACTCGAATTGATTCTCCAATTCTCTCAGCCATCGCTCGCCGTTCGGGTAAACAACCCCAACGAAGAGCAGCTTCTGAATCTCCTCGTGACCCACCTCCACACTTCGATTTGGATACTGGTGATCACGATGATCAAGACCCTCCTGTCGACCCCGATGACCCGGGTGCCGACAACAACCATGACGATCTGGATGACGACTCCAGCGGTTTACCGCGTGGTGAGCCTGGTGACCCCAGTGGACCTGGCGGTCCCGGCGGTCCCGGCGGACCTGGTGGTCCTGGTGGACCTGGTGGGCCTCGTTCCTCCAACTCTCCTGACATCCCCAACGAGCAACGTGCTATGTTGGATCTTCTCTCGGGGTTTAAGGTTTCTATGGAAACCCTCGGCTCCGTTCTCGCCGCACTCGGCCGTCCCTCTGACAGCTCTGAATCTAAGAGCAAGGTCAAGGAGCCCGAGGTATTCGACGGTTCGGACCCCCGAAAACTCAAAACATTCTTCGTCAATCTCGCCCTGGTCTTCAATGACCATCCCAAGTACTTCACCGACCAGCGTAAGGTGAACTACACCCTTTCCTATCTCAGTGGGTCAGCCAAAGAATGGTTTGTCCCTGATATCCTCGACCCGGACCTCGACTCGCTGCCGGCCTGGACGTCGTCCTTCACGGCCCTTGTAAAGGAGCTACAGGACAATTTCGGCGTTTACGACGCCCAAGGCGAGGCCGAGGACGCCCTTGGTAACCTTAAGATGAAGGAAACCGAGAACATCCGGAAATACAACATCCGGTTCAACACCCTGGCTGCTAGTACCAACTGGGATTCTGCCGCCCTGAAATGGGCTTATGGACGAGGCCTGGCTGAACGCATCAAGGACGAAATGGCGCGGTTGCCCGAGCCGGCGACGCTCGCCGCTTATCGTCTGGAAGTTCTTCGTATTGACAATCGTTATTGGAAGCGCGAAGAAACCAAGAAGCGTGAGGCTGGTAAGCCTTTTATTGCTCGGAACCCGAAGAAGGGTTCCTCGGACTTCAAGACTGGTTCTACTAACCAGCACAACAATTCTCAGCCTTCGGGCTCTTCGGCGCCGTTCACGCCGAAACCCAAACCTTTCTCTGGTGGTAAGCCTAACAACAATGGTAAGCCCCAGAACTCTTCGAATTCCGGCCAATCCGGCGGTCAGCGCCCCGCGTTCAACCATCTAGGAGCAGATGGTAAGGTACTTCCCTCCGAACGGGAAAGAAGGATGAAGAACAACCTTTGTCTCTTCTGCGGTGGTAAGCATCAGATTGCTGACTGCAACAAGCGAAAGGCCCGAGAGTCGAAGGGCCGCGCTGCCGAGGTTGAAGAAACCCCCGAAGCAACCATTGAGGTTGTTGAAGAGGATTCGGAAAACTAATCCGCAGCTCTTGTTCCCCGGTACGAAACGGGAGCTGCGTTGATCAGGTTTGTACCTCACCTGGGGAGTTATATCTCAACGCGTCCGCTCTTTCTTCTATTGAACGCTCTCTTGTAATATCATTGACTACTGAATTTTCGTTATCCGATTCGGCCGCGCCGGCCGAACCTATCTCTGCTCTTCTCAAATTTCCTACTCTTGTTGATTCTGGTTCTACTGACTCTTTCATCGATACTCGTTATGTTTCTCAGAACTCTATTCCTACGACCAAAATCTCTCCTGTTAATCTTCGTCTTTTTGATGGTTCATTATCTTCTAAACCCATTACCGATATGGCGAATATCGCCGTTCGGTTCCCTTCCGGCGAGCTGCTTCTATTACCTTTCTATGTTACACATTTAGATTCATCCTGTAAAGCAGTATTAGGTTACAGTTTCTTATCCCGCTACAATCCGTTGATTGACTGGGCATCTCGAAACATTACGTTCCGTAACACTTCACATCTTGATTCTCCACAGACGTCTGTGCCTTCTGCCATCAACACTGTTGTTGCAAAGGTCGCTGTTCCGCTACCGGAACTTTCGCCGTCGGTTTTACCGACAATTCTGGAGACCCCTTCTGGGGACTCACCTTGCTCTCGCTCTCACTCCCGCTCTCGGACTTCACGGGCCAAGCCCCTTTCGTCCAAATTTCCCTTTGAACCCATCTATTCTTACCCTACGGTCTCTCAATTCGCTGCTCAGCTGGAAACTCCCGAGGTCGACATTGCACTTGTCAGTGCTGCAGTCTTTAATAGGGCTTGCAAGGACGCCGGTATGGAACCCATCCTTCTTCGTGCCATCCACTCTGAGGTCGCGGCCCGCGCTGCCGACCGCTCTTCCACCGCTCCTACTGTCCCTCCACTTCCTCTTTCCATCCCAGCAGAGTATGCTGAGTTTGCAGACGTCTTCGACGAGATTGCTGCAGATTCACTTCCTGAACACAGACCTTACGACCTGAAGATTGACTTGGAAGAGGGCGCTTCGCCGCCTCTCGGCCGTATTTACCCTTTGTCTGAAAAGGAGTTAGTCGCCCTTAAAGACTTTATTGACAAACAGCTGGCTACTGGTGCCATCACCCCATCATCCTCTCCTCACGGCGCTCCGGTCCTTTTCGTCCCGAAGAAAGACGGCAAACTTCGCCTTTGCGTCGATTTCCGTGGACTCAATCGTATTACCAAAAAGGATCGTTACCCACTCCCACTCATTTCAGATCTTCTCGACGCTCCGAAAAGAGCTAAAATATACACCAAATTGGATCTCGCTCACGCTTATCATCTAGTCAGAATCGCTGAAGGTGACGAATGGAAGACCACCTTTCGGACCCGATACGGCTCCTACGAATGGAAGGTTATGCCGTTCGGCCTTACGAACGCCCCTGCGGCGTTCCAGCGGTTTGTTAATGACATCTTCTCTGACATGCTCGATGTTTGTGTCATCGTCTATCTGGACGATATTCTGATCTACTCTGATACGCCAGAAGAACACCAAGAACACGTCAAGGAGGTTCTTCGGCGACTTCGCCATCATCGGCTTTACGCCAATCCCGAGAAGTGCGAGTTCAATATGGATACTGTTGAGTATTTGGGTTATATTCTTTCTCCCGACGGATTAACTATGTCCAAGGAGAAAGTTCAGACAGTTCTAGAGTGGCCAGTCCCGAGGAAGGTTAAGGACATTCAGTCCTTCTTGGGTTTTGCAAATTTCTATCGTCGTTTTATCTATAATTATAGCGATATCGTTGTACCGATGACTCGGCTTACCCGAAAAGGCGCTCCCTGGATCTGGGACAGCAGCTGTCAAGAAGCCTTCGAGAATCTCAAAATCGCTTTCACTTCTGCGCCGATACTGGCCCATTGGGAGCCGAATCGCCCACTTATCGTGGAGACCGACGCTTCCGATTACGCCATTGCGGCTATTCTTTCCATCCAATATGCTGACGGTGAAATTCATCCTCTAGCCTTCCTTTCCAGAACGCTTCACGCGGCTGAACTCAATTACGATACTCACGACAAAGAGCTACTGGCCATCTTCGAGGCCTTTAAAGCTTGGCGTCATTATCTGGAAGGCTCGGGTGATCCGGTGGACGTCGTCACCGATCACAAAAATCTTGAGTATTTCTCTACTACCAAGGTTCTCACACGCCGACAGGTCCGATGGTCAGAATTTTTACATCAATTTAATATGGTCATTCGCTTCCGGCCGGGGAAACTCGGCGAGAAACCTGATTCGATAACTAGACGCTGGGACGTCTACCCTAAAGAGGGGGATATCGGCTACGCCCAAGTGAACCCTCATAACTTCCGTCCTATCTTTACTAACGAACAACTCACTGCGTCCCTTCGAGCTACCTTCCTGGAAGGCCCGGTTTTACGAGCCTCGATTATCATGGATATCGAAGCCCTACACCAAGCCATCATCCTCGCCCTTCCCGCCGACCCGAGCTCCGTTGTTGGTCTGGAACTTGCAAAAGATCCTTCCAATGAACGTTGGAGCTTAGGTAGTGACAAGCTACTACGCCTTGACGACCGTATTTATGTCCCGAATCACGGCGATCTTCGCCTTCAAGTCCTCCGCTATTTTCATGATCATCCACTCTCCGGCCATTTCGGCCAGAACCGCACTCTAGAAGCTGTACGTCGTCAATACACCTGGCCCAAGGTCAGAGACTTTGTACGTGACTACGTTACCTCTTGCACTGTTTGTGGTCGCAACAAACCTCGCCGTCATCGGCCTTACGGGTTGTTGAAACCTTTGCCGGTTCCGGTCCGACCATGGGACTCTATCTCCATGGACTTCATTGAGCAACTGCCAATGTCGAATGGCTTTACCGCTATTCTCGTCGTTGTGGATCGATCTTCCAAGCAAGCTATCTTTATTCCAACTTACGACACCATTACTTCCGAACAACTAGCTGAGCTCTTTGTTATTCATGTCTTCTCTAAACATGGTGTCCCTAATCATGTCACTTCTGATCGTGGTTCTGAATTTGTTTCGGCGTTTTTCCGGGCTCTCGGTAAAGCGCTCTCCATGGAACTTCATTATACCTCTGGATATCATCCGGAAGCCGATGGGCAGACCGAGCGTGTCAATCAGACTCTCGAGCAGTACATCAGGATCTATTGTTCCTACCAACAAGATGACTGGTCGCCGTTACTTCCGATCGCCGAATTCGCCTACAACAACGCTCCCAATGCTTCCACAGGTATTACTCCATTTTTCGCTAACAAAGGATACCATCCAAATATCACCGTTCGGCCCGAGGTCGACATGAAGTCTGATCTAGCTAGAGACTTCGTCGTCAACCTTGATGAACTCCACGCTTTCCTTCGAGAGGAAATCCTTTTAGCTCAGTCTCGTTACAAGGAACAAGCTGACAGGAAAAGAATCTCGCACCCGGAGTTCCCAATCGGCTCCGAAGTCTTTGTTCTGGCTAAGCATATTCGCTCTACTTGTCCTACTGAAAAATTCTCTGAAAAATATCTTGGTCCTTTCAAGGTCGTCAGTCGACCTGGTACTTTGTCTTACGAACTCAAGCTCCCGGACTATCTTCGCCGCATTCATCCGGTTTTCCACGTCTCACAGCTGGAGCCGGTTACGCCGAATCCATTCCCGAATCGAACTCAATCTCCTCCACCTCCAATTGAAGTTGATGGTGAAGAGGAGTACAACGTTGCCGAGATCCTTGACTCCAAGCTGGACAGAAGGTACAAACGTTGTCCTCTACGATATTACATTCGGTGGGCCGGTTACGAAGGTACCGACGATGAGTTCTCTTGGGTTGCTGCTGATGAATTACATGCTGACGAACTTGTACCAGCATTCCACGCCCGATACCCTCACAAACCTGGACCTTGATCACAAAAAATCATTTTATTCCTTTCCCCGTTTTCGCCATGCTCCGCCGAAGTTCACTTCGTGTGTTTAGAGGGTAAACACGATGATAGCAAATTGAGTGTTTACATATACAGGAGAGGCAGGGCTACAAGAAGACAACAAGAAGACTACAAGAGGATTACAAGATTTTGGCCGAAGGGCCGATGTCCGATGTCCGTGTACACTACTCCTCTCTCTCCTTCCCTTTCTCCGACCGGGCCTTCTTCGGCGCCGGTTCTCCCCCTGCCTCTTCCTCCACTTCCTCGTCTCCCTCACCATCCTCATCTTCTCCCATTAATCTATCTTCCTCTTCCTCCTCGCTATCCACGACCCTCCTTCTCTTCCTCGGCAACCGCGATGGTCCTGGCTCTGGCATCTCCGGCGGCGAAGCCCTCCTCCTCACGGCGTCCATCATCAACCAGTCCAACTTCCGGTTGAAGTGACGGTTGTAATTGTTGTCCTTCAATTGGCCCTCTCTGAGCTGCCGGTTGTCTGCCAGCAGTTGAGCCATCTGACTCTCCAAAATTGCCAGGCGCTCGCCGATCGGTTGTCCGCCCCCCTCCCGCTTCACCGTCGAAGGCCGCCCGGAGTACGAGCACTTGACCTTGGCATCGTGACAGGGTTTACAAATGATAGAACTTCTCTTGCCAGCCTGCATCTGACAAGAGATCTTCTTAGCCCTGCATCGTTCGCAGGGCGTTCTATCATCTTCATCCTCGTCGTTGTCGTCCCCGCCGTCGTCGGGGTCACCGCCGGTCACCTACAAGATCGTGATTAGTTATGATAACAAGAGGAATCTATCAGTCACGTACCTCTTCCTGTGCTCTCCCCTTTCCTTTGCCTCTACTTCTCCTAATCTCCACTACGGGCCTACGAGGAGACTCCGAAGCTTCCCCGGGAGAAGTACCCCGCCGGCTGCGGGCCGTTGCTGCTTCTGCCATCCTCTGCCTCCTTTCTGCTAACTCCCGTGCTGCTACCTCCTTTCGTTGTTGTGCCTCTTCGGCAGCCTTCTTGGCCATCTCTTCTTCGGCTTTCCGTTTCGCCGCCTCCGCCGCCTTCTTTTCCTTCACCCTTTTTACCTTCTCTCTTGCCCTCCGCATGATTTCATCAACGTCGTCCTCCTGTTCATCTTCTTCGAAGTCGGCTGGATCAGACGGCGAAGGGGGTACTGGACGAGAAGTCGAGGGGCCGGCGTTGGAAGAGGCGGTAGTAGTGGTGGTGGTGATAGTGCGACTAGGTGCCATTGGAGAGACTTGGAGTCGTGGGGGAGTTAGGGCCACATCGGCAAAACCTGGCCCTTTTTTTTTATAGGGACAAATGGCGCACGGACCAGCGAAAATTTTTTCTTCGAATTGTACTTGGTTTACGGTGCACCGAAAATTTTCTGGGATGACTAACAACAATCCCCGGCGCCAACGGCTTTTGAAAATTTTCTGCTGACTGATGGGCCAAATTCCCGATGCTGACGGCTTTAAAATTTTTCCTTGGTGACCAATCAACTCCCGGTATTAATGGCTTTCGAGGGCTCAAGCCTAAGAGGGGGATACTGTCAAGCCCATGCCTCGGGCCCCCATTCCGCCGCTCGGTATTCCGAAGATCCACTGGTTATTGTAATCTTCTCTTTATTGTTCTTTCTCGCTACACATACCCTTTCATTCTAGTCCCTCTTTATTGTCTTTTACTTTACCCTGCAGGACTACACGTATAACTCCTAGTAGCTAGTCTGGCGCTCCGCACCGCTGCACCGCTCCGTAGATATAAATACTGCTTGTACGCTACTGTAGTTCCTCAGTTTAATTATCAACTTAGATCTCCCTTTCCGACTTAGATTCCCTCTTTAACTTTGTGCTCCTCTAAGTCTTCAGGCTCACTGCCTTGAAGTACTCTCTACTCTACCTTAGGACTTATACGCCCTCTGGTTCGCTCCTCGTCACCGGCGATACCGCCGCCCCGACTTGGCTGCTACTTAGCCCCTCTCTTCTATACTCTCGACCTCCGGGGACTTACGGCGTACGGCGGTGTTGTTAATAACTTCACTACTGTCTCATTCGTATTCCGCACTTAGACACTGTGTGACCTCTGGCACGGTTACGCGGTGTGCATGATCTTAACAACTTACAACTACACGTACAGAATAAAGCTCCATTTCAAGTGTTATTAGGGAGACCTTTTGACGTCTTGGTGGAAAGTGAAATTAAGACCTTTGGAAACGGAGATTCCGAGATAACAATCAGCGATCCGAACTCACACAAGAGGGTTACTGTAGGAACCTATCCTCATGGCCAAAAAGGTCGAAACATTCAAATTAATACCTCAAGGTATAACGAACCAAAGAATGTTCCACCTGACAATGAAAAGTCGACAGGTGAAAATGATTTAAAGGGAAATTTTCATTCCTCAATGAGTTGAGTAGTGACCAAGGAGAGAATGAATACGCTATAAGCTTCCACTTTGATGAAAAACAAGATATTGTATTAGATGGATACAAACGATGTGAGCAAGAAATGTTCTCTAAGGAAGAACTTTCTGAAGCATATGTTCTTGCATCGAGAGAACATTTGAAGTCTCAAGACAATCAAGCCGAAGAAATAATTGATTGTTACCTTAATCAAAAGTCGATTGGGGATAAACAAGTATTCTGTGTATGGAGGGATGGTGTATTAGGCAAATTTGACGATCAATTGAATAATGATAAATTCAATTTAAATCCGATAAAGTCGTTCTTCCTTCAGAATGGAAGAATCAAACCTAAACCCACACGAAGGAAAGTTCAGAAGAGGCGATTTATTGAACCTGTACTACAAAATTTTAGTTTGGGGGAGAATTGCGATAAATCTGAATCCACAGAGACCACACAGAATCAATGTAATAACGAAAATACCTCTGAAATGGTCAGAGATGATAATTGGAATAAACCTAAAAACTCTCAGAAAACTAGGAAGAGAATGGTTCGGTATGAAGTATTCAAAAGAGGAACTGAATCATTCCAAAGATCTCAACCGAGTTTCGAGAAAGTAAGATATGAGTCGAGGCAACAAAAGAAAGGAAAAACCGTAGATTCGAAAGATAAAAAGGAGAATGTTCAGTTAGACCAATTGAATGAACCTCCAACGAACAAACTCGACGAGCGTATTAAATTGAATCAGCAGGATAAATCTCCTATCAATTTAATAGATGAAACGATCAAACAAGTGGCTAATGAAGCTCTAGGAGTAGGGAAACCAATCAACTTGAATACAGAAGAAGTGTTTACGAAGTACAAACCTGTTGACAAGAAGGTTAATCCTATAAAGGCAACGTTACCAGATGAATTTAGAATTGAAAGACAAATTCATGGAGATCCATTGCTGGAACTACCTGAATTGTCGAAACATCCTAAACCGTTTGTTCCTACGGGAAGATATACAGAAGAAAGGAAAGAGATAATAGACAAGAATCATCCTGAAGGATTTTTGTGGGAACAAGAGAGAGACCTTATGCACAAAATGATGTGTAAACAAGAAGCAGGTTTTGCTTGGGAACCAAGTGAAGCTGGAACCTTTAAAAATGAATTCTTTCCACCTGTGAAAGTACCTGTCATTCCACATGAACTGTGGGTTGAAAGGAATATACCAATTCCGCCAGGTATCTTTGAGGATGTCTGCAAAATAATTAAAAGTAAAATTGACTCAGGAATATATGAACCATCGAATGCTAGTTATCGTTCGAAATGGTTCTGTGTCATTAAGAAAGATGGCAAGAGTCTACAATTAGTACATAGTTTGGAACCTTTGAATAAGGTTACCATCCAACACTCAGGTGTACCTCCTGCAACTGCAGATCTAGCAAGATCTTTCAGTGGAAGATCTTGTGGAGGAACCTTAGATTTATACGTTGGATATGATGAACGCGAATTAGATCAATTGTCTAGAGACATGACGATGTTTCAAACACCGTATGGACCACATAGGTTAGTAAAACTACCTATGGGGTGGACAAATTCAGTACCTATATTTCACGACGACGTGACATATATTCTACGAGATGAAATACCACACGTAACAATTCCTTACATTGATGATGTACCTGTAAAAGGACCATCAACTCGATATGAATTACCAGAAGGAGGTTACGAAACTATTCCAGAGAACCCTGGAATTAGACGATTTGTTTGGGAACATTTCCAAAACATGAATAGAGTAATACAACGAATGAAATATGCAGGAGGAACCTTCAGTGGAACCAAAGCATTTCTGTGTTGTGAAGAAACAATTGTCGTAGGACATAGATGTACCTATGAAGGCAGTATGCCAGAAGAACATATTGCTCAAGTAGTCCTAGAATAGCCTCCATGTCGTGATAAGACGGAGGTTCGAGCATTCTTAGGAACTGCAAGTCAATTGAGAATGTTCATTGCGAACTTTGCTAAGAAAGCAGCTCCTTTGACTAAGTTGACGAGTAATGTTCCTTTTGAATGGAATGAAAAATGTGACAAAGCAATGGAAGAATTAAAGAATGGAATCCGAGACTGTCCAGCTTTGAGACCAATTAATTTTGATTGGGATGTTTACTTAGCGGTGGATACCTCTTACAAAGCTGTGGGATGGTATATCTATCAAATTGATCCATCTGAGAAGAAGAAGTTCTTCAGTTACTTTGGATCAATGACTTCGAATGAACGCAAAGCACGATTCTCGCAATCTAAGCGAGAATTGTATGGCTTGAAATTAGCATTGGAAGCTAGTTATTATCACGTCTACGGATGTAGACATTTAACAGTTGAAACCGATGCTAATTATATAAAAGGCATGCTAGACAATCCTAGTTGTGGTCCTAATGCAACCATAAACCGTTGGATTGAGCATGTATGCAACTATCACTTTACATTAATCCATGTAAAAGGTGCAACCCATGGTCCTGATGGATTGTCACGAATCACACCTGGAGGATGGCAAACAAAGCGTCCAGAAGTAAATCCAGAAGATTATGTTGATGAGGATGGTGGGGAACCAATTAATTTTATTATGGGAAATGGGGAAATGGAAGAGCCGTATCAATTTGATGACTTCAAAGATCAAATTGACCCTAGAAGTGGTTACTTATACGAAACAGCTCAAGAAGCTGATGATATTGAATTAGATGTACAAGAAGCTCTGGATGAAGAGCGAAGCTACGAGATTCGTAGGAACTACATGTTAGAATCCAAAAATGAGACATGTGAAGTCTTCAGTAGGAATTTATTCCCTACTTTCGACGAAGAATTTGTACAAAACAATCCATACCCAGAAGCACATAGATCTTCTGAGGGTAATAGATTGGACGAACTAATCCCTTTAATTGGAAAGTACTTGTCAAACCCAACAGATGAAGTGCTGGGTGAAATGTCAAAAGAAGAACAGATTAAATTTATTAGATTGATTAAGAAATTTCAAGTGGACGACCAAGGAAGGTTGTACCATAAGAATACTGATCAACCTGATCAACCACAATTGGTGGTGGAAAAAGAAAAGCATATGCACATGTTGAATAGTGCACATGATTGTTTAGGACAGAAAGGAGTCTTTGCAACGAATGATTTCTTGCAGAAACGATTCTGGTGGCCTGACATATATAAAGACGTGGAATGGTATGTGAGATCATGTCAGGAATGTCAAAATCGACAGATGAAGCTGTTGAAAACACCTCCTATGTTGATGCATACACCTTCATTGTTTCAGAAGGTACATGTCGATACAATGATAATGTCAATTCCATCTAATGGATGTAAATACATCATCCATGGAAGGGATTCACTGTCTTCGTGGTCTGAGGCCTGGGCAGTAAAACATGATAATGCTAGAACTTTAGGAGAATGGTTCTTTGACGACATAATTTGTCGTTGGGGATGTCCTGAAGAAGTAGTGACCAATAATGCAGGTCAAATAAAAAACATGCTAGCCTGGCTAGAAGAGAAGTATGGAATTAAAGGAATAAGAATTTCCGCTTACAACTCTTAAGCTAATGGCAAAATTGAGAGAGCGCATTTGGATATACGCTGACAAGACCGTGCCTACAGGTCAATAACTATAGAGGTTCTGAGGCCGGATATGGGCCGGAAATGGCCCGGGATAACTCCGAGGTCCGGAGCTGAGTATTGGCCTGTAGTACACACTGGGAGTGGGACGTTGGTGAAGCTATTAGCAACACCCTTCACACACTGTTGTGTCCCCGGGAATATAATGTCAAGATGAGCAGCCTAGGTTGGGTTCCTGTGATCCGGGAGTCCGGAATAGCTCGGAAGTAAAGGTAAAGGAGATATTAAAGAGTGGGATAAGGTGGTACACTTGATTACAAGCTTGACTACAACGTACAAAGTATTCTAGCTTATATACATCCCAAATACAGTCAGAAGACCTCGATGAAAGCTCGGAACAATAAATAAATAGAATGTAGGTCACAAGGTTATTAATCCGAAGTCCGGCCGCTCCGGACCGGGCCGGGAAGCGCATGGGGTGAATTGCATGCATATGACATACGCCAAGCTTTAATCAAAGCAACTGGTGGAGATGTATCTAAGTGGTTCTACTTTTTGAAGATGATACTATGGGCGGATAGAGTGACACCAAGACGTGGTCTAGGTTGTTCTCCGTATTTCCTGGTGACAGGAGCCGAACCGTTGCTTCCCTTTGATATTGTGGAATCAACTTGGTTGGTGAATTCACCTAATAGAGTCTTAACTAGAGATGAATTAATTGGATATCGTGCTCAAGCTCTGTCGAAACATAACTCATTCATTGAGAAAGTACGACGAAGAGTAGATGCAAACAAAGTTGCAGAGCTACGAAGATTTGAACGAAAATATAGACATACAATTAAAGATTGGAATTTCAAACCAGGTCAATTGGTTCAGGTTAGGAATTCTGGGATTGAAAAGAGCTTGGATAGAAAGATGTATCCAAGATATAGAGGGCCTATGGCCGTAATCAGACGAACTAAGAGTGGCTCTTATATTATTGCTGAAATGGATGGAACAGTACTCAAAGAGAAGGTTGGAGCCTTCAGAGTATTGCCGCATTTTACACGAAATGAACCAATTGAATTGCCAAACAATATTCACGAACTTATCGACTTAACTGCCGAACAATTAGATTTAATGGTGGAAGATGAAAACGAGTATTGGATGACACCAGAAAATGATTACATATTCGATGCCATACCGCATCTGAGACTCTCAGATACCAACTCTGACGAAGATCTTAGTGGGGAAGAGGATCAATAATTAGATTGAAACTCTAGATGATATACTGCTACAAACAAACATCATAAAATGAATGGCGATGGTAAGATGATGCATCTACTATACAGCTGTGATGGCGTAAAGACAGTAGGCATGGAATGAATGAATACGAACATAGGAAACCATGTAAAGACAGTGAATCAACACGAAGCACTGTTTTCATAATATTTGTAAATTTTAAATGAATGCATCTAAATGAGGGTGTATCAGTTTAAATAAAAATCAATTAGATGGATTGCAGACCTAGGCAGAGACGTGTCCTTTGTCTTCCATCATAGGAGTTACACCACGAGTGAATGGAGTAGTAGCTCGTTCGACGGTCTTAATGACTGGAACAGCAACCTCCGTAGGAGTGACGACAGTGTCCTCAGAACCAGTGGTGGGAATACTCTGAGCAGTAGCGAAACTTGCGTCAGAAGCAGAAGAGTCTGATCCAGAATCTTGACGACTTTTCAAGATGCTGCAAGCTTCGTCTGCAATTACCTTCAATACATGCACGAGTTGCATAAGTTTTGACCAAGTTGGCGTTAAATTCGAATTCAGCTGCTTGAAAGTTCAGTGTAGCAGCAATGAATTTGGTACTTTGCGACTCGAGAGGAGCCGGCGGAGTATTGAGATTAGAAGATACGACTTGGGCAAGAGCATGATTGATATGCTTGCTATGGGTCACTAAAAACACGAAATAAGAATCCATTTAAAACGAATTTGAATTAAATTGAATTACCTTTGTCTTCAGCAAGACACGACATACAATTAGAAGAAACGTGACTGTCAGCGTGGCAATGCATCTTGCTAGGACGAGGGGGAACACCGTTCGCAGCAAGCTTTTCATCCGTGTTGGATCCTTTGTTGGAACCAGTGGTTGGATAGGGAGTGCTGCGACGATTCTACGACATAGCATAAGTCGTGGATACAAAACATGAGACAAATGGGACTCACCTTGATAAAAGAGAGAGCTGGCTTCTGTTTGAAATTGTGTTCAGTTCCAGACACCAACTCGTCCTCGGAGGCTGAGTTCATCTGAACGAAATTGATAAATCAAATTAATTGAGATTGGATCTGAAGATTTACCTCGACATCAGAGTCGAAACGAACAGATCTAAGTTCACGTTTGACGTCACGAGAGGAAGCAAATCTTGGCGTTTTCTTCTTGGACTTCTTCATGGAACGAGAATTATCAGAACGATTAGAGACCTCGTGATCCGAGTGAACTGAATAAGCACAATCGAGGAGACGATTCCTGACGAAAGTGTTCTGAAAGGCTATTAGTGTAAATGGTCATGAATAAAATGAATACATACACAAGCATCATTGGCAAAGGCCATGAATTTAAGATGTTGCTCGAAATGAGAATCACTGACGATGTCAGGAAATAATTTGTGCCCGAGACACAAAGTATTGATTATGCTTTGACGAGCAGTTAAGTTAGAAATTTGTCTAACATGGCTACGGAGTGTAACAGGCTTTTCCTGATAATAAAACAAATTGAATTAATACGAATCAATTAAGTTGAATGAATAAAACATACCAAGAGATCATGAAGATACTCGGTAGACCGACGAAGGACAGAGATTGTTGCCTTGTTGGGATTGTTCGTCTTCTTGCCTTTGTACGAAGCAAGTAGCTGCTGCAAAGCACCCAAATGGGGCTCTGCAACTCGAGCGATGTCAAGATCCTTCTTGTGATGGATAGGCATGCTGGGATGAACGATGATAGATGTTGATGGAGCTTGGTATGGAATGAGAGCTCGACTAAGTTCGACTAATGCCAATCGACTTGGAACGAATGGCATATTGAAAGCCAATGAGCCTGAGCTTTTATACCGAAAGAGTGAAATCAAACTCCTGACCAAATTAGGACAACTGAGGACAGTTGGATTCTTTAGTTTGGGGGAGGAGGATATCGATTCGATTGAAAATTTTACAAAATTTCAATCAAACTAATAGTTTTGCAATCAGATTGAATGGTATTGTGAATGCAGCGACCCAGAATTGATCAAAGTGATCATACAGAAGGTCAAAATATGCGGAATAAGTAAAGAAACTGCGCTCGGAACCTGAAAGTGGAGTTGAGAATACTTCCCGACGTCGTTATGATCAATGGCAAACGGAGATCGACTTGAACACTCAGGACAACGAAGACAGGAAAGCATTGTGGACCTGATCTCGCGTAAAGGTTCATGCCAGGATCCGGAATTGAGTCTTAGTTTGAACTCCTATTCATAAGGTGGAGCTCAGAGTTGGGCTCGATAATTTGCAAGCACTCATTCAAATTAAAAACATGAATCGAGTTGAAAAGTGTACCAAGTGAATTATGGATGAATTCATTCATTCAAATTAAATGAGCAGGTGTATTGGTAATCAATTCAAATGGGATAAACAAAGTATCTGTCCCAGGACTCAAGTTCACTCATTCAAATTAATATAAACATGAGCATAAGAGCTCGTAAATTGATGTGTACAGGATAGCGGTGAGCTATCCACAACAAAAATAATAGGTAAGATACCTACAAGAAAGATACAAGATATATATTAGATTAATAAATTTAATAAAAACAAAATGGTCTCGAACGACCGTGGTCCTGAAAAGGTCCATGATGAGATTTGGGTCTAAAAGACCCATAAGACAATATGACCGCGAGTGGTCAGCTATAATGAGATATTGGGCATGAAAGCCCGTCCGTGCGTGTATGAAAAAACAAAATTGAAATAAAGTAAAAACAAGAACGACGCCCCGAGGAACCAGCTACGATTCAAGAGTCTGCGCTTGCTCTGCCCCCTTTTCAGGAGACAGAGTTGGCTCGGCCAAGCTCTCGATCATAGGGAGATCCAGCTCCATTGGAACGGATTCCCCTACCTGGTTACTGGGCCGATCCCTTCTCTACTTGATTGAGGTCTTCCATAACCTCGGCAGCCGAGTCGGGAGGCAGAGCAGATTCGACCAGGTGGCCGTCTTCGTCGACACGCACCATTGACTCCCTAGAATGGATGCTGCATAGCAGTTTGATCCATTCCCCCGGAGTTCGATTGTCGAAGTCCAGCCCACTCAAATTGAATGGACTGGGCCACCGGAACAGAGTGGCCAAAAGGGTCCACTCGTTCAATCTAATCGCCCGACGATTAGGCTCAGCAGCCTTGAGGGCCTCGAGTACGACGATGGGGTCCGCCCCTGCATTCTGAAGGTCCAGAATGGACCGCAGGAAGAGCTCCTTTGTCGTATCGAAAAGAGACCCAGCTTGCTTCATTTGGTCATTAAGGTCCACGGCTCGTCGTAATGAGTTGGCTAGATCTAAAAACAATCAAATGAATTAAATTAAATAAATCAATTCAAATAGAATAGAAAGAACTTACTATGTGTACTGCTCGTGGAGGCGGTATGAAGCGCATTGAGCGCATCCATTGCCAATTCCACATCCAAGGACCCCAAGCATTTTAAACTCCGTGAGGAGCATGCCTGACACTTATATCCTGGAAGAGGAGCCGAATTTGCTTCCAAATCCCCGCAAGCGAGCGCCGAAACGCAAGCCTGACTGGGAATGGAAGGCTACGGGAATTGAGGCGTAATGAGCAATTAAATTGAATAAGAAAATAGAACATAACTTACATCGCGAATCACCCAATTAACTTGCATCAAGTCCTGCATCATAAAGCGAGCATTTTGAGTCTCCAAAATGGAGCCCAGCTCGACAAAGTCAGGGTTGATTGAAGACAAGGGGTTTTCTCGGGTTAAGGCAGCGCTATTCTATTAAATTAAAAGAATTAGCATTTTGAATGAATTAAATTGGATAACAACGACTTACCCTGGCATGAGCAAATTTGGGGAAGGGAGTGAAGTCCCCAGTTGACTGCTCTGGAAGCCGTAGGCATCCTTGAGCATCTGCCAATAGCACCGGTTGAAAGGTACTATTTGGGGAGTGCTCAGGAGCAGGCTTCACCGCAGCCTTGGATACTTGTTTAGGGACGGACACCTGTTTAACTGAACGACGAGGCAGGGAAGCTATAATCAAATTAACTTAATAAGAGAAGACGAAAAATGAAGAATAGAGTCTTACCAGAGATCGAAGATGTCGTTTTTAGGCGTTTTGGAGGAGGCGCAGAATCCTCCTCCTCATCCTGAGGACATCTTCCTCCTCATCTTCAGACTCTACTTCATTGGAAGCAGAGTCGTCATCGGAAATGACTACTTGTCAGGATTTTGTAAGACCTGGGTCGAAATAGGTCTTAGGGTAGGTTTTGGTATGTGGAGGTTTATGTTGTAGCGTGCTAAGAGCAGGCTGGAGCTCGAAGGGAGCTACGAGAACCGCGACCGAGGACGGGAATGACCTAGTAGTGGTTAGAACGACAAGATGGTGACCCTTGAAGGGGTTCCTAGGAGGTCCAGGGAGGTCCCTAAGGCGTAGGGAGGTTAAGGAAGAGTGCGGGACTGTACGATATTGCGTAGTAGGAGTTGTACTCGCTAGAACGTCAATATAGGATCAAGTAGGTCGTATGTGTAAATGGGTCTCGAGGGTGTAAGCTCCTGAGAAGGGATGTGCCAGGGAGGGTAGGTCCCCAGGGGCTAGGCTTGAGGATGGACGTCCTCGAGTGTAGGAGTTGGTAACGGAGAAGCAGTACGTAGTTCGTCGTGAGGGGTAGCTTCGACGTTACCTAGACAGAGATCCCGAAGCTTATAGAATGGCTAGGGAGCTCGAGGAGGGTTGGGGAGGTTAGCTCACCAAGGCGGTAGGCGTTGGGGAGCTTTAGTATTGTTCGAGGGAGCTCGGGAACTCACTCGGATTGCTTAGACGTGAAGTAAAAGCGTGTATTCGATTGTATAGACGATCAGAGAGACAATAGACAAGAGTAGAGAGAAACAGAGATAGAGAAACAGATAGTAGAGAGAATTCCGTACGGTTAGCAGGTACAAAGGGACAGGGACTGGACCTATGTAAAGGGTGTGTGATCAAAATATACCAAGCTGGGGACGTTTATGTTACTGAGGATACTTATATATGTGGGATGAATGGATAAGGAGACATTGTAATAAGCAAGCATCTAATGGGGATGATGTGAAGTGCGGAACCCATGAGGCTAAACTGATAGGGGATTGTCCGGCGGCATACACGAGTCTCGGGACTGTTGCTTCAGATGAAGGTTATATTGGTCGGGAGGTTGGTTAGAGTGTTCTGTGGTTCATGAGGGCTTCATGGGAGGTTATCGAGGAGGTGGGGAAGGGCAGGTAAACGGTCCTGGGATGTCTAGGGAGGTAGGGCAGGGGAGCTTTTAGGGGCAGGGCATGACAGATTTGCCTTTTGCAGTAGTTGGTGCGATTTTCCTCAAACGAGGAGGGAGTCGAACTCTTTTGTAAGCCATGGCAGAAGGAGTAGGCTTAGAGGCTTTGGAATCTTCGACTACCTTGACGGTAGTCTTGGATTTAGGCTCCTTCCTGCCCACGGGAACCTTGGTAGACAAAGAGGCTCGAGGAGCTGTGTCAACAGCGGGGAATCCGCTCAACAACTCGTTATCAGAATCCTTTGGACGGGTAGAACGAGGGGAAGAAACTAAAAAGAGGCCCCCAACGATAAAATGAACAAATAATCAAAAATCTGGAATTAAATTAATACGTACGAAATGAGGAAGTGTCAGCTTTGAGACTCTCGACCTCCCGGTTCCTTCGAAGTGCCCTAGGGGGCACAACTGATGCTTTAGTGGTAGGAGGAGGTGAAATGAGATTGCCAGCTTGAGGAGGAGAAAGTGTTTTGGAAGCCCCAGGTGGAATACCTTGGCCGCGTAGTGAGGCAAAGGGATCTAAATCTCTGGAAGGCACCAAACGCATGATGGCACTTCCTTCGCAAAAACGAAGACAAAATGGAATAGGAATCGCAGGGAATCTGTCATGCCTTGCTTCTCCAGACCTTTCCCTTTCCTTTCCAGAGCTCCGGTTCATCACTTATACATGTTTCTGATATTCTATGCACCATCCTTACAATCTTCACGATACATATTACCTGTCACTCCAGTAGCCATATGACATATGTACCTGACAGCCTCATGTACAGTATATAGGCTGGGGACTCCCCTCGGAGCTCCCCAGCGTGTTATTGTCAAATCTTACCTGGAAACTCTTCCTACCTGGCTTGGTCCCTTTAGTACAGTCTACTAGTACTTGCTAACAGGGCCTGACACGTCTCAACTGTCATATATTTCCTCATTATCTGTTTCCTTCATCTCTGTCTCACCTCAACTCTATTTCTCCTCTCTGTTTCCTATCTCTGGCCTCTTTCTGTCAATCCTCGTATTGTCTACGCCTCTCCTTCGACTCACCATCTACGTCGAGGCTCTACAATTCGTCCTTCATCCTTTGGAACCTCCCATTAGGTTCCCAATTCCGCTTCATTGCTCCCTAAGCTCCCCACAGCTTCCCACCCGTATCGGCTACACCTCTCCTCCATATTGAAGCGGTGGTTACGCGTTGCGTTCTACACCTCTAGGACCCTCTATTAGGTCTACCCAAGCTCCACAACTACCTCTGGTTAGGCTCCCCTCACCAGTATCGGCACTATCCCATACCTCCTCGTACGGCCTAGGCGGCTACTGCGTTTGCTTAGGCCCAGTCTGGGTAAGACCAGAGCAGGCCTTCTGTGCCAGGGCCTCACAGAATTGTTCAAAGTTGTGAACACCCTGTAAATTAAATTAATAAGGAATAAAGAGACTAAAATGAAAAAAAACACTCACTTCGACTGAAGAACAGTGTTCAGGGGGAATACCCCATTGTTGCGCCAGGTTATCACGAAGAAAAATGGGAAGACCAAGAGATAGGGATTCTGCCGACAATAGAACTTGCTCTGCAAATAAAGGGCAATTAGCCCGACCGATCCAGAAGTCCCGAATATAAACCTAGTGAAAACCATTAATATAAACAATGTAAGGGGGTAACTCGGTTACGCACCAAAAATGGCGCAGCCTCCTCGAAAACATCGTAAACTTCCGGAGACTCTGTGGAAGGAGAATCGTCCGTCAAGATTTGCAATGTTCTAACTGTCATTTGGGCAGAACAATACAGGTCCAGGCCTGATGCGACAGACAGGGGACGCGAAGTTTCGGAAGGGAAACAGAATGGAACCAAAGCAGAAGGATATGAAAAAGCGGGAAAGGGACCAGATCCATTGTAATCCGGGGAATTGGTTGAATCGATGACGGGAGGAGAGTAATTGCCTTGTTGGAGTCGTTGAAACACGGCGCTTTCAAAGAAGAGAGGCAGAGTAGATTTAAATGAGATGCCCGCCAGTAGAACCTGGGCCTCCAATAAGGAGGTAGGAAGAAGGGTGGTTGAGGCCGAAGATCGAGTTGGACTCGAGGTTGAAGCCATTTTGATTGAAACAAAAAGGGAGAAGGGAATAAAGAGAGAAATGGACTTCAACAAAAAATTTGTTGAACCCCGTGACCCAAACCAAATAAACGTACACACTGAATCAGCGCGTATGTCAGAGCAGCTCTCCGTGAAATGGAAGCTCGTTCTGTGAATAGATAATTAAAAGATTGTGAATTAAATTTTCAAATGTGATATGAATACCAAAAAAGTATTCAATTCAAATCGAGCGCTAAACTGTTACGATTGGTAGCAGGCGTGCAAATAAATTGATAGAATGAGCGCTAGAAACCCATTTGAGGGCATCCAAATTGATTGGAAAGCATGGAGAAGTAGAGATCCAAACCCAGTGATTTACATTAAAAGGAGATATAGTCTTGTCGAATCAATCTAATAACAGATTGGGTATCCTTTCCCTAGTACAAAACTACGAATGACCGAGGACGGTTAAATTCTTTAGTTTGGGGGGGATGACACGCCTAAATTTTGGCTAGACGTCTATGCTTTGAACTGTGACATTTTCACGTATAGATTCGTATCAAGAGGACTGTAATTGAGACCCAGATTGACAGTCAAAGTCAATACTGAATCAGTCTAATAAGTTGAGGGGACCATATACCCATACTACCACAAGTTGGTTAGTTTACCCATCCCCGATACTACCTTCGGATAGCAGTCTACCTGTTTGTCAAGCAGGATTATACCAGACTCGGACTACATCCAAAGGATGACCATTCACGTATGACATACCAAGGGTATTCTTATTGGACCTTACACTGGCAGGAGTTTGGAAGAACTTACTCAAGTGACCATGAGCCGAGGATTGACTCGAAATGACTTTCTAGAACTCAGGAATTATCAAAAACTCCTTCTAGAACAAGATCATGCATTAATCTAAAAAGACTGCAATTTAGTCTAATAGACCAATCAGGTTGCATGGTTGAGGAAAATGACTAGAAGAACGATCGAAGTACTGCGAGGCACCGAAGACATATCAAATGAATGTCAAAGAGTCCTGACGTAGAAAATAATGAAGAATGCAATTAAATGAATACTATGCGTAACTCCCTTGATAGAGTATAGGCACAATGGGTGTCTATTGAAAGAGAGAAGCAATTAGTTTAATCCAGATGAATCAGATTGATAAGATTAGAATCGAGGAGAGCTGATTTGCCTCCGGACGAGGTGGCAAACGATCGAAGTAAGTGTTGAACAGCAATGACAGTTGAACACCATTCGAGTCATTCTCCAAAACAATTAAATTAAATGAATAACGAAGTACCTACCTATGTTTGGAGGTATACTTGAATCTTGGGACCATTATGGACCAAATAAGGACATGTAGATTCAAATTAAATGATATCTGACCGAGTGTAGAAGTTTTCTTGCGGTTCCGAACGTTTATTGTATTAAATTAATTGTACTGTGCGACTCTATATTCTGTATGTATAAATAGCGATCCGATGTATCTGGAATACAAGTGATTTTGGGATGACGTTGCAGTGCTAATCCGTAAAAAGGAAAGACACACTCCCGCCAGACTGAAACCTCTTTGCTAGCAGCCATTCGGACCCGGCACTTGTGAGTATAGGAACGTCGTGTTCCGCTCCTTGTGACTGCGAGAAGTATATCCAGTTGTTGGGTATTCTTCGAACTTAAGATCAGTTGTTGGTCTTAAGGGCAAATCACGCTGTGTGGTTGTGCCAGCACATAGTTCTAGCCCTCCGTAGGGGTCTGTGTGTTTCGGTTTTAATTTACTTTGATTCAAACCCCCAATTTTTGATATACCCATATCAATACAACCAAAAGCACGAATTATGCTGAATCTACCTTAATCAAAAGAATATACCAAATCCTTAGAACGATTCAAATTGATTGATCGAAGCTTCTTACTTAGCTTTCAAAGCTTTGCGGAACCTTTGCCAACGCTACCCCTTGCTATTAAATAAATTTGATAGCAGTGAACTTGCATATTGTGTATTAGATTGGTTGGTTGGAGTGCCCATTAGATTCCTTCCTTTCACTTTCACACAAAAACGAGGCAAGCTCATTAGCAAGGGTGTAGGCCGGAGCGTTCGGAGTTTAGAAGACCGAATGCTGAACTGGATTCAGTAAGGGGGGGTGGGAGGGGATTTTCGAAGATATTTAAGAATAACACGTTAGGTACGCGATGGCGATGAGAGACAGAAGTAAGAATGTTTAAGCGCTCAATGCGCACTAGGTCGTCTCTCATTCGCCGGCCTTATCTTATCCTAAGATGAGCGCCTTTGTATGCTCATCGCGGAATAAGATAAGTAGCTACAAGACTGTACTAAGTAGAACTTACTTCTGATGATATGAAGTAGGTCACCTGTTTTGATGATTCTAAGTTGAGGTTTGGCTGGGGCTTGGCCCCGCGCTCCCACCCGTAGATGGAGAGGCCTGTACATCCCAGAGCCAAAGCTCCTTCTCAGGTCTCAACATTTATGGATGGGAGCTGGATCACCCAAATAGAGCGGAGGCTCGTAATGTGTCAAAATTCTATTTCTATATTATTACCAGTTACACATGCTTCGATGAATTTATTTGATATCTTGTTTGCTTTACGGAATGAGTCAACTTTATTGCAAAGTGTGTTCCACTGAGATTTTTCATAAGCTTTTGTTATATGTTGGGGAATTATAGTCTCCAGTCTTCTCCAGTATAGCAAGAATGCCAGTGAGGTCCATCCCCCAGTGGCTGCTACAATTTCTGGGGGAACTCCTGCTAGAAGGAGCCAGACAGCACCTCCGATTCTGAAACTGTGGCCAAGAACGCTTTGAAGTGCAGTGTGATTCCATATGTCGAAGCAAAACTCGAGGAATACCTTCTTCACCATGTGCTGTGGTTTTCCATTCTCGTCAATGTAGCCAAATAGCGAGAAATCTTCTGGTATATCTGCGTTCTTTGCCAGGTGTCTTTGGACGGCTTTCGATGGACACATGAACTCCATGTTGTCACCCAGTGGACTAGTGGCGACTACGGAGGCTCCTTCTTCCTTTGTGGTCTTCGTCCATGGAATGTGGAAGTGGACTGAGGCAGGTTTGGAGGTGAAGGTAATGCTGTTGGTGTTCCGTGAGACGTGGAATTTTGGATTGAAGGCGTTCTGCGATGGGATCGTTAGTTCTCCTAGTCGTCGACATGCAAGGAATGCAGTGCAGGCAAGGGCCCAGACGGCGCAGTGGAAGTGAATTGAGAAGTTGAGTGCTTTGTGTAAGGCTCTCATATGTTCGATGGTAATGGGGTGCCGTGGAGATCGTTTGTGGTGTGATCCTTCGATATTTGCTCCACGTCGGGCTTGTCGGATTCTGCGTGAGTCTGCTGGCCAAGGAGCTCCCATCGTCTCGTGCCAAAGTCTGAGGCCAGATAACCAATTTGAGATAGATTTTCCCGATACTTTCCCTGCGTAGTGTCCAATGAAACCGATGATTAGCCTGTCCAATGCTGGCATACAGTCATCCTCACTAATACCCATCAGATCACTAAACTGGTTGTAGCGGAGTAAACCGGCTGCATAAACTTCCTTGGTTGTTTTTACTGTACCTCTTGCCATAATTTGATCACCTAGTTCAATGACTTTTGCTGGTAGGGAAGTTGACTCGTGTAATCTTTTCTGTATTGAATATGGAGTGTTCCATGCATGGATGTGATCTGTGGCTCGCACATTTGGTCGCAGTGGGTTTGGGGTGATTTCGCATCCCTTCTTTGGCTTTCGATTTGTAAGTTCGTATTTGAGTTGTTGTGGCAGTCCTTGCAGTTGAGGTGAGCTCATTGCAAACGGGTCAGAGAAGGGGTTGTGGACAAATGGTTTATTGAAGTTATGGTTATTACTTGGGTTTGGTAGCAATATGGGTAACGGGAGTATGGGGTATGTAGGCTCAACTGATAATGAGGTCGTAGTCTTAGGCATAGCAAAGGGATCATTGAGAAATGGAAATGAGACAGTTTGAGAGTTCAAAGCGCGCAGAGCAACGGTTCTCGCGCCAGGTCTAGCTGGCGCTGTTATTCTGTCAAAAGGGCTGATATGGTCATATAAGTATTCTGTTTTGATGTCTCGATGGAATATGAATTACCTAAACATAGACAATAATGTTATTGAGCTCATCTGGGAGCTGGAATATGATGGGCAGTTTCTTCTTCTCCGGTCCCAATATTCCGCGCAAAATTGGGTCAGCCGGGTTCAGAGCGGATTCAATATACTCAAGTTTTGGTTGTATGAAAAGGGAACCAAGGACGCTGCATGTTCGTCGGACAGACATGTTGATCCAATAGTTGGGGCTGCGTGCCTTTCGTATAGTGCCAATGGTTCCTTGGTTATCAGAGTGGATCAATATGTGGGAATCATGAAAACCTTTAGCTTCAAGAATGTATGCGAGCAGTTCGATTGCGATTGTCTCAAGCCAGCAAATATTGCGACCAGGAATTTTCCAGTCGTCAGTCAAACGGAATGCCATCCAGGAGCCTTCGAGTAGTATGCCAATACCCCAGTCCGTGGAGGCATCAACATAAATACCCAGGTCCATCAATGGTCCCTTTGGTTGTAGCTTGCGGTAGAAGTCCGGTATTAGGAGGATGTTGTACCACCAGCTTAATTCAGTGAGAACACTGTTGGGTGGATATCGGCCATCGTATTCTTCGCGTTCTGTGTGGTATGAGGCCATGAAGTTCGAGATTGGGGGAAGGTGTGATCGGCCATCGGCATATATGAATGCAATGTGGCATAGTGTTCCATGAATAGATTCAACTCTGACCAGGGGAGCTTTATGTCCTCGAAATTTGTCGGAGAATTGGCGGACCCGGTTTAGGTATTTGAGGCGTTTCTCATTCGGTAGGCTGACCTGTCTCAGAGGCAGATTCCAGCGGAAGCCTGTGTATGTAGTCTCGAACGTGAACTCCGCATCTCCTTTAATACTGGCTGGGTGGAAAGGAACATTGAGTGTGGCAATAGACTTCAGCATGCTGGCGCGGTCGTAATCGTAATTGCCAGTGGCATTGGGTGAGCGGATGGCGAGAAGGTCGTCTTCGTATTTGGGAATTGGTCCGAATCCTTTTTCTTGCCATATATTGATTACTGCGCCCGACACCATGCCTGCGCTGCTGCTTGCTGATGCTGCCCCAAAGCAGTAACAATGGTCTGCCCAGAAGCCGCCATCGGGGTCTTGCGCTACGAGGAATGGCTTGTGGTGTGGGATGAGTGGTATTGTTCGGTGGAATTTTGCAATATCTATCGTGCATGCCTGTGTTCCCGGAGGTGCCAGCGAAATCTGTGGTAATCGGTTGGAATCAGAGTCATTCTTTTTGGAATAATTATGATGGGGAATAAATAGTGGGAATAACGTCGTGGAATACATATGTAGAATAGGAATTTGGATATAATATTGGAATAAATGTTGGAATGAATTTGGAAATGTTAGGCAAATGTGGAAGGGAATGTCAGACTTACCAGTTCTGCAACTTTGGATGCGGTGTCGAAGGATGTTGGGAATAAATCTTTGGCAATGAAGGAGTTTACAGATGGGAATCAATTGCCATCTTTGTCTTTGCCTTCCTTGGAGAGGTGTCGGCAGACCCGAAATTTTGTTGGTATACCTGGTGCCTGTACCTGTTTGGCAACGATTAGGGGAGATGACACGATGGGACCGCGCATGATGGACTTGATTTCCTTGAGCAAGAAGGGGCCTGACATTCGGCCTTTGGATTTTTCCTCTGCAAGGTAGTCTTTGACCACCTGAGGGAATTTTGCAACTGACGTGTGGTTGGGAATGATAATGGATTTTGTGAGCTGAGGCATTTCTCCCAGTGGAGCGCCGTTTCGGAGGATGTTTACAAGTAGCGGGTGCCGGTCAAGAAGATTGTGTGCTTTGAGTTCATGTTCGAAGGCGTTGGCGTTATATGGTGTGACGATTCATTCGTAAAGTTCGAGGTGTTCCGCTGAGGAGCCCGGCAACGCCCGACATGTGAAAATAGAGTCTGCGAAGTCATGGAAGATGAGAGGAGGTGAGGCAAGGGATTCCCTAGAGTCTTCTCTAGGCGATAGGGGGCTGAGCGGTGCATTCCCACTTGAATGCGTAGTGAGAGGTGCTGCCGCAGAAGGTGCAGCAATGCTCCTTGTCGCAGCCTCTGCATTGTCCTCGGAGATTCCAGTACCAGCATATACTCTTCCCTCCAGGCATGCTGATGAGTCCTTTGATGTTTCGGGCCCAGCGAAAGGGTCCATTCTTCGTATCATCGTGTCCGTCGAGTTTGTGTCCGCGGGCGGTGCATCCAAGGCAACAAGGGGCCGCAGTTCTCTCCTTGTTGCCTGATGGAAAGGGCTTCTGGCTTGTTGTGGACAAAGCACCTGGTGCTGGTGCCCTCGAGGAAGAGGAGGTTTGGGTTGAAGTGGGAATGGAGGGGGATGTGGCATATTTCGAGTCGGAGATACGTTCGGCACAAACAAGTGTCCATTCCCGTTCATACGTATCACTGTCAAAAGCATAGAGCTTTGACTGATGCTCCTTTCGAAGCCTGGTTTCCACCTTGAGCCAATATGCAAAGAAGTCTTCCGAGTCCTGTTGGTTTATGAAGAATGCGAAGTGCTCGACGTAGAAGAGAGCTCGTGGGGCCTCCTTACCCAAGTCTTCGTCCCGGAGGCACTCAAACTGGTAGAAGTTTTTTGTGGCCTGACTCCATTGGATGAAGTCAAGGTTTTCATTGCGAGAAGTCCCACCTGCCTCTTTCACCCACTTTGCTATTTCTTTAAGGTCCAAAACATGCGGTTTGCCCTCGATGTGCGAAATTTTTGTTCGTTTGAGCTCGGGCATATGCGTATTGATTAAGTCGAGGTTCTTGTTGGTAAAGAGAAACAGGGGGAATATGGGGAATGTGTCGATTGTGTGGAAGAGGAGGGTATCGAAGGTGGTTACGCGTGGGCCTGCATTCTGAGGTACCAGAACGACCTTTCCCGTCTTTCTCTTCTTTCTTGCTCCTTCCTCTGCGTCTTCTTCTTCTCTACCTCTTGTTCTGCTTTGTTTCTCTGCCTGAAGAAATCCAGAGTGTCGGTAGTGAGATAGTCTTTTAGTCTCTCGAATATTGTCCAGTCCTTTCTGATATTGTCAAGGGATTTTGTGTCGATGGTCACGAAAGATGCTATGTCCGAAGCGTCCTCTGCCGAGTTACCTAGTTGAAATTCCAGGCTTTTTTCTCGTCGTTTTCTATTCTCTTTGTCAATCTTGAAGTTTAGTTTGAGTTTGAGGCCTATGTCCACTTTTTGAACAGAGCTGAGATTTCTTCAGTTTTGTGTGTTTTGGGGGGTCTATCTTCGCGAGCTAGGGAAGGATAGGACTGGAAACCCTTCATTGTGGTGAATTTTCGAAGATATTTAAGAATAACACGTTAGGTACGCGATGGCAATGAGAGACGGAAGTAAGAATGTTTAAGCGCTCAATGCGTGCTAGGTCGTCTCTCATTTGCCGGCCTTATCTTATCCTAAGATGAGTGCCTTTGTATGCTCATCGCGGAGTTAAGATCATGTACACCATGTAACCGTGCCAGAGGTCACAGGTGTCTAAGAGCGGGAGTCGAGTGGGACAGTAGTGAAGTTATTGACAACACCGCCGTTGTCATGAAGTCTCATGATGCGCCCTTTGATGCGCCATCAGTGGTGTGTTCCCATCAATCTCTTTTCACATGACCATCCCAATACTTCTATTTGTTTCCATATGCTTCCATACAACTCGTCCTTATTCATCGATCAGCTCGTTATGATTCATTATTGACTCATTATTACTCGTATATATTGATTCCTCACTCTTGTTTCATATCGCATCGTTATTTACAATCGCTTACTCATTAGACAGAAGTAGTATATAAAGAGCAGTAGGTAGATCCTAGTTCCCCATCTCGACCTCTTGGTCATTGGGCAACTAGGCAAGTACTTGTATCCCCTTAGATACTACTTATCTAACTTGGTCATTGGGCAACTAGATTCCCTTTTGATTACTGGTGTGATTGGCCTCTGACGCTATCCCACTATTGTTCGAGATCACTACTTCTTTTATCTGTGCTTTGTGCTTTGTGCTTGTCTCTGTGCCTCTCCGCTGTCGCTCCTCGGCATACTCAGGCCTCCCGCCTCCTGCCTCGTCGCGACAACAGTAGCGTACAGGCAGTATTTATATCTACGGATCAGCGCAATGGTGCGGAGCGCCAGACTAACTACTAGGAGCTATACGTGTAGTACCTGTAGGGTAAAGCAAAAGACAATAAGGAGGGACTAGAATGAAAGGGTATGTGTAGCGAGAAAGAACAATAAGAATGAGATTACAATAAAGGATAGATCTTCGGAGTACCAAGCGGCAGAATCGGGCCCCGAGGCATGGGCTTGACAACATGTATGTACATATCTTTTATTAGTACAACTGAAGAATTCCAATGAGGACCCGTACATGCCACGCACGAAGCGCGATGGCCCACTTCTGCACGTCTATGCTAAATCATGCACATTTTCACCATTGTTTCTCTGTATGCTTGCCTAAGGCTTTCATTCTATGTATGAGCGAAACAATCTAGTTCCCATAGTAAACTCTTCCAATGTAAGCTCCTTATTAGAGTGATCTTTACTTTCATTTTGGCGGTAAATGTCATATGTTTTCAGTCATACATAGCCTCTTTCCAAGTTTCCTTTTTACCATACACTTCCCTTTTGCTTAACGGTGCTCAACACTACCAGCGCAACCATCTAGCCTCGGAATTTGCCCCTCTAAAATATCTGAAGATTTGTGTGGGGTGATTTGTCGAAAGGACACATTGGTTCAAGAACCTAAATGGTATGAGTATGAATGGCAAAAAAGTGATTCCATCACACTCAACCTTTGAACAGTTGCCGCTCGCCGGCGCTACTTTGTTATATTATACCCGCTACCTCTTTAGAGGTGAAGGGTTTAGTAGACCCACTTTTTTCAAAATTAGCCATCTTTGTCATCGGTTCTTAGTAATATATCCCCTTTGAGCAATCTTTTTACTGTCAGTTAATTAGTCACTCTGTCAGCGACTGGTTCTAGCAATGGATGTCACCAGGTGTCACACTCAAGAAAATCTCAGATGGCGGAGCGATAAGAGAGGCAAGCAAAGTTTTGGGCTAAACCAGGTAGAATAGACGAGATCAAAGCTAAGGAAATATAGCAAGTAACTACAGCTTATATACAAGTAAACAACCCTCCGCCCTACTAATGCCCAACGCCCTGGGTTAGTGGTAAACATGAGTAGAACATAAGTAAAGCAATGTGTAAGTAATGAAAGCTCGATCATCATGCTGTATATGTGTTGTGAGACTGCTGTGTTTAATATAAGTAAATGAAAAGTGCATGTTGTATCAGTAAGCATAAATAATAGGTCAGGTGACAAGATAAGACAAGATATAGGATAAGGGAGATAGAAGATAAGACAAAAGATAAAAGATAAGACAAGATAAGGAAAAGATAAGATGAAAAAGAAGTGATCGTAACACACTCCTTGTGTTAGCTTTGCTCGCTCTCGACAACAATCATCTTCTGGCGACAAAAATTGGGTGTTTCTCTCTCGACAACTTTCGTCTTACAGCTAATAATTCCCGCTACCTCTTTAGAGGTTGAAGGGTTTAGTAGACCCAGTTTTTCGAAATAAGCCATCCTGTCATCAGTTTTTAGTCATGTATCTCCCGCTTTTTAAGTTGATTATACTACTGCGGTACTACTGCTGGAGACTCCGAGTTGGGCAGATTGCGGTGCGCCCTACGCGCGCCGCTTTTTCTATCTACAATACAAGTACATTAGCCACCAATAATCAAGGTGTGGTCCCATTGTAGTGCAGACCTCTACAAACACTACCTCTTACTACTCATCCCTGTGTCAGCATTCAGTCCATCTTGTACTTAGTGCACAGACACACATTGACAATTTGACTGGTAGCGGGCCCTGCCATTCACCGGCGCTACTTCGTTATTTCTTCTACATATGATCTCGATTATGCTCAAGATTTGCATGGCTCGCCACTTGACAACTCAACCGGTCATTCCTCATTGTCATCATGAAACACAGAAAAACAACCTTACGCTCGTAGTCTCTGCTTTAAGAGTAATCTGAACGTGAGCTGATCTAGAAGTAGAGATGCACTCTTTAGGGGTAGATTGTTGAATGCGTCTATGCATGCGCACACAGCCTGAGGACATGTACGTAAGAACACTACAGCCTGGCTCTGGTCTCCGCCGACAGAATTTCCTCCAGAAAACGAGCAATTTCTTCGCCAAGTAGGGCTGGTTTCTCTTGAGCTATGAGATGTCCAGATCCCTCGATGCGGACATTGCTGCAATTCTCGGGGCAAAGCCAAACACGCTCTTGCGTTGCGTTGTGCCGTGAGTCCAACCTTTTCGTTTGATCAAATTAAGTACATGGACCAGAAATGAACTTGAAAATAATACGCACTCGGGCTTACCTGGACCAGGCATAGCCCACCTTAGTGTGATCCTAGGGTCCAACTCTTTCTTCCATAATCTCACCCATGCTTCCGGCGCGCCAGTTCCTGCGTCAGTGAAGACTATAGCTTCTTGTATTGGTGGTGTCTTGAGTCGAATCCTAGCCTGATCCTGATACAAGGCTGACTCAACATACAGGTCCAGAACCCGCGGATCCCAAGCACGGAAGAAAGCACTTTCCAAAAATCCTTTTCGTGCATCCTCTCGGCTGTTCCAAGATCCACGTCGACCCAAGGCACCTAATGCTAACGAGTTGGGCGTGTAGTAGAACTCTGGGTTCGGATATGTGATAACAGGATCAACGAGAAAAAGGGAAGTGAAAAGTGATGGATGCGATATTGTTGCGAGAGTTCTGAGCCATTGTTTAGAAGCACGCAGGTATTACAACAACAGTGAAACGATGACTGACGAAATTGCACCTCCAAAACTATGACCAACGGCACATATGGGGTTTCGGGGACTGTCAGGCGAAATAAATCCGTTTTGGATCCTACGCTGCGCTTCAGATTGCGCGACTCGAGGAAGGTGTGTTGGGAGTGGGAACAAGGCAGGTGTTGATGGTAGATAATAAATGAGAAAATTCAGAAGATCCCGGGCAGCGGACCTTGTGTGTACTGAATAACATGATGAGCCCAACTCAGTAAGAAAGACGCACTGAACCTACTCAAGCTATTGAGCTTCCCGAAGTTGAGCAGCGCAGAATCGCCATGATTACATGCTTCCCATACCCATATCTCTTGAACCCATGATTGAGACTGTTGTGACGACAATAGTGATTGGATTGTCGGTTCCCAGGTCTATGTGGAGGATTAGTAGACTTAGCATGGCGCACAGGGAATATCATGACCTCTTTATGAAAGCCATTCGCGTGCGCGAAGAACAACGTAAGACCCCCTTTCGCCGTGTGTGTGGACGTACGAGCGTATCTGTTCAAACACAACCACAATGCTTTGTGCTGTGGGTGCCTGCCTTCATTTTCATACTTTCTTCGAATTTCCCTAAGTTTCAATTCAGCCTTCCGAATGCAAATCTTCCTTTCATCCTTGGTCATGGTCTCGTCCGCAGTTGGAGTATCAGGTAACACGATATCTTCATCTTCACGGAAATATGCGGTCGGGACGATGTGTGTAGTCAGAGTGTATGGAATACGATCATCATCGCCCCATATAGGTTTTCTCTGACCCGAAGGGAGACTTGGTTTCTGCAGTGCTTCAGGAGGTGGATATACAGAGGAAAGATCGACGGGTAGTCCTGGATATGCGTATTTCGGAAGATTTGGGGGACCTAGAATTTCGGAGGTAGGTTTTGGGTAGGCCAACGGTACCGGGGACATTTCACAACCAAACAAGAGGTGATATTGGACCAGTACATTTCGTTGAGGACCGTATAAATCCAAGAACGGACCGGCTATTAACGAAGCGGTCCCGGGTAGCAAGTCGGACCTCCGATTGCAAATTAGAGAGTTCGTCTCAAAGTTAACAAGTACTAGCAATTACCAACTCCGGAGTATACATATGTAGCATTACTTCGGAGCATATGTACAGATACGTAAATAATACAATCTATGCAGGTCGGTTTTTGCTCCTCTTGCCGACCTGGGCTTGGAAACCGCTCTTAATTGCGTTGACACTGCGTCGACTGCCGCAACTTTCGCATGACATGAAGAAGATACGATTCTCTTTGGTAAGTAGGGTGTCCATTGATTTGCAGGTTTTGCATGCGACATATTCGACTGCGAAGGAGTATCGTTGATGATTCTTGAAATGGAAATTTATGCAGCATACCAATATATCGTCGCAAAACATTTTCAACCTGTTTTTGCTGGAAACGACCTTTGATAACTAAACGACCGGCACCATCGACACTCCCCGTAGTACCCATTTCTGAAAAGAGGAACTGGATGACATGTTCGGGCTTAATACAACGAAATGCATTAGCTGCAGGAGCAAGAATCATCAGATTGCAGTTGTACCTGTCTGTGCATTTTCTTGCAGATATCCGTGACATTGGCAAATACCGATCTCTTGTTACCTTCACGGTGAATGGAAGGTGGCGCAATAGTGTATCGTTTTTGAGAAGAGGATGAAAGAAGAGCAGGATTAGCAGCATGCAAAAGGAAATAAAAGCGGGTAAGAAGCTGCGATTCACGAAAATTAAGTCATGTAAAGTCAGCGCAAAGACCAAAAGCAAACCTCTGGATAAAGATAATCACGGTCACTGGATAACCAGGGCTCATTACCGAGGTCAACGCCGACTGGAGCATCGCTTGGTTGAGCGAAAGGATCGTTCTCGAGGTCAGCGTCATCAATATCTAGATTGGGGTTGTGTTCCACTTCTCCGTCTTCCTCTTCCTCAGCTGCAGGCTTCAATTTAGACCCAGACAATTCCTTTTCAAACGCCTCCATGTCTAACGCTGCTTTTTTCGATTTCTTCTTCTTCTTCTTAATATCGGAGAAATCCAGATCCTCTGTGATCGCTGGAACAGAAGCACCAGCGGCAGGGGTAGACGTTCCGGAATCTCCATCTGCCTGAGCGCATGTGAGATGAAATGGGTGGGCAGCAGGAATCCCATTTTCTACTTACAAGATCCATCGGTATCTCCTTCTTTTTCTTCTTCTTCTTCAAATCCCCGAACATAGCCTTGTAATCTTCATTTTCATCCTTCGTCCCCTCTTCCCCATTCATTTTCATCTGTTCATGGGCAGTGGTAGGGCCCAAATCGACTGCCTCCCCGGTTGTAGTCGTGTTATCGATTGTGTCGGGGGCTGGCGCAGTCGGATCTGCATCGGCACCGAGAGGATCCTCGGTAAAAGCAACAGCCTTTTTCTTTCGTTTCTTGAGGGACGGATCGAAGAGAGGTTCTTCAGAAGCCATTGTAGTAGAGTGATAGCAGAACTGAAAGTTCTGACTCGTCGTGTTAAGATTGCCATCATTTGATTAGTAAGCGTTTACCTCTCCTGCCGAAAACATCCGAGTGCAGAAATTCCTCTCAACTCTTCGATGTTTGCTAGACGCACTGCTGCTCGTGTCATCACCCAGCCTTCGCTGCTGGCGGCGCCTTCAAATGCCAGGAATATGGCTACTCTTCGTGAAATTGAATTGCGTCTTAAATCTGTCCGCAACATCGAAAAAATCACCAAGGTCCGTGTCGAAAATTGTGCGGGAGCGTTCACTAATTTCTCCCCATTCTAGTCCATGAAAATGATTGCTTCAACTAAGCTGGCTAAGGCCCAAAGGGCTATGCAATCTGGTAAGCTCTATGGTGAAGCCAACGCTGGTGAGTGCTTTCAAGAACGTTGTGTCCTGCCATTGATTTAGTGCATAGAGGTTTTCGAGACCGCCAAGGAGGGTGTCACTGGGTCCCGAAAGCTGTTCCTTGTATTGTCTTCGGACAAAGGTTTATGTGGTGGAATTCATTCTTCCGTCACAAAGGCTACTCGTCGTGCTTTCAATAACGCACCTGACTCTCCCATCCCTGGCGTCTCCGTGGAATCCGACACTTCTGTCATGGTTATTGGAGACAAATCTAAAGCACAACTGTCACGTATCTATCCCGATAACCTCAAGCTCACGTTCAATCAAATTGGCCGGGATGTTCCAACGTTTGCTGACGCCGCAGGTGTCGCAGACTTGGTGGTGAAGAGTGGCGTGGAGTATGATTCCGTTGTGATCATCTACAACAAATTTGTCTCTGCCATCTCGTACGAGGCTGCTGCCGTGGAAGTCAAGGGCGAGAAAGCGTTGAAGGAAAGCGGTCAGTATATTTGTTCCGTTCTACATGTATTGGACGGCCGCTGACTTAGATCACAGAGGGTTTCAAGAAATACGAGATGGAAGATGATTTCACCAAGGATCTTGCTGAATTCTCTCTCGCCAATGCGCTATACGCTACCCTTACTGAGTCTCATGCTTGCGAAATCAGCGCGCGCCGTAACGCCATGGACAATGCATCAAAGAATGCTGGAGATATGATTGGCAGTCTAACGATGCAATATAACCGTGGTAGACAAGCGGCTATAACCAACGAGCTGGTTGATATCATTACTGGTACAGTTTCAGTGACCTTTTGTGTGTCAACTTTCTCATTGATTACTTTATAGGTGCCAGTGCTCTATGAGTATCGTAGACACTCTCTGTATGCAGCCGTGATAACATATATTGGGTTAAAACATGCATACGTGAAATCCGAACATTAAGGCTTAAGAGATCATGAAAGTGCCTGATGATTCAATTCTCTGTATCCTTTTTTTTCCAGGAAATACTCACCTCTGGGATGCTTGAGTCCTTTTGTTTGTATCTCTGTGTTAGCGGACCTGTCCGACGGCGGCATTGGTATGTTACTAACGATTCGCCTTATTCGGAATGCGAATGTGCTCCTCACGTTGCTTCTACTGTCTTACTCGAGAAATCCAGTTGAATTTGTACGTGTATTGTCCAATCACTCTATTCTGTAGTATTTCAATCACTTCTTAAGGTGGGGCTCTCCGGGATGGACGCGTGATAATCGAAAACATAAGGAAGGTGTCCAACGATATGAGAGAAGCGGCCGATAAGTTAAGTCCTTCGTTCTTATCTGTTCATGTCATCCACCTACGATGACCAGCGTTGCAGTTCGATTCGCCGATGTCATGGCGTTTTCTCGACCCTATCTGTGGCGTAAGTACGTCTCAGTGAGGTGCAGGTGAGGTGTGTTTGTAACGTGTGGTTGAACCTGAAGCACTGGGACCTGGATCTGGCATGAGGCACACGCACAAAAACAAATCGTCAGTCGTACTGCTTACTGCCTTTTTTGTTGGTGATATTGTACGTGCCCGTGATTCTGAATAGACTTGAACATCTGTGTTTATTCGCTGGGAATCGATCTGAGCGCGAACCCGTTTGTCAAGATTTTAAAGAGATTTACAGTTGCAGGTGATACATAACTGGGCGTTCTGGCTACGTTTTTCACTTATCGTAAATCCTGGTCACGGACATAGTTTCTGGCAAGTCAAAGAGCAAACCGGCGTCTTTTTTTGCTATGGAAGAGTACAGAGCTTCATATTAAAGATTGAGCTAGTGAACCCTTTCCGCGTTTTCTTATCTTGCAAGCTGCCGTACACATAATAATATGGGATTGTAAGGAGAATAACTTCATCTGCAAAACATGTATACTCGCCAGAGCAAGGATACTGGCTGGAGAGCGCTCTTCAGCGACGAAAGCACCCAAAGCAAAAATCAAAGCCTGCTCTGGGTGCTTTCGCTGCTGGGAAGTGCTCTGAACTGCTCTGAACTGCTTTCGGCTATTTAGCCGAACATACAGGTTTTGCAGATGACTTATCAGCCGTTTTGTTGCCGTATCTCTATGTACACTGATTTATTTCTTTCAAGGAGCAGAGTACTTACAGGGAGTTGGAACTATGGCCCAATTGGATAGTATTTTGAATGAGAACCCTGATGAGAGCTGGCCGTTTTTCTGGCAGGCTGTAGCGGATGCTTGAACCATGAACATACATATCACCTGCATAACACCGTTTATTTGTTTTCAAGGCGACCCTTCCTGCAACCTTCTCATTTGTTCATTTGATTGCTCTTTCACATTCACAATTGAAACAGTCCTCAGGCTCTACTCCGAGTCCAACACGTTTCGCCTGGTACTGATTCGCGGGTCCTCATGCAGGGTATACCAGGGATATGCGTTGGTGTGTATACGCGGCGTCGTTGTACATATTTCGATGGTATACGATGTCAGGATTGAGGAGTGTGTATTCCGCCGTATGAATGGTAGTCATCTACCAGCGCGTGCGATATTCTATATCGTTTCGTCCAGGGAGCAACGGGAAGAATATGGAAACAGATTGAAAATGCATACTTATAGTTTCAAAGTTTAGAAGGTCAAAGCTGGTCATATACTCTGCATAATACACTTATTCCCTTATGGCGTAATGAACAGATAGATGTCCCAATGTGCATCCCGGCGTCGTGACTTTGCAGGGATTTGCAGTACATAGGTAGCTGCCTTAGTGAAAATAATCAAATTTCTTGCTGTCAGGCGGTGAAGACGTATGTGCTTGTACTAGGTGTATGCACCTAACAATTAACTTATGTCCAGCTTATGGCGGTATGATAGGGGAGTATGGGGACTTTGACAGTGGGGCAAGTATGAGAGTTTTTGACATCCCATCAACCTTGAATCTCGGACCGGCAACTACCGGCAACCAATTTAAAACGTCACCTATTTAGTTCTTATCGTCCCTTATAATAAAGTCCTCAAAACTCACCCACAACCAACACAGCGAGAATGTCACACACAACTCCGATTTCGTTGAACAATATACCTCAGGAGATCCTCTCAGAAATTGCACTTTTCGCCTCTACCGAAACATTTCTAGGGCCTCCAGCTGGACTCATATCCTTGATCAAGACTAATCGTTGGACTCATTCATGCCTTTCGTTCTTCTCGAATCCATATGTATATGCTAAGGTATACGAATCGAAATTCGACGTATCGCCAGTGTCCCGAAGGTTAGGAGTGAATTCGTTCTCGACGTCCGCGCTCGCTCTGGAACTCAAGAGGAAATGCATATTGCTGAACCGTATTCGAGATCGACAAGGTTCACGCGTGAATACATCCAATCAGGACGAGAATTTACAAGAATTCCTCGTTCAGATCTATCTCATGGTAGTTGAGAATGAAGGGTACAACGAACGGCAACTTCGGGAATATGCTCAGATAGATGAATGGCTCAAAGAGTTTTGGCTTGATGAATACGGAGCATCTGGCTCATGGCAAGCTATCCAGCGAGGGCTGTGGCCTGATCACTCCGAGATTACATGTCTAGCGATGTGGTTATATTGGTTTCTTCTTAAGCCAGGTATGCTGGTCAAGTGTATTCTACAAAGCTTACTTTGACATTTTGCACTTACAGAACAGTACAAGAGGGAGGATCCTTATACGCGTAGAGCCCTGAGCATTCTCAAAGTCTATGCTTTAGGTACACATTGGGTACGTCCCTCAAGGGTTAGTGGTAATTGCCTGATAACTCTTGTGCCAGTATCCCCTTGTGACACCTTCATGGACCGAATTCCGTCCTTCGTCTACTGCTCGTGGGGCGCCGCTCACGGTTTACGACTCGAAATTTGGTCTGAGGGCACCTGCACTCTCAGTACCCGCTATACTATCTTTCATCTCCCTTCAGAGCCACCTCCATGAGCGGACGGACCACTCGATGCCTTTGGTGCCTTCACAAGCATCGCCACCTCAAGCACTGCTACTAGACACTATCGGAAATGAATGGGAATGTGAATGGGGCAGGTCAACCAATTTAGGGACTCAGAAGCTCCCGGCGGACAAGGAACTATTAGATGCTTTCAGGCCAGGAAGGTTCGTTGGACAAGTCTTATCTTAGCCAACGTCACACGACTGACTGCTATCTTACAGTCTTGATGGTGTATGGGAAGGGATATTTACGGTGAAATATACTCTGGTCTTTGTATCATTTATGCCCGTTCTGAAGAGACTACTTGGTTTTGCAGTACACCGAATTCACCTCTTACGCGGCATTATTATCTGGGGCCCCGCCCCACTTCCTGCAAAACACACTCGTAGCGCAGCACAAACAAACGTGGAAACTTCGGGAGCATCATCTTCTATCATCATCTTCTTCTGACCCCTGTCCCCTTTCATCCGGTAATGAAACGGACAACATTCAACCGGTAGCATCTGGCAACGCCCTGCATGCGTACTTCCCTCTGGAAACACAAATTGAGGAAACAACGGAAGGCCTTACGATCACTGCATCTGGATCAGGAAGACAGCCTTTGTTATATCAACGTGCTGGCTCTCAAGCCAAGACAAATTCTTCAAATGAAACGAAGGCCGCGAAAGGAACAGAGACCCGCGTTTTGGACATCATCATTACAGGCGAGGTGAACTTGCGCTAATGCCGTCGAATGACTACCATCTTTACTGACCATGATATGTAATTGAAGGGGCATTCCTCTTGGGGGGAGTTTCGATTAATCGGCCGAGTCCGTCCATGCGATGGGTTGATCAGTCTCTCTAAAGACTATGTACGTTTCCTCTCTATTCATGGTTGCTACCTTTTAACAAATGTCCTTGGATGAACTTTGAATAGATCAATGGCGATAGGGGAAAGTGGCTTTACCGTGGATATCTCGTTGGAAATCACAATTCGAATCTAGCTGGACGGTGGCGCGATACATTGAGTCCACCCTCGGTACCAGGGTATGAAGGTTGCTTTACCATGACACGACGCCGTTAATGCCTCTCGTCCTTTCGACTTGCATGTATGTAAGAATCAAATGAACTCTTTCCATTGACCCGAATGATAGGCAAATGTATTATAGTACATATAATAATGCCTTCAACGAGACTGTCAAATACCCCGCAATACGTTGTAAACTGTACTTAGCATGATTGAACACAATCAATCTACCCATCTGTCTCTAAATGTCAGCGATCCAAATGGAGCTGAAATTTCATTGCAATGAACGTTTCTTCTTCCGCCAGCAAAGATAGTGGGTGTTGTTGTAATCTGAATACATGTTTTATTCCAGAGACTACTTAGGTACATAACTATCATATTTCAATCCTTATGCATCAAAGACATTCCACCCGCATTGATGTGTGCCAAGTATATTTGGGTTTCAGCAAGGATCGCCAAACGACCTCTGCCAGCAAAGGCAAAGTTTGCGGATTTGGTACCAAGGAAGAATTTGCCAATCAGTGTCCCGGTCGGATTCCAGACCTATTCGCAACAGTGTTAGTGGAAAGCTGGTGGAAAATACTGGAACCTAGTACATTAATGCCATCGAAGCAAGCACCTATTCACGAAAGGTTAACTTGCTCAACAATAAGACAGCGAGTCAACGAGCACACACCATACACATTTCCAAACTCATCGACGCCCAAACCATCTGCTGCTCCCGAATCAGCGTACGCAAACACTCTCTTGTTTTTGAATTCGAGTGTCTTTGGATCAACGTCATATTTTTGACTAATCCGAGTGAATCAATTGGCGAAGATTCCTAAACGTGATAAACTACCTACATTGTTGCAGGCAACGTGAGATTACGACCAAATTTTCCGATAAGGGAACCAGTATCGGCTCTGCAGAATATCAGAAAACAGTGACAGTCAATATTTCAATCATCAAGACTGACACATATACGGTTTTGTAGTCTCTGGAAAATGCAAGCCCATTAGGTTTATCTAACTGATCAGCCACGACGCGAATGGCCCCAGTACGAGGATTGAAGGAGTATATTTGATTTGGGAGCTGTGGCTCCGCCTTGAAATGTTGATAATATCCATAACTTGCGGGAAGAGTAGATGAGCGTTATCCGGATAAATGGAATATGCATGGACATACGGAACATCTGTAAAAAATATGTTCCCCGAAGAATGTACTTTGACATCATTCAGGGAGTTGAAATGTCGTCCATAGAAATGATCAAGCAAGACAGTGACGTTGTGTGGTGGATGGGGATTTACGAGAACCAGGTTAGCAGGCCGATGACCTCGACCTTCATTCGTCAAGAGGATTTGCCCTTTATACAGTCCAGTACCGCCATTCGTCATTTGGACACTCTCTGGAAGATTAATCTACGTGAATGAGAGGTCGAGTCATGCTCTAGGAGATAGACCAGGGTGTAGATGTATACCTTGTAGTGTGTGACATTCACATCTGCTGGACCTTCCGCCATAGCTAGCGCAACCTCTTTCAATGAAACTTTGCCGACCTGGTTATTATGGTTGATATCGCTACGTCCAAGATATCCTCCAGCATTGCTGCAAAAGAAAATCTCGTCCGTGTCCGGTACCCAGACCGGTGCTTCATGAGCGAAAGCGAAAGAAGGATCGGAGCTGATAACGTTGAGTGAAGGATTTGGGCCTACCACGTCCAAGAATTCATCTTCGAAAACTTGAAAGAAGGGAACAGTGTGGTTTGTCGGATTGAAATGTCGATCACGGAGAACGTCGCGAAAGTGTCCATCCGTCCCAATCACATTGAATTCTAGAAGGTTCACAATCTGCCAGTTGACATAGGGTTTTGTCTTATTTAATCAGGAAGATAAGATATTACGCACTGCTATTTGACCATGTCTGTCGTGGATGATTCGCTCTGGGAGTATCGTGGTACGGTATGCGTACAGCAAGGCGAGTATTCCCACAATCGCACCAATGAGCAAGTTCAACATGTCAATGTCATGTAAAAACAGATGCTTCGACTCCGGGTCACGGAAAAACACGAGTTACGCGCTTCAATGGGTTACACATTGCGAAATCAAGGAGGTATAGACAAGGACATGCAAGTATTACTACAATGGTTAACATCATCGAAAAGCGCTCATTCGCAAAGTACTACTTTGCATAGAGTTGTCACGACTGCCAAAAGACGATCTAAGCACATCATCAGGACCGATATCTTCTCCAGCACCCTCCGCGGTACCCATAATGATGGCAAGGTCTTTGAGATCCTTGTGTAGTATTTTTGTGAGATGTGCTAGACCAGCTTGCTGTTCCGCAAGTATCTATAATGGTGGGTCAACAACAGAGTCGATAATCAAAGTCAAGAGAATATTAACCTGCGCAATTCTAGCCAGTCCTTCTTCGTCAACAACCCTCCATTCACTGCTTCCTCCAAAAGTCGCATTTAAGCTTTGTTCTCTGGCCTTGAGCGCTCCAACAACAGCCCAGAGTTCCCCCAACTTGCTTTTTAGCCGACCTTTACCAAATACCTCACTATTTGAGCGTAAGCCTGCGTTAGATGCCCCAACACCAACTTCCGTCACAACCTCTTCGAGCACGCCCCTCAGCGCTTCTTCATTTTCGTTGATTGCAGAACTCCGTACACTGGGAATCAGCAGGTGTAGATGTTGGATTAGCCTCAGCAGACGGTGCGTCAATTGCGTTTGGAGAGCGGAATAGCGCTGCAATCTGGGTACAGTTAATGTTGAATGATTTGTCGATAGCGTGCGTAGCTTTTGTTGAAGCTCGAGGAGTTTCTCCTTATGAGCGGCAGATTGTGAAACTTGGGCATCGACTCGTCCTCGGAGATCGTCAAATCCGATTGCGAGAACAGGTACTAAACTGATATAGCAAGTGAGTATAGCTTTCAAGATAAAATATCAAAGTGTAGAAAATACCAGGAAGGATCAGGATTTTCACGAACAGCTTTCTGCCAAAGAGCTTCATTGACGGCATTTGGAGGGCGTCCATAAAGATTGACTTGCGATGGCTCGACTATGTTGTAAAAGTAATGCTGGCACAATGTTAGCGTCAGAGGATCTTACGCAAATAAGAGTGCGTACCTGAAATCTGCATGTCGCAGGATTGCGCGCATCCCAAGCTCCGACAATTCCTTCGATCTTCTCTTGCAATCGAGCAAATTGAACCTGAGCATCCGCACTTTGATTATGCGAACCCACGGTACTTGAGACCAACCCACCCAACGGTTTGCCTAGAGCACTGGCGCCTAGGGCACTTACACCTAATGTACTGTTTCCGCCTAACATGCTACCTGAGGTAGCATTCATGGGAGCAGCATTTGCGCTCCCAAATAGAGATCCCGTTCCAGTCCCAGATTGTTGTCCTGTCGAAGATCCTCCGAAAAGGGGATTGGAGGTGGAAGCACTTCCAAATATCGAGCCACTCGTATTGGTGTTTGGAGTGGAGGCACCGCCAAACAGAGGGTTAACATTTGTGTTAGTGTTGCCAAACAGCCCAGGTTTCGGTTGATTTGGGTTTTGTTGCTGTTGACCTCCAGGCGGTGTAGCAAAGAAGCTACTCCCGCTGGAGCCAGCGGGTTGGGCAGGTTGGACAGTACCAGGCCCAAACAGAGGATTTCCACCAGTTGCAGCGGGGGCATCTGTTTAGATATCAATGATCGCTAAGAAGGGAAAAGTTACAATACACACTAGTTTGACCACCAAATATGCTGGATCCAGTATTGGTCGTTGTAGCTGGCTTCCCAAACAAACTATTCCCCGTAGCATTGTTCCCAAAGATACTTGATCCAGTTCCTGTGTTTGTATTGGAACCACCAAATAATGGGTTTCCCGATGGCTGTTGGGCGACGCTATTGGTGTTGGTTGAGCTTCCGAATGAAGATGGAGCAGATTGCTGCGGGTTCGCGTTATTATTCGTGTTCTGAGCTCCGAAGCCCCCAAAAGTGCTCCCTCCAGCAGGTGGATTTGTAGTAGCGCCTGGATTGCTGTTAACAGCACCAAAGAGGCTGGTCCCCGAAGCAGGAGTGGCAGAAGTACCAAAAAGAGACATCTTCACGGGAGAATTAGAATTACTTCAATTCATGTCCTGATGTACAGGATGGAACTCGATACCGCCTTGCGAGTCTGGGTTAGAATTTGGGATAGAAACGCGTGTAGGATGTTCTCACGTATCTCTCTCTTTTCCATATTTCACTTCAAAATACATTATCGGTTCTCAAATGCGCGTTGCACTACATACTATACGATTGAAAACGAATCCAATTCTTCTTCATCTTACCCCGCATTAGACAGTTTCGAAGGAGATTACCAGAGGTTATGGGGTGCATAACTCTGATGGGTGGAGGTTACCTGGGCTCACTTCGTCGTACGCTAAAAGATATTTGGAACTATCTTCTAAATAATGATCCTTCCCTAGTATTTGTCTACTTCCTTTATCTTCCACTAGGTTCCTAAATTTACCATTTCATCAGCGCGTCAAATCATCGGGTACTACCAGAGCTACATACTTTACCCCGTACTTTACATCCACCACCTCGGTTTCAGTCCTCCGATAGCCTCCATAGCGGATACAGGCGGAGAAACAGATCGAACTGACATTAATTGTGATAATTAATGTCTGCGTCCCGGAGAACTCTGTGCATAGGAGTCTCCACAAATCGTACGCGAGAAGAAAGATCATGAGGTTCACTTCTGGTAAAGATCATGCGGTCTAGGTATTAATATGCACTTCGGCTTCTCTTCCTTTGACCTCTGCGATATTCTTAAAACTGGAGCAGATGCAAGACATTCTGGCTTCTTTCGCAAGCATGCTCTTCAAATGGCCCAGTCGACCTGCTGCAGCTACCGCTGCTCTAGTCATCGCCTCTGCCACTACCCCGGGTGCATCGGAATACTTTCAACCCAATTCCACTGGTATCAAGCTCCAGAATGGATATGAACGCGTGTATATCCAGGTAACATCACTGCACTTTCCCAAGTCCGCGGAAGGTTGAGATGGTCCTAAACAGCCTTTCGGAAACAACGGAATGCGTATACGAGCAAGCATTATGCGGGATCCTACTGGAAATGAGTGGTCCGCCCTTCTTGATCCACCCCTTGAAGGTCCCGGCGGTAATAACGGCCTGAATCACGATATAACCATTTCCTACCAAGGCAATGCGACCATTCGTAACGGAAACATTGTCGTTTCCGTTAACCTGGGTATTCTCTCATTCTTTCACGTTGAACCAAACGGGTCTACCACCTTGCTCACGAAAGAGTATACCGACACTAAGGCGATAGCTCCCAGATTTTATGCTCAGGACTTCCGTTCTTCCAGTTTCCGGTCTCAATTTGATTTTGCCTCCGATCCTAACGAACAGTTCTTCGGTGCCGGCCAACAAGCGTGTTGTCTCGATCATAGTGTCAACAAGAAAGGTCAGGTTGTCGACCTCATCAACTTCAACTCTCACGTAACTCTGCCCGTGTATATGTCAAACAAGGTCGGTCTTATATTCCAACAGTAACAGTCGTTGTGATACCTCGAACAATGTCTTATAGGGTTACCTACAATACTTCAACATGCCCAGTGAGGGGAGAATCGGTTAGTGTCTATGTCCATCCGCGTGTCCTATCAGCATCTAACAGCACTTGACACTAGAATTTGGAACGTTTCGAACGCGCCATGTAGCTAGCGAAGCTACAGTTGTGGACTACTACATCACTACGGCATCTCCTGGAGATTACGACGCGTTGCAAGAGCAATTCACTGCTGTGACCGGTGAATAAGAATTTTCATTCAGAATCATTGGACAAATACTCATCCGTTTCCTACTGTAAAGGCCGTCAACCTACTCCTCCCGACTTCATCTTGGGCTATCAACAATCCAAACTGCGATACTTCAATCAAACACAAATTCTAGACCTGGCTCAACGATTCCACGATGAGCAGGTGAATGTATCCTTGATCGTTGTTGGTGCGTATCTCGACCGTTCACTGTTCATCTATCCACGTTATTTATACATATATCTTCCCCCTGGTAGATTTCTTTGCATGGAAGTTCCAAGGAGACTGGCGAGTCTTTATTCTTACCATGCGACTACCTCATGTTGGAAATCTGAATTGTTACTTAGGTCGTTCAATCCAGACTTCTGGCCCGACCCCGCAGGAATGGCAGCAACAGTGAAAGAATTGACGGGAGCGGAGATGATGGTGTCTTTATGGCCGAGTATGGAGGATCTTTCTGTGAACTACCTTCCCACGCAGGAGCAAGGGCTGCTAGCAACAACTAGAGACGGAACGGGAATTTCGGATTCCTTTGCGGGAGTATATACCCGTTTGAGTGAGTTGTTTTAGCTTTCAATTTTGATGATGAGCCTCACTATAATGAACGTAGTTGATTCTACAAACCCTGCCGCCAGAGAATTTCTATGTGAGGACTCTGATCTTTGACTAGATATCTTCGAATTGGGTGCTGACTTGGAACTTTTACTTTTGTCAAGGGAAGAGATTGAACGATAGTTATTACTCCGCCGGAATTCATAACTTCTGGATAGATCAAGCTGACGGTGAGTGGTACAGTGATTCAGATACGAACGAATTTCTCATCGCAGATGGGTTAAAGGAGGTACTTTGGGTGAAGCTTTCGAAAACAGTGGGTATCACTCTTCTGGCAATCACAAGCTTTCCAGCAGTTTGAATCCTGCTTTTACATGTAGACGGGCAAGCAATCACCCAAATTCCGTACGCTCGTGCCTTCAGTCAATACTTCATCGGGACACAAGAAGGTGCGGGCAAAATGTATCCGTGGTTCCATCAACAAGCTATCAACGAGGGTTTTGCCAATCTTACCGGAAAAGACATCAGCACCCAATGCGATCATATGTCCTTGACACGAAGTACTTTTGTCGGCGGACAGCGGTTTTGCTCGTATCTCTGGAGCGGAGACACTGAGTCGCGGTTCGATGTGCTGTTGCAACAGATCACGGTTGGAGTTTCGGTAGCGGCGTCAGGGATTTCGTCGTGGACTTTGGATATAGGAGGGTTCGAAGGTTTAAACGTGGACACAGATGAAGTGAGAGTGGTAGTAGTGCGCAGCAAATACCTGCTGAATATCTTTTGAATAGGGCCGTGAGTTGTTTGTTCGATGGCTGAGTATGGGGGTCTTTTTACCATATGTGAGTCAACCTCGGGTAGAGGTATCGCAAGTTCTGCTCATTACCTGCCCCTCTCAGATGCGAGTACATGGGTAAGACCAAATTGCGCAAATCATACTGATATGTAGCTGACTAAATCTTTGCTCATTTCAGAGATCGCTCTTGTAGCCTTCTTCCTGATCCTCGACAGTCATTTGCCAATACATGCCCAAATGAAGTGTGTCCGCATCCATTTAATTGTTTCTCTTGTTTAGACTACCGTTATAGCCCTGGTCGTACGGCGAAGCGAACTTGGTGATAATCAAAAAGGTGTGTATGAATTCTTATTCTCCCAACAGATTGAGATCTGAACGCAGTTGAATGTGCTGCTCCCGTAGTATATTGCATTGAGGTATCAGCTCAAACCATACGTCAAAATGCTTTTTGAAATGCTACAACGAACTGGGAAGACAATCATGAGGCCTCTCTATTATGACTTTTCGTTGTCAGATCTTTTTGTTGCAGATGGAACCCAAGCCAACGACCCGACGATCGTACACCAGTTCATGATGGGTAAAGCTTGGCCTTCTCGCTAAATTCACTGCCCTTTAACTCTATGTATTCATCAAGGGCCTCGTATTCTCGTCGCGCCTGTTGGAGAGCTTGGTGTTACGTCAAAACAAGTTTACCTTCCCATCCTCTCAGATTCAGCCAAGGGTCAGGGACTCACTTGGACCCACTGGTGAACGTCGTTTCTTGATTTATAGCTTGCATCTGAACATACTCTGTAGGTGGACGGAAAAGGATTTTGGGACTGGAGGAAAGCTGGTTACTGTTGATGCACCGTTGGATGAAATACCGGTTTTCTATCTGGGGTCCAAGAATGATATCTTGAGCGGTTCGCTCTAGCAACTCTTATGTTGCAAGTAATATGTATGAGATAATATTGATATTGAGTTTGTGGTCCCCTCGCATTAAAATCCGGAGTGCGCGCTAAGGCAAGCGCCTGATTATTAAACAAGCGAACAATAAACCTCAAAAGCTAAATACTGTACAGTAACAACTCTGATTCTTAGGTTGGGACTCAACTTCTCTCTAACTCGTGCAATCATCTCTGATAATTTCTGGATTTCGAGCAAGCCACCACTCTTCTGAATATTTGGGTTTATCTTCTCCACGCTCTACGTTCTGTGATCTGCTCTTTGCGACCGTTATCTACCTTTCGAGGCTAGCACAATACCTCATACACAACTACGCGCCTTTTTGTCGCGTCGTTTTCTCGTCGAATTTGAAGGCTACTCAAACAGTACGATTCAATCGTGTTCAGTCCCAGTGACAATAACTAATTATGCGTTTTTAGTCCTGACGTCCTAGGTCTCTCTAGTCATTCAATATGCGATACAGAACCCTTGAGATTCGTTGGCACGAATCAAAACCTATCGCGTCGTGTGATTTTCAGCCAGTTCCATCCTTTAAAAAGGCGCGTCCGCCGGCTCCAGGATCTTCCGACATATCTATTCAAGAATGGACTGAAAGGTGGACAGGGCAATCGTACAAGTTGGCAACTGGCGGCGAGGATAATCATGTCAGGGTATGTGTCGTTATTCTCCGTTTTCCCCTGCAGAAGAAACTATAGGTCATTTCAGATTTGGATGGTTTATCCCAACATACGCCCTGCCCCAACCTCCGAATCCTCAAGTTCGACATCCCAGACTGCACCCAGGCCCCCTCGTGTTGAGTATCTCGCAACCCTCAGTAGACATTCGGCTGCTGTAAATGTCGTAAGGTGGAGTCCAAACGGTAAGGGAACTTGAGCTCATCACGACGTTTACTAATATCGTCCAGGAGAATTGATTGCATCTGCTGGAGACGGTCGGTCCTTTGATACTGTTTTCCTAACTGATACTCATTTTATTTTAGACGGGATGATCATAATTTGGGCACAATCATCTACACCTCAAGCTGCCACTTACGGCAGCGACCTTACTCCGGAAGAGTTGCTCAATGAGAAGGAATTTTGGAAAGTTAGAGTGATGGTCAGGTACGACAAATTTGTCGCTTGCTCTTTGAGCGACCTCATGAGGGAAACATTAGGTGCACGACCATGCAAGTTTATGACCTCGCATGGAGTCCCACTGGAGAGTATATAATTGCTGGAAGCACTGACAACGCAGCTCGAGTGTTTCAAGCTATAGATGGTGGGTCGGCGATCTATTTCCATTGGCTCAAGTTAATGTCTATTTCAGGCAAATGCATACACGAAATAGCTGATCACACACATTTTGTCCAAGGCGTTTCATGGGACCCTCTGAACGAGTTCATTGCCACTCAGTCAAGCGACCGAGCCATGCACGTCCATAGGGTGATTCACAACAACCAGTCTGGTGGGCTTGAAGTGCACGCGGTTGGGAAAAATAGTCATATGAACATGCACTTGGGCTCGCATGTACGTCAAGGGCGAAGTCATTCGCGCAGGAAACACGGCCGAACTCAAAGCAACGTGAGCAACACCAGCCACGCTGAAAGTGGCCGAGAAAGTAGTCGTCCTAGAATCTCCAGAAGAGAGAGTGCCACTAGCGATGCGGAAAGCGTTTTTGAAGAATCTATCTTATTTTCAACCTCGTCCTCCGCGTTCGCAGAGGGTAACAAGGATTCAAAGGAGTTCAAGGATCCGGCACCGCTCTCATTGAATCTACCCCTAACGCCATCGACGAGCGTTTCAAGCACGCCCGTTCAAGCATCCTCTGTGTCCCTATCTTCTGCAACTCCCGCTCTTCCTCCAATCTCCACTAGCACTTTCTCTTCTAATATGTTCCCGCCTCCAGCTACTCCTATAGAAAAAGAAAAGCAAACCTCTTCTAGGCGGTCATCTTTTAGCGGGGCTTCTACCGCTGGTGGAGGCCCGGCATCTCCTGCTTTTTCCGTAACCTCCCGCTTCGGAAGATCACCCAGTCCCATGCCTGCCCTACCTGCAATTCGGACTGCCCTACCAAACTACTCTCACAGGAGCTCTAGTCCCTGGAGGAGCACTGACCAATGGAAAAACATCGGTCTTTATGGCGACGAAAGCTTTACTAACTTCTTCCGCAGGCTGTCTTTCAGCCCAGATGGAGCTCTACTAGTAACACCTGCAGGTCAATTCGAAGACCCGGAAGTGGTGATTCTACCCACACCCTCCTCAGAAGAAGGTGGCACCCCTGCACGAGGTAGAACGAAAAGGTCGGAGGAACCTTCCGGTCCCGGAATTTCGGCCGACAAGTCAAATTCCTCATCTTGCGTTTACATCTATACCCGTGCCAATTTTGCACGTCCTCCCATCGCCACACTCCCAGGGCACAAGAAGGCTAGCGTTGCAGTCAGGTTCAGTCCTGTTCTGGTCGATTTGAGAGATGGTCTCTCCGGACGTGATGAAACAACCGGGAATGAAAGCGCTCCTAGGACGGGTGTTATAGGGAATGAACTGAACGAAATGAATGTGGATGTAGTCGGCGCTCTTCCGTCTTCATCGTTCTCTGATCGCGGAATGGGAATTACCGTTTTGTCAAATAATCAGAAAGAACGGGCTTCTTCTACGCAGATTGTGTCACCGAGCCCTCAACCTGCACTGGGAGATGCTTCTGTCCGGCCACCTACCCCGGCGGCATCGAAACCTAGCACTCCGATCCCTTATGGTTTACAAACTCCCATATTGACTGCAACGAATGTTTCCAGCTCTACCGGATCGATTTTTGCTCTTCCGTATAGGATGCTATTTGCGGTAGTAACCATGGACGCAGTGGTAATATATGATACTCAACAGTCAACACCTGTATGTATGTTGAGCAAACTTCATTATGATGAATTCACAGATGCAAGTTGGTGCGTGTTTTTACTCGGTTGCTCTTAAAATATCCATGATACTGATTACTTTGACCAGGTCCCCTGATGGACAAACACTCGTACTATCTTCTCGAGATGGATACTGTACTCTCGTAATATTTGACGAAATCTTTCCTGCATATCAGACTCAGCAACAAGCTTTGCAGCTTCAGTCTATCGCTCATCAACACTCAGTTCCTATAACTCCTGGGTCGTTACATATTCATGCACCATCTGCAAGTTCAAGGGCTGGAACACCCTCCGCTACACCAGTTTTTGGAAACGTCGGTTTACCTCCGATGCTCCCTCCGTCGCCGGCGCCTTCACAATCAAAACGACCTAGTGGAAGCGGTCCTTCTCTTACTACTTCAAGCAGCCAAGATTCTGAGTTGCTCACCTCTTTCACGTTCCCGCGACAGCAACAACCCGGCGACCCGCTAAAGAGGGAGAGGGAAGAGGCGGTCAGTGACTCAAACGAAAGCCGGGATGTGGGCCATGCTCCAGAGCGTCCGAAAAAGAAACGACGGGTAGCTTTAACCAGGGTAGGAGATGTGGGCTCGTAGTGACCGATCTCATTGTATACTGTTATGCTCTGTACCTATCTCTGGACTATATTTACAGTCTACTGTACATTTGCCACGACTCGATCAATATCATCATCTTATCTTATCTTACTCCCACCGTCACATAACTAGCAGCCACTCAGAATTTGTCAGCATCTTTTCGACGCCTTGACAATTTCGCGCTCTGCCCCGTCGATAACACAAGCAAAATGGTCAAAGGTGAATAGGTCGTCCTGTTGACATTCGTGGACAGAGCACTGACATTATATGCAGTCTACAAGCCAGGGAAGGTCGCCATCGTACTGCAAGGCAGGCAGGCGGGGAAGAAGGTTGTCGTAATCAAGCAGCTTGATGAAGGAACGAAAGATCGACCATATCCGCACGCAATCGTTGCCGGTATTGAGAGATACCCTCGCAAAGTCACACGTCGTATGGGTCAGAAGAAGCTCGCGACAAGGTCAAAAGTGAAACCTTTCATTAAGGTGTGTTTTCGAATTTACTCCTAATCATTTTCGCGCAACCCTACAACCCTTGTCGGACTAGGTGATCAACTACTCGCACCTCTTCCCAACACGTTATCAACTGGAGCTCGAGTCCTTGAAGGGCACAGTCTCAGCCGAAACCTTCAAAGAGCCTTCTCAGCGCGAAGACTCGAAGAAGGCCATCAAAAAGCAGTTGGAGGAGAGATATACTGCTGGAAAGAACAGGTGGTTCTTTACCGCTCTCCGGGTATGCTGTTTCCATACCATATTTGCCGTGACTGTTTCTCAACTTTGTCATCAGTTCTAGGAAGGTTTTGTTTTGCGTTGGAATATGATCTCCCTTGCCCATCCATGTACGCGTATATGCCACCACTGCACAATATGATGAATGCCCCATCTTCGAGAACTATGTGAACTGGTTGCTCTATGATAGCAATGTCTACTGGCATTTGCAGTGCATTCCCGTTCGTTCAAATGCCAGATAGTTCAAACAGAGTAATCTATTCATAGTTATGCAGCGGACCTCAACTTGACCCTAATGTTATTCATGAACTTAGGTGACCATTGATGTCACCATAGTTGACTAGAACCGAACCGTGCTGGAGTACATACTCAGTGCCAGCTTACTCGGCTTACTGCGTAAATTCTGTGAAAATGTTCTTCCCTGCTTGCCTCATGTAGCAACGACCTCTCAAATCCTGTCGAAGCCTTAATGTATGATGGCAACTTACATAAAAGCAGACTTTTCACTGAATCCTCTTGTTTTTTGTAGAATTCGAGGATGCATGCCCATAATAGGGAGACAGTGAGTAGAAGTGTGTGCTCAGCGCTCAGCTCTCAAGCCGGAAATCATATGCGCAGTCTCTGCTTCGTCACAAGGTAGTAGGTACAAAGTTTGCCATATTTCAAAAAAAAATTGTCATGTATTGGGTTTGCGTGCCAGAAACTAGGTGCGCAGTGCAATAGCAGGCAATAATGAATTCGACTCAAACGGACTGAAGAGAAAGGAGTGGGTGGGGCCAAATCGCAGTCACAAAAAAAACAATTCTATTACTTTTCGAGCGTCCCCAATAACGACAAGATTTACTAAAATACGTGGCACCTGAAATGAACGACAGGACCAAAGCAAGCACAGACAGACAAAAAGAAAAGACGTGGGTCAGTATAGCAGCGTTCGATAGAATGAACAAATATGATCTAAGTAGCTCAAAGAGTAACTAAAAAGACTGGTCAAATTTTGTTGCATGCGAAAGAAGAAAAAAACTCACTAGGGATACAGCCAATGGAAATCAAGCTGCTGCTGTTATCCTCACAACATACAGTTTGAGCAGAGCTGTAGTCCGGTCAATAGTTGAAGTTAAACAAGAGAGACAAAACAAACCAAGAGCTGGAGGAGGCACCGATAACAGTGATAGGACTGCAGTCTACACCAGCAAGCACGCCATCACCAAGCACGATTCCTAACAATCCTAGAAGTAACCCAATCACACTGTCATCGGCGGTCCCAACAGAATTGCAGCACTGAACAGGTCCAGTGGTGCATTGTCCAGGAGAGCTCGAGGGACCCGTCCGTTTGGCAGCTATGCAACATATCGGTCATAGGTTAACATACAAACACCCCTCCCAAAACGCACCGTATACGGGAGTACCACTTCGCTTCTGAGGAGGAAGAGGAGGAAGACCACGAGCCATACGCTCTCCATTGGTTTCCCGGAAAGGCGTCGCGGAGACAGAAGCGGCAACGAACACAAACACAAAAGCGAGGACAGTGGTGAACTTCATGTCTATGAGGCGACTGCAAGGATTCGGTGGTGGGGGATTCGAATGCTTGCTTCACACTATGATAGACATATTTATACAAACCTCCATTGTAGCCGCTCGAAAAATTCAACAACTGTCAATCTGCGCAAAGGTGATTCCGATACAATCACGGCAGAATGTCACTGTCATTGAGAAGTGTCTGGGGTCCATTACAGCACCTCCGTTATTCGAAGTCGGAGTCCAAAGTTGTTGGGAAATTCTTGGAAGACAATCTGCAAAATGGACATTGGAAGAAACCTTGAGAAGAACTGAGACACAACTGAGTGGTAATGCACCTACCAAATACTATACAAAGCGTGAAGGAATGGGTCTTCAGATTACTCGCTTTCAACGGCATTTACGACGGCTTGAAAGCAAAGAAGATTGAAGCTCGTAAGTTTGAATAGGTTTTAATGCACAATACATAAGGAAGTCTGATTCAATCAATGACGGCAGCGGGCAGAAACGCCGAATAAAAAAAGATAAAAGATCGCACCCCCCAAAAACAGGCGAACCAGGATAACAGAATTCTTGATTATGCTTCGTCCTTGCTTCCTGTCTTTTAGCACAATGATCGGATAGAATAAGTACAGAAAAGTAAGTCCAGAGGATATAGCAACTGCATATGTGCATGTCTAAAAATACGAGAACTTTTCGAAACTCGTTACAAAACCTCTGGGCCTTTCATAACATACATACGTATTTTCTAGAACGCGTGCCGAGAGCTGAAACACGCAGTTATCGAGATGTGAAGAAACGTACATACTTGATTTTGTGATGACTGCTTAATACTTCGATTGGGGTCCTGTTTTTCTGCATCATTTTTTACAATTTTACTCTTGGGTCTTGCGCCAGTGGTACCGAGGGATGTCTGCTTATGTCTATCTACGCCACACGGTGTGAGGTTCAGCAGGTTGAATGCAGTAAACTTGTTGCGGCTGAACATACGTAGTGGTTCTATGGTGGTTCCTGTGGATGAGTTCTTGTCAATCCTCCCAATGCCATGCTGGCGCCACAGCTTCGTACTATACTCGTACCTGTTCGTACCTTGCCTGTCGAATTTCTAGATAAGACATTGCAAGAGTTTTAAAGAATGGGACCAAACAGTCAAGGCATCGATTGGGATCGGGTCCAATGTTTAGTGGCAAGCGGCAATCTTCGACGATACAGGGAAACGGGGTATTAAGTCGTTGTCCGCACCTGGATACTAGCATCAAGTTTAGGTAGGTTTTTAAGTGAAGAACAGAGAACAGCCATTTTCATTGCTTACCTCTCAGCTTTATTTCTGGGGTGCATCAATGTCCAAGGCTGCTAAGGAAGATATGTTTGAGAGGACGGATCACACATAGTAAGCTCCAATGTATATTAATCGATGACATTGGTCCTGACAGCCAAGAGACGAACTACAGGGTTCAAGAAGATGGATCATATGACCACACTACCCCTCCTCATTCTCCCTAGTATCAGATTGTACAGTGGGATCCGTGAAATTGTGATTGCATTTTGAACACACGAAAAAGAGAATCATCCTCGTTTCTTTTCGCTTCGATTGATCTTGGAATAGGACCGCACTGATAACAAAATTAGACCGAAGTAAAAGTAATACCAGAAACAGAAGCTCACTCCTCATTCCCGCACCGCGGACATTCAACGTTGGAATGTGCCTAGAAATGACTTAAAAACAAGCTTCTCGGTCAATCGAAAGAGGAATACCAGGGTTGGATCGGAGCCAAGGTCTGTCGTTACTCCGACTTGTTCTCTTGGAATGACATTAGGACTGGTCAGCCCACCATAGATAACACTCTTACTTTGTGACAGTCAGAAGATCGTTCCTGTACACACATTTGTTTTCGCTTGCTTCTTCATATTGACATATACGACAGGCAAACACCATTATACGTCGGTGTGGATCAGCCTTGGGATACAGAAGGTTATTGCATTCTGAGCAGAATTGGAGAGATGCCTGGTACGGTTAGGTTGAGGATGGCGTATCAGATAGAGCAGTAAGATCTTTGTACCATAACTTGAGACTCAGTAAGCAGAATAGGAGGAAGTCGTGAGGAACTAGGGGAGGAGGGACGAGGGGATGTGGTGGTGGATGGAGAGAAGCTGACTAAGACTGCATCCCGTCGATTTTCTTATTGAAGTTGTATTCTCAGGCCACTCTTCGCCCTGCTTTATCTGTTACAGTAACTGTACATGTCTCAACGACTTGTGCATCTTGTATACATCCATGGATTCAGAGGTACTATATACTCTAGGTCATTGCGCGCCACGATAGTCATGTCAATTTAGGCGATGAAACGACTTTTCAGGCAAGCTTCAGAAGGATGCTATTTATCTCCCGGCCTGAACAGAAATTCCTAGGCGTTTCCTACTCACCTTCAGCAATATCTAACAGATCACATACCTACACGTCTCAATCTTAAAGTCCAATCAAGCCTTTACCCGACATACAAGAGCGTTAAACCCATATCCTCTGCCACCAAGACTTTCATCGAATGGTGAAGACATTTTATAACGCTCATCCAGTATGACTTTATAGCTTTTAGGCTTCGAACGCAGCCTCCTGGTCCAGTAATACTCCTTGCGCACTCTATGGGTGGACTTCTCGCTGCCGAAGCGGCCACAGACCCTTCTAATGTTCATAAACGCATCGTGGGCTTGATTGCCTTCGACTGTCCATATCTCGGGATGCATCCACACGTTGTCATCACTGGAATCGCCTCTCTGATACCCAAGAAGGCTGAAGGCAAGATGAAAACAGAGACGGAGCTCAACCCCAGCCCGAATGTACGAATCGTTGACCGTACTAAAGAAACGGAGAATTGGGATGACTCAGAGAAACAGGACGGTTCGTGTGCCCTTCCAACCGTGAAATCCGCCGGCTTCATATATTCAACACAGAATACTCTCCGTCACCATCACCTTCACAATTATCCTTGTCGACCTCAGCTACCAGCACATCCCATAATAAATCGGATTCTTTAATAAGCCGTACAATGAAATTCGTCTCTTCGCACTCCGATGATCCCCTTGTCCGCTGGACTCGAAAACATTCAAATGAGCCATTCTCCGCTGGAAAACGTTGGGTTGTGGAACATTTCCAATTCGGTTCATGCATGTTCGACCCAAGCGGATTGAAGGACAGGTATACGAACTTGGTTTCATCAAGGAGCCTCCTCTGGGTCAACTATTGGACGATGACGGCTCCAAGGTCAAGCAACGATGCTTCCCATAGCGCGGTTACGGAAAGTGACGGTCAACAGCTGTTGGATAATAACGACGAGGCACTGATTGGGGCTGGAATTGCGAACCCATCTGAAAATCCCTTGGGCTCAGTTCAATCATCTGTAGAGCCGTCAGCATCGTCTGGCAATAGCATGTTACTCGATAGTGTCCCCGAAGCGCCTGTAGCGCTAGGTCCGAAAACAAAGTCAGAGAACAAAGCTTATATGAAAGCCGCAGAGAAAGAGCTGAGAATGCAGCAAAAGGAACGAAAGAAGGAGATCCAAAAGAACCAGAAAGCAGCACAGAAAGAACGTGATACGCATGCTAAGGCCGCCACCAAGGATAAGGTTAAGGGAGAGCGACACTTTGTCGTCCTTCCGACAGGTCTTGGAGCAATACTTGGAGGCGGTGATCATTGGGAGCAGGTTGTGATTGGTGGCGTCGATGATGAAGTAGCAGCTCACTGTGGTCTATTCATTCCTGAACAGAATATAGATTATGCGAAACTAGTGGAACGAGTAGGACTACGGATTATAGAATGGTGTCATAAGGTATAGAAAGATGGCCTGCTTCCTGTAACTACTTACTGCTATCTACTGCCAGAATAAGTTAGACACTTCGCGGAACCACATCAATTAATGTCAGAAAAGAAAATTCTGTCGACTATTCTTGCCGCCTCGTCAATAGTTTGTGTTGGTGTCGGTGTACGTTGGGTTAGACCTTGGACCCTGTTACTGGGCGGCCACGGATAAGGACTAGGCAGTGGCGAAACAGCGCGCAATCCATTGACACCAAGGCCTTCCCTCAAGAATTCTTCTCGAGCTTGGATCAATTTCACCACCTTGTCCAACCCGATCCTCTCTGCTTCATTCAGCTGCAGAGGCTCTGTTCGCTTGCAGAATGAGATGTATGCTGGGCGTAGCCACTTGGTAATCCCATATTTTTCTGCCATCACGATCATATCAATTGCGGTCGGACGCTGAGAGACGTCACTGATCGCGGCAATCGCGTGCTCTCTGGCTCTGTTGAATTTGAGCGCAGATGCAGCTGCAAGCAAGTTGATCCATTCGGAGACTGGGACTGCATCAGCGCTGCTTCGATACATTCTACGGAGGCAGTCGTTATTTCATTTTCATCACTTTTCACTGCCTATTTCAGTTTACTCACCCATCATAGAAAAAATCTAGGAGGCTTTCAAATTCCTGATTTGAGACTCCATGTAGCTCGATTGGCTGACTCTGAGTTCCCTGAACCGTCGACAATGCGCCGCGGAGGAACAAAGAATCACGTTCAAGGAAATAACGATGAACTTTGTAAAGACGGCCGTGAACCTTCATACCTCAAGTTATGATTTCTTGCAACCACCCAAGCCAGAGGAGAATGCGCACCAGGAATGTTACAATTGGCATTGGATGGTCAAAATAATACCCGCCACTCAGCGACTCGAATTCCGTCGTCCTCGGGTTGTTGAAGGAAGGCAACGGTGAAGCTGTATTGTCCGCCGATTTGCGATTTCTCTCAAGGTTTGAGGGTGGCTCCAATGGCAGAACCAAAGTCGGAGCACCCACCACGCTCGAGAAATGAAATGATTTCGGACTGGCTGTACGACTCGCAAAGGCACGGTTTAAACCGAAGCTAGGAGTCGGCGAGCCTATATCGGAGAACATTGTGAATGGGATGTAAAAATCAATAAAGGTTGTTTTGGCTCAGGATACAGTAGAGCAGAGACCTTTAAAGTACTATTCCACTGGAAACATGAGGAATTAACGCGTCGGTGTGCATGGCTATTGTCGTGCAATTTACTTCCTGGAGGGCTGAAGATACGCAGTAGCATTAAAATGATCATCTATTTCTGTGGTTCAACTGCCCACGTTCCAGTTCTTGAATCGATTCAAATTTTACCTGCTCAGTGTACATATTGACATATCTATTAGTTATTTATACAGTCGACGACACAGATCAGAAAGAATCATCGTCCAATGAGAGTGAACAGTTCTAAGCTTCCACAAAAGCCCGATAGAGCACCAGATCCTGTCCTTCGAATTGAATACCCGTTTCTGCACCAACAAAAAATACATCGCCCCTCCCAATCTGCAAGGTATCCTGCCCTTTGTTCCATGACACCACACCCTTGCCCTCTGTGACCACCGTCAAACTTGGGCCTTTCAAAGGCGGATGGCTCTCCTTGAGCTGAATTTGGAGCTTCACTCCCACGACGGAAAATTCCGGGATCGGAGGATCGTACAGCGTCGATGCGGAAGAGGTGACAGAAGGAGGGAAAGTCGAAGGTTGAACACGATGTCTTGCAGCTTCTGCGGGTACGTAGGTCAGCCCCGCGACGAGATTGGGTATATCCCTTAGTTTTGGTGTTAACCCCGCACGAATAACATTATCCGAATTGGCCATACACTCGATGATGTCTGCGGAGAGGATCGTTCAACAGATCGCCGCAGTACACGTATGCGAGGCTTACCTCCAGAAACATAAGCGTGAGGTTCTCCTGCTCCTAGAAAAATGGCTTCTCCTGGCAAGAGTGTGATGTAGTTGAGGATGAACGCGCAAAACACGCCAATATCGCCAGGGAATTGGCTATTCAACCTGAGCACAAGCTCCTCGATACTGCCATCCTCCGGCGTAGGGGATCGATATCGATGAACCAAAGCATCGAGTTGACCCTTGACCAAGGTCTTTTCTGCGGTCATCAGAGAAGAGAAGAGGTCCTTCAAAGCGGCTTTGGCTTCAGGGCTACCGGAATCGGATCCGGAAGAGATTGAGAGGAAGTTTTCAGTTATCGTCTTTGGAACGAGAGCAGATAGCTCAGGCGTGATGAAGAGATGTTTAGCAATAGCTGAAAGAGGTTGGAAGCCGCATAAGGCACGGAATGGTGTTAGGGCAATGGCTAGCTCGGGCTTATGGTTATCGTCTGCATGCGCATTGTTCAACATTCAGATCTTGTAGAAAGCCAGCACATACCTTTGTATATATGAGGAAGCTGCGCATGTAGAGTTTCTGCAGTCTTCTTGTCGGGATGGGTCTGGATACTGAGTGCTTTTTCGATAGAAAGAACCTAAAGGTAGCATATTGTAGCTTTCGGCGATCGTGGAGTAAACACCTGGAACGCACCTTGAACAAGAAGGGGAGATTTCCCTCTTTCGCGTTAGGAAACTTCTCTGCAACGAAATTTCCGATAAGAGAAGGGTGCGACTTGAGATGGGCTGATAGAGTAGAACTTGACGGCGAGGGTAGATGCGACGGAGAAGTAGGATGGGTGCCCATCCAGAGCTGTTACTTCACCTATTGTTACACTTCCAGCGGTAGTATTGCAATTCTTACCTCCGCATACGGCTTGCTTTCGTTGAACGCGAAATCCGGATTGACATCAGAAGATGCGGCGAGTTGAGCCACTATAGATTTTGAACCGACTTTGCCCCAATCATATTGTTGCGTAGTTGGAACGATCTTAAATACTAAAGCCATGGCCAATGGAAAAGGTTTGAAGAGGTTTGACGCAATTACAATATGGTTCTGAGCAGAGTGCGACAGGGTGTACGTGACGCGATGGGGCGCATGTAGCCTCAGGAATACACGAAAAGTCCTTACACATGTTTATGCGAGACGTAGTACATATTAATTCCTCTAGGAGCCCAATTTGAATTTCAAGTATACCCAACATCTCCAACTGCAGGCCCTGGCTGATTTGGTCCTGCGTTTTTCCTAAATGTGGCCCTAACAAAACTTTCCGATGGCCACAGAAATCCATCCTTCAATTGATCTTTGGGCACCACTCTTGGCTCGACTTTCAGCGACAGCTTCCCTTGGCGAGTAATAATGACCGAATCATCGTAGTCTTCATATGCTACAAGTTTAGGACAACTTTGTGCCAAGGCGCGAATGTCGTTCTCGATGTCAATGGCGAGTTTCTCTTGTCCAGGTAGGTAATCCAAATACAGGCCAGTTCCTCGCATGTGCAATGTACGAAGCTCAGTCAATTTGGAAAGATACTTGGACCATGTTTCCTGAGTATTCCATATAGTCAGCATTTTGTAGTAAATTTCTTGTACGAACGAACCTTGGATGCTGCATCCTTCCGCTTAGTACCAACATCAATCCACCGTATTTGGGGCATCAGTTCCGCCAGGACCTCTAGATCCTTTGGTCCATCGGTCTCGTTCAGTGCCACATGTGTGATTTGTTTAGAAGATTCGAGCTTGGAGAAAAGCTCGTCCTTCCATGGGGCTGTAATCAGCTGTTCTGCTTCGTAAGTGTCTATTTCCGCGATTTCCTCGTCATCAGCGTATGCATCCTGTTTATCAACATCAAAGTAGTCAGACAGCTTGATAGTTTGCCGGACATCAATGCCGGTTAAACAGAACAGCGGGCGCAAAGATGACTCTGAGCCATCCAGGATCTGTCCAGCGTGAAATGGAGAGCAATTGAGATGCATGAGATTTGGTAAAGAGTCTGCGGAAACTGACAACTGCTCCCAGCGGCGCCCTGCCATCATCGGTGACAATGACAGGCTGACGATAGACGGATGGGCAGAAAGGAATTTGGACAGTGATTGGGGCGTGCAGGAAGCTCTTCGGAAAGTAATTTCGCGAAGACGTGTGAAAGTGACCGCGGAAAGTATTGAAGTGACATCGACTAACGCATCTGGATCGCGAAAAGAGAGATTGAATGCCTACAACAAATTGTGAGACATAGGATTTACGTATAGGTTAGCGAGCAATTGCACCTCTAGAGATTCCGCATTATTTTTGAGCAATTTAATCAACGAAGGCATGTATTTCAGGTCATCTTCAGCATCAAGTCCTGCCAGAAAACTGGTCTCCAGTTCTAGGGACGTGAGCTTAACGAAAGTCCAAAACTAAGGAACACTTTCATTCTAGTAACAGAATTAGATTTGGGATAACAGTACTTACCGTAGGAGATTCGAAAATGGAACGATAGTATCCTGAGTCTCCGACAAAATCACAGGCTTTGCGGTCAATAAATCTTAGAGAGGAAACTCCCAGATCCTTCAGTGCTGACCACAGCTCCTCATGAAGAACCGGCCCAGCATCATGTCTCCACGTGAAATGCTTCAATCCCTTCATTTTCCGCAAGGCATCAATCAAATCTCTTTCTACCATAGCTTGCTGGTCGGCTGTCTTCAGGTCTGCTCTTGGACCAGACGAGACTCCCAGCGGAAGAATTTCCGGTACGCTCAATTGCTCTGAAAGTCCTTTGAGTGTTGGTAGGATGACGAGCGAGGAAATTTGGGGAATTGCCCTTGAGCTCAAAGCTTTCCAGACAGTATAATTTGCAAGTTCACAGCGTATAGTGAAACTTTTTGAATTTGAGTGCGACATGGCTTGTGGAGGAGGTAGTGAGGAACCTTCTAAAGTCTTCTGTTGCTCTATTTATATGTCGCTTTCCGCTAAATCGTTGGGCCAGAGTAGAATCATAGCCTTTGCAATGAATGTGATTCCTCTCATCGTCAAAGATCGTATGTATGATGAAAAATGGAATAAATTGTGAGTGGCGGTGAGAAGTGATGATCTTGAATTGAATTCTAGCCGTGACGTCTTGGACCAGCTTTGACCTAGCGCCATCATCCAGACTTTCCTTATCATAATCATCGACGTACAATATGGTTGCATCTCGTCGCGGAAGCGGCAGCATAACGCTGCCCACTGGCCAAACGATGGCCATTCACACCAGAACACATGAGGAGGAGGACCTCCCTCATGCCACCAAGAAGTAGGTTTAGTTGTTCCAGCTCAATGGCTTCTTAGTATTCATCTGGCTCATTTCCAGGACGATGGCAGATCATTTGCGCAAATATGAGAGCTTGTTCGTCTTATCGTATGGTCTGCAATACGATCAGCTACTCACTCCAGATAAAGATTTACCTTGACACCTCAGAGAATGCGAATGATCGTCGAAGCATTTAAGGACAGCTTAGAACTTGGCTTACAAAAACCGAAACAGGTTGTGGTAAGTATTGAATCTCCTACTTTATGCGATTTAATGATACGATTAACTTAGCCCATGATTCCGACGTTCGTATTCGGATGGCCCACTGGTCAAGAATCTGGTGATTTTCTCGCATTGGATCTCGGTTCGTTCACAATTCGCTCATGTCAGAGTATCTTGACCAACATTCAGTTCACAGGTGGCACCAATCTCCGAGTTTGTCTCGTCACCCTCCAGGGGGAAGGGAAATTTGAAATGACCCAGACCAAGTACCGACTCACCGAAGAGCAGAAGCAAGATGAAGGCACCAAGCTTTTCGATTTCTGTGCGGAGTGCCTCAAAACGTTCATTGACACAAACTTCACGGACGAAGATGGGAATTCGCTCCTCAAGCCCGGCGAGTTATTGCCGCTCGGATTCACAGTGCGTGTGCGATATTTGTGTCTATATGGACTTCAACTGATCCGACACTCTCCTTATAGTTTTCCTATCCCTGTTATCAAACCCGAATCGACCATGGCGAACTAATTCGGTGGACCAAAGGATTCGGCGTAAAGAACACAGAAGGTCGGGACGTTGCGGAGATGTTCCGTCAGTCGATCGAGAAATATGTGTGTCGTGCTTCAGTCATTTATATCAGTATCTCAAACAACCCTCACCTAGGAACTTCCGGTTCAAATGACTGCACTCATTAACGACACTACTGGTACTCTCATCGCGTCCCACTACGTGAACCCCAAAACCAAGATTGCTGTTATCTTTGGCACTGGGTGTAATGCGGCGTACATGGAAGACGTCAAAAACATCGAGAAGATAAATGACCTCGGTATTAACGAGAAAGATCAGATGGCGATCAATTGCGAATGGGTGAGCGTACCTTCCTGACTAACATTAAATCTTGCGTTGAGCAATGGTAGGGGGCATTCGACTCGTTTGAGCATGAACATCTTCCAAGAACAAAATATGATATCATTGTCGATGAAACATCGAATAAGCCAGGCGAACAGGCATTCGAGGTGTGCATACGTTATATCATATTTCTATTCCAGTTCTCTAATAAGTAATGACTTTTCACAGAAATTAATCTCTGGACGATATCTCGGAGAAATTCTTCGCCTGGTGATTTGTGAGCTCATTGATGAGGGTGTTCTCTTCCTTGGGCAGGAGACTTACAAACTCGAAACGCCTTATGTTTTCGAGACTGCTTTTCTGTCACTAATGGAAAGGTCAGTGTATAATTTGTACCCCACTCTGCTTTCTCTCAACATTGTGCCTCGCAGTGACCCGACAGATGAATTATTAATGATCATTGGCATTTTCACGCACTTCTTCGCTGTTGAGACCACACTTGCAGAACGACAATTCTTCCGTGCCTTGGCAATGCTCATTGGAAGAAGAGCTGCCCGTTTGAGTGCCTGCGGTATCGCGGCAATTGTTGGAAAAATGGGTTATCTTGACGAAGGCTGCCTCGTTGGTGCTGATGGGTCGCTGTATAACGTGCGTTGAAAATTTGCACCTTCTATTCCCCCGCTAACGGTGATATGCAACAGAAATATCCAGGATTTGCCGATCGAGTACACGAAGGTCTCATCGATGTTTTCGGAGAAAAGGGGAAGTAAGTGCTTTTGATGCTACGATTATGTATTGATCCTGATGCACATCTCGTTTCCTAGTAACATAAAAACCGTTCATGCTGAGGATGGAAGTGGTGTTGGAAGCGCCATCATCGCAGGTCAGTTTTTACACTCCACTTTCTCGATAACAGTCCTCATGTTCCTTGTCGTCGTCGTCAGCTATGACTAAGGTCAGGAGAGATGCGGGCCTCTATCCAAATGTATAAAAATGGCTATCCTGATTCAGAATCGTTTTGTTGTGCTGGAAAGGATATCCTCTTATTTCATTTTTGTATACTATGTACGTAGTCACTTCGAACTATTCGTGAGAGAACGCTACATGTGACCGTTCCGAGTTTATGATTCTATACTAAGCGTTGTCTGAGTGTCTCTCTTTGATCCTAGTGCTACCTGCCCTTTATAGGCCGCCTCATCACTGGATAGCGAGTCATGGGTACTGTTCAGGGTGACGTTCAGGGAACGGCTCACCACAACAAATGAAAAACGGTCCGAGCTCATCATTTTCGGAATTACTTGCTTGAACCACAATGTCAGCGGTCCGCCTCAAATCATCCCCAAGAATAAATAGGAAGCATCGTAGACTGCGTAACGCTGCCACTCTTCTTCTTCCCTCCCCCTCAAAAAAGATTCTCAAAATGCGTTTGCATATCTTACTTTCCGTCTTGGTGTATTCGGCGGTATTGGAAGCAAATGTGCTGAAATCTAAACGAGTTACAGAGGCTTCTTGTGAATTGACTGCCTCTTCGAGTGACGACGCGCCCCAATTCCTTGCTGCTGCTGCAAGCTGTGACACAGTGATCATCCCGGCCGGGACCACGCTCAACATAGAGACCCGTCTGGACATGACCGGGTTGTCGAACCTCAATATTGTCAGTTTCACCCATATTCTGCAAGCTGCGATGCTGACCTTGTCTTGGTGCACATTAGGATCTCCAAGGAACAATAAGATTCAATCCTGATATTGATTATTGGTCTGGAGTATGGCTACCTCTGTGCACCACTTTAGTGATCCTTCGTCACTCATCCTCGATTCACAGAACGGCTTTCCCATTACATTCCAAGACCAGATAACTTTCTGGCTTTTGGGTGGTGAAAATATTGTGTTGAGCGGCGGAGGAACTCTTGATGGAGCAGGCCAAGTAAGCAGTCATTAAGTGTTAGACCAGAAAAATCAGCCTCTAATGCGTGACTTGTCGACGTCGCCCAGGCTTGGTATGATGCCTTGTGAGTGAGTCTTCAGCTTATCACGTCCATTATTCTGAACTATCTGAGCACAGCGCTTCCAATTCGTCGTTACTCCGCCCCATCATTTTAACGTTGAACGAAGCCACCAACGTTTTGGTCGAAAATATCCAGATGATAAACAGCCCTGAGTGGTTCAACCTTGTATGTTCTCAGAACATGTTCTATTAATGGTTCCTAATTGTGTCTGATCTGTGCGCACATTCAAGGTAAACGAATGCCAAAATGTGACCTTCAATAACATCACTATCACCGCGAAGTCTACGTCCGACAATTTTATCTCTAATACGGACGGTTGGGACATCTACCGCAGCGACATGGTGACCATAAAAAATTCTGTCATAAACAACGGCGACGACTGCGTTTCATTCAAGCCGAGTGAACATAGCACCATTCTCTGTTATGACATTTCACTGATTCACTAGTCAGACTCGACGAACATCCTTGTTTCGGACCTTAATTGCAATGGCTCTCAGTGAGATAATCCTTTATCTATTAGCTCCAGTGTATCTGAATATCTACTTCCCGTACTCCAGTGGAATCTCAGTTGGGTGTGTTCTATTGCTGATGATAACTATAAAATCTTTTTTATTGATATCTTTACAGGTCTCTGGGTCAATTTTCTGGCGTTTTCGACATTGTCCAAAACGTTACTGCCATGTAAGTGCAAAGAAGTAATTCGCATTGTCTATAGACCCTGATATAACAAACACACTTCGTTCAGAAACATACAAATGGCAAATGCAGAAAATGGCGCTAGGATCAAAGCGTTTGCTGGTGATGACGTTGGAAGCGGGACAGTACAAAATATTACCTTCCAAAACTTTGTAGTCAGTAATGTGGATAGTCCGGTTGTCATCGATCAGGTCAGTCTACGATTTTGTTTAATGAAATTACGTTTAATTTTTACACTGAACAGTGCTACGAAACGTCAGCAGATGACTGCGAAGAATTTCCTTCCAATGTCTTTATCCAGGATATATTTTTCAACAAGTACTTACGTTCATTTGGACTCGTCTTTGCAATATTTGATCTTTTTCCTGGATTTTAGCATCTCTGGTACAGGCTCAGGTTCTCAAGTCGCCTCGCTAGATTGTTCTCCTGGTAGTCGATGCACTGATATAAATGTCAATGGCTTTGACCTATCGTCGGTTTTCTTTCACTTTTTTACACGACCACTATACTGATTTGTTACCGCAGGGGCCCGGGGTCTGACGGAAAAACGACATACGAATGTCAGAACGTTGTCCTTACCGGTAACGCCGCTTCGCTTTTTGGGACCTGTACAACGACATGAAGACTTGGAAATCGGACCTAGCTCAACAGAGTGATGGAACGACTATGCAGTGTCATTGAGAAGAATTAAATCGAACGAACTGTAATTTTAAACATGCTATCCTCTCCTTTCACGGAAACAATACGTGCTATCTCGGAATTGCAATGCGCATAGACCGATCATGAATGTTGACGCACGTCAGATGAGGTTCATTACGGTGATTCCGACATTACTACGGTCCTTGAGCAATGTCAGTTTGATAGAAATAATACACCGAAAAAATGTTTAACAAGCGAAAAATACCAAGTTTAAGAAGATAAAGAACGTTGGGAAGGAGTGGTTGTTAGTTGGTCATAGGTCCCATTGGTATCAAAAAATTATGGCAATGAAAGGTGACAAAAGGAGGCAGCGAAGACGACAGCATAGGGAAAAAAACAGAACAAGGAATGTGGCAAGAGTGAAAAAGTGTCTGAAAATTCACTGCGAAAAAGCTACGTTCTCGCGCGACGCACACATGACCCCTCCTATAACCCAAAATACTAGAGATCCCCACCATCAATGGCATCCACAACATACAACACTTGTTGCGGTCTAACAAACAAACCCCTGCTTTCCACTCCACCATAACCCCCTTGGCCATTGTCACTCATAGAAGGACTGGCACTTCTCGCCATCATACCCATGCGCATCCTCTTGGATGAAGCCGTGCCATATCTCGACGTAGAATCCCCGCTCCATTGGTCCACACGGCGTTTCATTCCTTTGGAATATATGTAGGAAGAAGGGGTACCATCAACTCCCCGCCCAGGCCGCCGTCTTGAGCTTGCGCGATCATCCATATTATCACCCCACTCCTCTGCCGTGCCGCCACTACCACCATTACTAGGTCCCTTCGTTATATCGAAGTACCGTACACCCCGCCAGGTACCGTCATTCCACTGCCTTGAATCCTCCGTGTTACCCATCACGACGTCTTTATCCCTTCCTCTATCATCATTTACAGGCACCTCTACACCAACCCATGGTCCTAGCTCACCCTCAACCTCACCAATATATCTTGCAAACGCGCGAAAGCGTTTGCGTTTAGATGAAACGATGCAGGGGATGCCAATAGAGAGGGTTGCTCCAAGGTGAGTAGGATAGGGTGAGGTTTCGTCATCGGGTGGAGAAGATGGACCGGGATCAGGTACTGTTGAGGCAATTGATCCAGAAACAGAACTACGAGGCAATGGTGGAATGGAAGCAGTTTTTTTGTTGGAGGAATATTTTGATTTGGAACCGGAAGCGCGTTCGCCTTTGATCGTATCACTCGAACCTTTCTTCGATAGGGTCTTGCCTTTGGACGACGCCGTTCCTGCCCCTGATCCAGCAGCGACAAGAGTAGCCTTAGCTTGAGCACGCGCTTTATCGGCCGGAGATGTTCCTTTGTTACTTTTGACCGAAGTGGCAATAGATGTAACAGATGGCGGCCTTCTGGTTGAAGGCACTTTGCCGGTGGTCCGGCCAGTCGTGGTGCCTGCGGTGGCATTCGTCGCCGTGCTTCTCGTACTACGTGCGCTGCGTACACTGCCGGTGGAAGTAGCACTGACTGTCCGTTGACGTTGCCTAGGCGTACTGACGACACTACCAGAGGTAGGGGCGGTGTGGAAGTCACTTGTCCCACTTGTCCCTGAGGTCCCTGAGGCGGTGGAAGTACCACTCGTACTTGCACTAATGGGTCTTGGCATCGGCACTGGGGGGACCTGAAGTCCACCTGATTTCGTTTGCCTGCGAACTGTATACGTCGATACCTTCGATGATTTTGAAGCCGTGGAAACTGTAGACCGGGTAGAGAATGTCGAGCGCGTCGAAGCAGCTGATCTCGGTCGGGGTTGGGAGGCAGCTTGTTTAGCAGCCGCTGCTGCACGAGGTGACACGGAGCTTGTGGTACTAGATACAGTCCTTGTGCTTCTCACGCTAGAACGGGATGATGCAAGGGATGTGTTCGACGCAAGCCTTCTGCCTGTGCCAACCGGTGACAACGGTGTGCTTCTAAGGTTTCCTGACTTCTTAGCTAGCGAGGAGGAAACAGATGGTGAAGGGGAAACTACTCGAGAACGTGGAGGTGTTGATGATTTCATGCTGACATCTTCATCATCACCATCTTGTTCCTCTGCTTCATTGAGTGTTCCATCTTCATCCGCCTCAGGATGCTCAGATATGCTGACATCGGGGGTAGAATGCGGTGTCAATTTGGAATCTGGCCTGTCTCCTCCTCCTATGCTTGATGTCGCTTTCCCGGCCGTTGCAACTCTCCTCCTTCCGATTGTATTCGTACTTCCAACGGTGCTGACACTTCGAACTGAACTTGCACTAGATTTGAGCCCGCTACTTTTTTGAGGTAAATTCCGTGACAAGATCGACACTCGCATCGAGGGTGTGAGAGAGTTAGTCGAATGAATGGAGACACTGTCGGTATCAGAGCGTGGTTTAAGGCGATCCCGAGAAGGGGTGGAGGTGTGGTTGGCGGGGGGCAAAAGAAGATCGTCCAGAGGAACTTGAATGTCTAAAATAATTAATTTAAAAAAAAATGAGCCATTCAATCAAGAAGAACACAAACTTACAATCGGCGATCTCTTGCAAAGCCCATCCCTCCATTGAAGCGCCCTGCTTCCCCTCGATTCCAATGAACCCACCCGCTTCACGAACTTCTCTCCACCTCCCTTTGTCTCTGATCCACCTCAAAACCTCGATCCTCGCTTCCTCGACCTGTATCCTCACATGTGACGTCGGCGGTAGTAGTAACGCATTGTTTCCGCCAAACATGTCATCGGTGTCGTATATCGACTGGTATTGATTGCCAGAACTTTGAGAGGTGTTTGGGTCATGGGAGGCAGGGAGCAGGAGGATGTTGGATAATAGGGTTTGATAAACAAGAGGTGCGTTAGAAGGTTTGAGCCCTCGGAGAAGGGAAGCCAAGATGGCAGACACGCGATGAGCGTCTTCATATGCAGTGGACGGTGAAGGTCCCATTGGCTTGTGATTTGCGAAGGAGAGAGGGACAGGGACAGAAACTTCCGAAGCATTTGAGGGTGTGAGTGTTGGGGTGAGTGTGGATGGTGCTAAGGAAGAGACAATTGAGGCTAACTTACGATGCCCCTGTCTATCCGGCCACGAAGGAGGTTGATAGAAGGGTGAAGCACGCAGAAGAATGCCGTGCCATTCCGAGGGTTGGAAATCTTCTTCTTCCTCGCCGGTTACTGACGGAGGTGGTGTGAAGCATTCTGTGACACGATCTGCCAGACATTCGTCTATCGCTCCGCGCGCATGTAGGAGGTCCATGCGTACTGTGTCATGCCAATTTGGGTTTGAATTCCTACGAATCTCATCAACATCGTCTGTGTTCATCATCTTCTCCGCTGCTTTGACAGCTTTGGCTAGTTTGCCTCCTACTCCGAGAGCGCTTTCCACAGCGAAAAGCATACTCCAAACGTTTACGTTGACACCTTTCGATTTTTCATCCGTAGGAGGTATCATCCGCTTCTTGACTCCTTTCAAAACGCTTTCCCTCAAGCGTGCCGGTAGCCCGGCCCACTCAGACGTCACCCAGCCGTCTCCCAATAGTCCTACCAGGGCACGACGCGCTCCACGATCGAGGTATGGATCATTGATTTCCGGACGAACAGCAAATTCTAGGACACGTGGAGCTCGGCGGGCACACTGTCTGCATCGACATCCGCCAGTGTTTCCTCCCCATCTACCCTTTATCAGCGCCTCGTACTCGGGAAACTCTAGAAAGGCATGGAAAAGCCCGTGGCAAAGCTCCATGACGATTCTGCCCCGGATTTCGTCTAGGAGACGCGGGAGGTGAAGATGTGCGGGCAGGGATGAGAGGTATATATGCAGTGCAGTTGTAAGGTCGTAAGTCCGGTGAGAGAATGCCAGAGTACCAGTATAAAGGTATCCGAGGGTGAAATGAAGAGAGGCAGGGGTAAATGGCGGTGAAGGTAAGGTGAGGGTTTGAGGTGATGGGGTTGAAGATAATGAAGATGCCAATGGCAAAGATTTTAGTGGATTTGGTAGCAGCAGACTTCGAAAGTACGCGGACCGTGAAACCAGGATGAAACGGTGTGTACTGAATACTGCAGTTGTGTTTTCGTGCTCCTTGTTTCCACTTGAGCTAGTAGAGAAATTATCTGTTGGATTCACCATCAGCGAAATCTTGACATCGCTGTACAGCCTAGATCGCCACATGAACACCAAGTCCTTTCTAAGCTTATCAAGTCGAATTTCCTGTGCTTCTGCCTCTCCACCGCCAAGGGAGGCATCACCAGTAGAGTCAAATAAAAATTCAAATGCTTCCCCAAATCCTTGACCAGTGTACAAGTACTCGAGCTCATTGCTGAACAGCGCAGGGGTAATGGTTGTGTGTAAACGAGTAATGACGACACCGTCTTTGGTGGTCATCGTTGACGGTACTGGCGAGTTTCGAATGGAGGGTGAGGGAGACCGGGACAACTGAGAAACTTGAAGTAAACGTTCCTGCTCAAAACTTAAGGTGAGTGATAACGCAGAGGAGCCCGGTATTGGTGACTGTGATGGTGAAGGTGAGGTGGCCAGGTTGGGGCGAAATTGGAAATATCGCGATTGAAATGACGGCGGCGCTCTTGCGTAGATAATTGCTGCATTAAACAACATCAGTAACACTTGTATCATTACTATTAGTTGAACACACCTTTGTGCCCCCAAACTTCCTCTACAACCTCACTGCTACCTACTCCTCCCCCACCAACTTCCCACACTACATCTGCAAAAGATTCCTTTGCATTTCTGAACAGCCGAGCCAAGTCTTCCTGCCATGACTCGGTAGACAGATCGATAGCTTCTTGCAGCGACGGAGCGCGTGGTGCAGCGGGAGTCGATAATTTCACTATTGTTCTAGAGGCCATTATACTTTTGCTAAAGTAACAAATACGTTGAGTGAATAGATGAAAATATAGGTAGCGTTACAAGTTAGCTAGCCTTCAAATATCGCGGAAAGCAAGTTCATAACAACAAAGAGGTGCAAGTTGAGTAGATCCGAAGTAATCTGGACCAGCAATGATGGAAATTATTAGAGAAATGTCGGGTATTCTTAAGTTGAATCGAGCAATCTGAGTGTTGTTCGACTCGACGCTGCCGAGGCCTGGGCAATGGGTATCGTTGAGAAAGTTACGAGAACTAAAAGCTTCCGTGGGACGGCGTGGGTGCGGCTCTGATCACGTTACCCGACTACGTTCAAATTTCTCAAAGAACAAATTGAAATCACGTATGTATGTACACGCATGTACATTGTACGATTCAGATTGTAAAACAGCAGGATTCCAAGAATATGTAGATATTAGAAAAATGGACTAACATTCAAACTGGAGCGCAGCCTCTGGTTGACGACGCAAGGGTTCCAGTCTGGATGGAAATGGTCCATAAAAAGGTTCTATCGATATTCTTTTCAGCAGAAACTTGGTCTCTTCACTTTCTGCACTATCGATGCCCTTCATATGGGGGTCATCAGAAATTTTATTTGGGCTTTGTTTGTCTGCAGCATTCTTTTGGAAATGGAGTCAGCATCCAATCATTGAAATATGTAGAAATTCACCGGTGGGGCATGGTCATTGTTTGTGGCCGATAAGTTTGGACTACTCTTGGAATATACCAGCCGCGTCCCCAGTACCTCCAACTCACTATGTTTCTGAACATGTATATCCCAGCCACTGACCGCTGGCGTTCTCGAATGCAAATACATTGTCGTATGCCTTCTGCTCGTGTTATTAGGAGAATCTGTCGATATCTGGCCTGGACCAGTGTTTTCTGTCACCGTCATGGGCTCAAAGATCCGTCAGGTTACAATGCAGCTCTCAGAAGTTGAGAAATCACTACTCACTAACAGCAATGCCGAAGCTGGCGCTATTTCGGAAATTTCTGCCATAGTCTTAGCATGGTCTGGAGGTGCTGGTTCCAGCAGCGGGTTTCCGTGGTCGTGGTGATCATGGGTGCTTCTCAAATCCGATATCGAATTGCGTCTGGTGGGAGCTTCCAAATGAACGCAATATGTTTCCGAGTTCAAAGAAGAAGCTAAGGTTGACATCGAACGCCGCTTAATGTCTAAGGTTGGGTTCCCATTATTTTCGGCCTGGATTTTGGCGTCCATTCCAGATACAAAATTCGTATACGGTTGTTGGGTGTGTGGGGGGAGATTGTCGAAAAAAGCCTCGTCGATGGCAAGGCTGTCCCTGGCACAGTACATGGCGCTTTCTCGAAACCCACGTCCGGGAACGGCAAGGCGAGCATTGAGGGTTGCCACGAGACAGTTTGCATACCTGGTTTAGACTAAGTAAGTTGCGTGGTCGAGAACGATGTACTTCAATGACTTGCAGCTTTGGAAGGGTGAAAAACCTATCAAATGAATCATCATGGATGGTCTGATTGATAGGAGAGTAGAAACTCACAAGATAAAATGTACGAGACTATTTCTCCACACTAGAAAGAACAACAACTCCACGGCTGCCCCAATTGCAGTTATCATCCCACTGTCGATTGCGATGCTCATTACCCTTTCAACTCTTCCTCTTAACTGATCTGTTGTGCAATGCTTTTTCATTATCGTGTGTTGCTATTGCGCAAAATGCCAATGTAAATCATTTAGTCCACAACAAATGACAAAACGTACCAAATGAAGGATGGTAGTTGCAATGATAATGTCGCAAATGGAAGTACCGGCTAACCATGACTATAGGCCCACCATGTAACAGGGATGAGTTCGAGATGTACTGTTAAATAATCATGAGACTTACAACATTGATGAATAGTAATTTCGGATCCGTTATCGTGTCAGTGCCTGCTCCAAGAATTCCGATCCCGTTTTCAAGCACCTGATTGGTAATGTCAACATCGAATCGACATAGTCAACGAGGAGAAAATTGGCTATAAAACCTACACCAAATCCAGATATAGACACCATCACGCATTGGTAGGTTGAAATGATTATTACGACCACAATTATTCCCCAGTGACCGCCCAAGATGCGGATACGCCAGCAATAAAATGCATGAACCATGAAAGCAGCTTTAAATCAGCCAAAAATGTGGGTTGATTACGACGTCTGTACAATCTGGATGATAGCACTAAGTAAAACTTACCTAGCCCGGACAAGAGAGCCACAATTTTGAAGCCCCACAGGAAGATAGAGTAGGAAATGAACCCGTCTACAATGAGAGCCATGATAACAATCATGGTAGCAAATACGGTCGATAAAAATTCGACGAAAAAAACAGCAAACACTGCATAAGGTAAGGTGTTGGTTATTGTGGTTAACAAAACCATGGATTTACGATACTTGCCTGTAATTATTATCTGACGAGGATCCGTTCGGCGAAATGAGAGGTAGTATAAGACTGAGGCAGTCAAAATGATCAATGCTTGTTTGGCTGTTGTGAGCCGCCACGACGTACAGAGTTGAACAAGCAATATCCCACTCAAAAAGTAGCTGAGAATATAACCCAGAAACTGCATATTGACCGTTCATGGTAAATCTTTCGGCGTGACAATGAATTTTCTCACAAATGGAACATCCCTATGTAGAACACAATAGTCAATAAATGTGAAAAGAAGAATGAGACACGGATGGCGTACGTTAAGGCGGAAAATTTGTCAGGCGAAATGCTAGTGTCGTTACCTCCACCGCTTGCGTCGTCCATAGTAACGTGTTTGCGTTAAAACCTCTCGAATGCGCTCCGAAAATTCGAGTTTAGCCTATCGTAGACGTAGACTAGCACTAGCCAATTTGCAAAGATATCGATTTGCAAACTCGCTCCAATCTGGCAGTTTATGACTCGCAACTTCTCCAACACTAGATCTCGAACTTAACGAACAAAAAAGGAAGAACCAAGGTAGCGACTGCCACGGTTGAAGGTCCCAGACCGGAAGAGCAAATATAAGGCGGTTGGAATGGGCAAGGATTTACCAACCAAGAGTCAAGAAAATGCGACCGGCGCCAAACAGAAGAACGAAACGGTAGAAACAGAGGGGCAACGGTTTTGTGACGAGGAATCATAAACGCTGTCTCTTTTATCAAGCCGGCAAAGGTTGCTGATCACTATGGGCTACCGCATCTGTAACTAATGATCAATGAAGAGTTGCAGGTACAAAATCAAGATAAATCTCTGACAGATTATAGATCGCGAAATCATTCGAGGTGGCCCTATTTTTGAATCTGATTGGTGATACAGAGCTACACAGGACGGCACATACTAAAGTAATAGTTCAAACTGAGAGTCAAATGACTTTGAACGGTCCACTAGACTGTTCTTTATTGTTGAGGCATTGTAAAGCTGATAGTGCCAACCTCGAGACTTAAGGTTAATAAAAGGGGCCACGAGGAAGTCAAAATTTCATAGAGCGAACCAAGTATATGGATCTGACCACAGATCCGGAAGATACGGTTAGTATCGCCTCCATTGACGAAATTTGTATGAGAAACGTACATCCGGAGTTCATCCAATGGCAGGCGAACCCGAGAAGGAATCTTTGGCATACCACGCTGAGCAGTATCCGTCGACTTCTCATTGGTTTCCGAAAGGCGTCGTTATACTATGTTGAAATGGTGATTGTAACATGTACAGGTCAAACAGCGCGCACAGCGGCTGCTTGCGCTCAGGGGATTGCGGGCCACCATCCTTTACTAACGTATCAACCTCAATGAAATCATGAATACTATGTTGCACACCTCTTCAAAGCCTCCAGATTAATGATTTAAACTTCGAACCGTGGTGAAAGTGTACATTGCATTAACTTCAAGCGCGACAACCTTCTCCCAATCGCGGTCGGATATTCTTTGGAGGAGGAGAGGAGGAAGAACCGACACGGTCCCATTGAAGAACAGCCATGTGCCTGGGTAAATTCTCGGAACGAGTTTTAGGCTCAGCTGCACTCAGGCGTACTGAGGCTTATTCTGGAGTGCTGGGACGGAATTCAAGACCCAAAAGACTAGATAGCATGGACAGGAACATCCGCACGGCCCGTTATACTCTCTCCTGTTCTCAAGCTTTTTCGTACACTCATTCTCGTACCCGTGCTCTATCTATGAGAACTCTATTGATGAATACTCTATCTCATAGACTCTTTACTCTCTCGTACTCGTATTCTTGCTTGACTTTTTCTTGTTTCTCTCTCGTACTCGTACTCTTGCTTGTCTTCGTTTGGCACTCTCTCACTCGTGCGCGGTACGTCGGCAGTAGTCTACCTTCCTCTCTGCGGGTTGAGCTCGCTGTTGTTGTCCTACCGTAACCGGCTGTTCCGAGACGGGACCCCGTCTTCCGAGACGGTGCCGTGTATTAATCTATCTATCTATCAGGGTATTCACAATGACATATTTTCAAACAATCCAGGGCCCGTTTACACGGAGGATGGTGTCTGATGGTGTACATTGTCCGAAAAAAGCCCTTGACTAACTAAGCCTTACCGAAAATATACCCCAGAGGTCGATGTTTTTCCTCTCAAAGCTACAACCACCAGGACTAAAGCTTCATAGTTGATACAGAGTGGCAACCTGATTTCAGATAAACTGATTTCAGGTCAACTTCCCCTGGAACAAGGCGGGGTTGATCGAACCGCGAACCGGAAGCTGAAGTCTGAATGTACGCTGAGTCTGAGTCTTGAGAGTTCCTCGGAGAATCCCAGATACTTTTCGTCCAACCGGAGCACGAGGTGTCGTCAATCGTCGCTCTTAGTACGAGGTGAAAAGATTTAGCCTCCATAGGGGACACAAGTTTACGGCCGCAAACCAAACGCACAGAAATTTTCAGATTTGGGTCTAGAAGCAGCCGAAAAAAAGCAGCAATGGGGAACTTCAGCGGACATATCTGGAGATCATGAAATGTCGATGGTGCGACAGGTCGAACCAGTGTGGAACATTCACTGTGCTGGCAGCTGAAGGGAGGAACCTGGGAGGAACAGTCTGAGTCTGATCGTTGAAATCATTTTCGATATGTAATTGATTATTACGTACTCCTGAGATATTGATATAATGCCAATGGAGTTGCCACGCAACGTTGACCACTGCTTTTCCTGTGTGTGCGAGTGTGCCCCTTCGTCCATCGATACCCAGCAGCTCGAGTTGTTTATTTCTTCGGCTGTCTTCTAGAGCATTAACTTGCCTGGGCTTTCGATTTTCCTCTCCTCAGACGAAAATGCATCTCCCGATTCCCTGCAGCTCTCCCGTTGAAATCCCTAGTTTTTTGGGATTTCCTACGAAATATTCCTACCTATCTTCGACCTGCTCGCTATTTCTGCTATCCTTTATCGGACTAACAGTTGTAGCAGCTGTCGTCACATTCAAATTTTTCCTTCATCGAAAATCGAGAACGAAACTTTCCACGAATATAGCCCAGAAATCGGAGAAAGAGCTCATGCAGGCGCAGCGTCGGACATGGAGTTCTCTTCTCGCTGCATGGGATGGTGTCACTTGGCCTGTTAGCCTCACAGCTCCACCATCAACTGCTGTTGGAAGAGGCGTCGGACTCAACGGGGCTGTTCTGGGAGAGCAAACGTCACAACTTACGCGAAATGCACCTTCCTTGAATCAAACCCGTACGTGGCTTAGCCCCATAAACTCAAATGTCGTGATCATTAATGTGCTACAAAGTGCCGACAATTTACCAGTCGAAAGAACCAATATCAATGGCGAAAATGATCATGTCTCGCCATGTGAGTGCTTAATTCTTCCATCGTATATCCCGAGCGAGCCTCATGCATTCGGATACATGTTTACCAGACATTCCGCCGGCCCTCTAGTCCTGTCCAGAATCCACCTCAGGCTGGTTTGCGTCGTCCGGCCCCTCCACTGTCACCAGTGCATAGCTCGAAACCACAATCAATGGTTTGATAGCCGTTTTACTTTGATATTTATGAGTCAAGTGCTTGCTGTGCTCCATTCTAGAACCCGACATATGATACGAAAAGAAATTTACAAAACCTATTGCATTCCCAGCTACGCTACAATCGCCACGTATAACATTTATTGATATCTCACGTTTCGGACGGCCGACAGGAACTGTTCCCGCACCTATACTCCTTTTTATTCATCATGAGTCCCCCTCGTCGGTCGATCACACATACCTTCTTCCCCCCCTCCACATCGCATTTTCATCTTGCACCCCTTCATCCTTCTCCTGCGATATCCATCAATCAAATTATGCCATTCTTATCTTAACGGTGTTGATTTTCAGAAGACATTCGAACGTATTGGAATGCAGATGCTCATCATCTTATATGTATCTGGGTGGAATGTTTCAGAGGTACTTTTGCTTCGATTTTGTTCGTCTTATGTACATTATTTTTTGGATGCTTTTTGACACATATCGTTATCACATTTCTGCTGTTCCTTAAACTCGTCCCCACCACCATAATAAGCGTTGTCATATTTGGAGATATCAGTCAGGTTGCATGAACGTTAATAATCGCAAACGTCGGAGCCAATGTCGTGTTCTTCAGTGTGCATAAGAGTACCAGCATCTGAGAGATATAGAGCATGGGTGACATTATCCATTTCGATATAATCCATAGAGCTGAACGGTGGTATGCACGGGCCATGCGATATAGACTCCCCACCCAACATAGCGAGGAAGCCTGCTGTTTCCATAGATGTTATTGGGGGGGCTGAGGGTGAGTCTAGTACATGGAACCCATGCATAATGAACGAATTAATGGATAGAGGCGAGGAAATTGAAGAGTGCGTAACGTCTCCTTGTAATAAATTAGAAAGATCGTAGTTGGCAGTATTACTTGGACCAGCCTCAGGCATGCTCGATGGAAAGGTGGCAGATGAAAGCCACGCTGGGTAGGAAGATGATGGTGAGATAGAAGGTGAGGCTGATTCCAAAAAGAAGGCTGCATCGGGATATGAACTTGTGAATCCATCGAGGTTGAAATTCATTGTAGCGGAAGAGGGGGAAGTATTAGACAAGCTCGAGATATCTTTCTTATCTCCCTCGACGGAGGATATTAATGTAGACAGGTCGGGTTCTGTATTGACCTTCCTGTCCTGCTTTTCTACGTTCGATGACTCGATCATCTTTTTTTCGAGAACAGGACTTAATTGCATCGCAATCAAGCCCCTCAGAATATCAGCAATGTCCGAGGCGCACTTCCAGCTTCTGCCAATCTCCGCCAGGTATTGTACGCACAAGTCTACTCGACCGACGTACATATGCAAGTCTTTTTTGGCCACACGAAGACCTCTTGTCGCTTGCACTGCGAGCAGGATGTAGACGGTTCCCGCGGCGAAAACGATCTGAACGGGAGTTACAGGGACATAGCGCAGTGTATAAAGGGAACGGTATATCCCAAGAAGGTCCATAATGTTATCGGCTGCGCGTCTACAGAGCTGAATATCAAGTTTGAGAACAAGGGTAAGGTCGTTGAGCCACATTGAGCAATTACCTTGACATGGTCAATATCCCTTGAGGTCGTGTCTGAGCGCCTCCTACGATGGAAAAACGGCCGATGCAAAAGAATAAAGGTCCACCAGAATGATAAGTGCAACATGAGCTTATGAGGTGTGGAAGTATTCTTGTTCGCTTGCGTGATGTCAATCTCGATAGGCAATTTCCCTTTCCACGCATGCAGCTGAAGACTGGAAGGAAGAGTTAGAAAGTAGACCAGCACTAGGTTACCAACAACAACAACAACGTACTCAATACTGCTGATTTGTTCATTCTTGACCTCCCGCCGATGATTCGATACATGGAGGGAGTTTCTAGTTGCTAGAGCTCGTCATACATGAACTGGACATGTAAGGACGACTTACGAAACGCCCATAACTTTTCTTGCGATGTTCAAGAGTTCACAAGTAGCAGCAAAAGTGGTGGAAAGATAATTCGGTTGAGGAGCTATGTTCGCAGAAGGATGTTCCCAAGAAATTTGATCGAACTCCGCGTCAACATATGGGACTGGTATAGGGTTTCCTTCAGATGTTGTCAAGAGACTGAAGTCTCGACCAACGTAGAGACACCAACAGACTTCCTGAGTAAACGTAGTCCAGTACGCCCAATTTCGATCATACATATCATGTGTGGTAATGAGACCTGACTTGACCCAGGCGGAGCAGTCTACACTCAAGCCCACTACAGTAAGGATTGTAGATCAGATACACACTGTGCATGTACTTTGACGACTTACAGGCTTGACTGACTCGACTTCCGATTCCAAAGTATACGTAGCCCAAACCTTGCTCGCCGCTTGAAGAATGGAAACTACCGAGCATGGAAAGTGCATGTACAACGCTGACGTTCGGCTTCTGGACTTCCGATTCCATCAACCGTTTTGCTTCATCCGCAAACAGATTTCTAGCTTTGAAATTGCGAATCTGAGGATCATCCGAAAACCCAGTAGCAACGGCAAGAAGAGCATTATGGAGCATAGGAGAATAGTGGGATATTTTGGGCGGCGTTTGGGAGCGATGTACACCGAGGTAGCGATACATGTCGCGTAGAAAAAGGACAGGGACTATCCGCATGCACCAGGAAGTAAAGAACTTGAATAAAAGATCAAGGACCCTGTTGTGATATGTTGAGCATGAAGAAAGTAGGAAGTGAGTGTCAATACCACTCGCCTGTCATGTTCCTGTCGGGTCAAAGGTACTTGTGAAGGGAGATAACGCGACCAGTCAAAGAGAGGATCGTAATGGCTTGGGTCTGCTCCATCAACTAGAAGCATATATCGTTCACTGAGATTGATTTCTACATCGGGTATGATAGAAACATGTTTCGGCAAAGTGCAAAATGTATTTGCGAAACGGAAAGGTGCAGCATTCCCGTAAAACACCAGACCCCGTCCGTCCAGCTGAGATAAAAAGTTCACCTTGGGATGAATTTCGAAAGCAACCTCACTTACTGTGAGATTCTGTGCGGAAACACAGATCTCTGCCGTTATATCATCTCCATCTAAACTAAATTCTCCTTCGATTTCTTCATATTCCATCTTCTCATCTCCGTAATCCTTCGGTCGAAACTGCAGGTAAGATTGACCATCCTGATATGTACCACCATGTTCTCTTTGGCATCTTTCGAGCATAGATTCGAGGATATTGGCGTAACGTTCCAATGCATCAGTTCGTCTGCGCATGGCTTCAAAATGAGCTTCAGTACGGGGCTTTCGGGCGCTTTCTCCGGTCCAAGCACACTAGAAATAGAAAGTTCAGAAGGGGGACTTCGAGGGTTGGATAGATAAACACCTCTTCACGTCGTCCAGATGCTTCACAAGATCCACAGGAAGGTCTAACTTCATCGCATTTAATTTTTCTGATTGATTTGAATGAGCTACATCCAATTTATGAAGGCAAACATAGTCGTGCTTTCTCTTGCAAACACTGCATGCTCGCGAAGCATACGTCCCTTTCCCGCGTGTTCCTGCACTGGATGAAGTGCGTTTGACTGGCTGTACTTTAGTCATTGTCAGACCGAGAGAGTTGGGTCATGAGTGCAAGTCGTCTTCCTGCTTTCCGCCTATTTATGCATTCGGGAAAACTGGCTAGACCGAATGTTATTATGGAGTTGAGAGTTGGATGATTGATGGGATCGAAACCTGGGGCTGTCAAACCCTATTTCTCCAGAAAATACATAACCCTAGAAATGATCTCGAGTGAATAACTTTCAGCTTGTTTGACTTTCTTGCAGAATCACAATTGGAGAGTTGCATTTGTTACCAGGAATTTTCTGTTTCGCTGCGAACTGCAGAACGACATACGAACGTTCAATATCTGGCATGAAGCTACCTCAGGCTAGATCATACTAGCACTCCACTGACGTCTGACACAAACCAATGCAGGATTTAGATCTTCCCCCCTAAACAAACGATCGCCAAGGCCTGGTCCTTCGTTGTCGGACGTTCACAACTGTACAGCAGAAGTCACTTCTTCCTGATGGTCACGATGAAATTCGTTATGCTGGCAGTGTATTGAAAGAAAGAGACGAGATAATGAGTTCTAAGGATGGATGGGTAAGGTTTGTCATATGAATCAAATGAGTGAGTGAATAAGTACAATCCTCTATACACACGATGAACGGAGGAGGGAAAACGAACAGCTCAAAGGAATGTGGTATATTATTATTAGAGGGGACGTCCCCCCGTCCCCAGTTCAAGTAAGTAGACGAACGTATGAATGTAAGGTTCTGCGAAACAAAGAGGAAAGACGTAACAATAATGATAACATTTCATCGTGTAGGTACCCATATCTTCACCGACTTTGATATTAAGAAGGGTAAAGATTAGCTTGAAGCAACGAAGTACCGCTATTTTGACACTCACTTGGTCACTTCCAGTGGTAGCAATCACATTAACAAGCCTCGGTCCGGCATTAGGATCTTTATCCGAAGATTGACTCGCAGTCCCGACAACTTGCCTCCCCCAAGACATGGACGTAACAAACTGCACATGAGCTTCGATTTTGCGAGTGCAGCGTCCGGTTTTTAAATCCCAGATTCGAATGGTATGATCATCGGCTGCAGTGAGCATGTATTGCCCATTGGGATGGAAGACGATTGCGTGTACCCAATCGTCATGGCCATGCTATGTGAAAGAGAATAAGGGAGAGAGAGAAGAACAGCGCAAGCCGAACGCACCAACGTATGGAGACATTGTCCACTATTAACATCCCAGATCTTCACTGTCTTGTCTCTGGATGCGGTGACTGCAAACACAGGCCCTTGATTAGCCAATGCCTGGGCGCCTTGAGGAGCCTGAACATGTTTCATTGGTCAATTCAGGACATGTAAACAGAGGGGCAGAACATGATATGCGTTACCTTGACCGCGACCAGTTCGCGGATAGCAGCTATGGCATGAGGTGGGCAGAATTCTGCCGCCTCCACGTCGTTTTCATGACCCCGGAATTCTGCTTTCACATCCCCTGAAGAGAGCTCGACAACTTTTGAGGTCTAGAATCAATGAAAACATTTTAGGTGAGCAATTGTTTGATGTGAGCGGGAAGCAGCACATACATGATCCCCAGAAGCAGTGATTGCTAATCTCCCATCGTCTGACGGCACAGCACACCGTATCCAAGCATCATGAGGAGTTATGACTTTGATACAGTGACTGACGACAAAAGAGAATTGAGGACATTATATATGCAAATATTATGAATACCGACGTCGACGCGATATCCCATATCCTGAGGGTGTGGTCCCGACTTGAGCTAATGATCTTGTCGTCACCGGGAAGAAAACGAGCTGTAGAGATCGAATGCTCATGACCTCTTAAGGTCGCGAAATTTTGATAATCGTTCTCGACATTCCATAGCTTGATGAATAGATCGTACCCGCATGTAACTATGACATCGCATTTCGGGCGTTCAATTTCGATATAAGACGAACAACGACAGAGTCACTCACCGAGGGTAGTTCCAGTAGAATTGAACTGACAGTCCGAGACTCTCTTTGTATGACTCTTCAGCGTCCGCTCAAGTTCTCCTGAATCCCAATCCCAGACTTTGATCGTAAAATCGTCACTTGCAGTTGCCACGACTGAGTATATCGGATGAAAAGCAGCGGCGTTGACAGTCCCTCGATGACCTGTCAGTGTGTGTTTGGCGGAACTTGCTGTGGGTAGCCAATCAGTGTTGGACTGCTTTCCACTTGAGCCGTTTGGTATTGCCATATGCGAGCTGTCTTCTAGAGCTTGAGCAAGGCGAGTTTCGAGTTCCATTATCTGTAGAGAATATCGAAGAGATTATGAGGAAAATTTGTCTTGAACTGAATGATTTCATGATAATGACAAAAACGCGTGCGCACCTTCTTCTGCATCCTGATCACACTTGTCCACTTTTTAGCGAGCAGCCCACTCGTCTTGGCAGACGGATCGGGTTGAAAGTCGGCTAGCTGCACAAGCATTGAAAGAATCAGTCGAAGTACGGTGAACTTGAAAGTGGATTATTGGTTTACAGTCGGCAGTTCGCCCTTGAACTGGTCGTATGTCTTATGAAAGCCGTTGGTGTGGAGATAATCCAGCATCGCCTTGTGCCTCTAGATAAGTTAGATTGTGCGAAGAAGGTTGAGTAGAAGAGGATTTACAGATCATCCTGCTGCCTCTCTGAGAGGATTGAAGACATGATCAAAACAATAAAAGTGGTTGTGAAGCATGTTCAAATTTCTGAATTCGACCAAAGTCGCGCCAACATTTCGAAACTCCCACGTTGATATTTGGAATAACCATTTTGGTTACCATAAATTGCTTAATGGTTGCTCAATCGAGGAGGCAAAGTTGAAGTATGTACAGTATTTAGTATTGGAAGGTTCCAATAATCTCTTCACGAGTTTTGAGAGGAAACATCCTCTGTCGGATTCACCCAGCTCTTCATCCAAAAAACATCCTCGGACTCTATCTTGTTTATACCAACCAGAGGTTTGTGACAAAATCTTAGCGGAGATTTATCACATATGTATGCACGAGCTACTTCAAGGTCGAACCGTGGACGAATCAAATAGCCTGGAAGAAAATTGAAGTCATGACGAGCTCGGTTGCGACTGTCGAAGAAGAAATCCATACCTTAGGCGCAACAGCAGCAATCTTCCCCCATCCTTTCAACTTTAGATCGGCACTCACAACACCACCAATTCTTGTTCCCAGCATCTCTCTTTTATTATTCAAAAGTACTGCAGCATTATCATCAAACCGAATGTATCTCCCATCAGGTCTCTGTACTGGCTTTTTCGTGCGGACAATTACTGCACGCCGGACGTCTCCTCGACGAACCTTGACGGCGGTCAAAGAGGCTTGAGCAGCAGCGGATACGGGTCGAGCAGTCCTAACAACGCAGACGATTTCGTCGCCTACAGAACCCCAGCGGTTATTGACTTTGTTTTTGAGAACGTTAACACATTCTACGACAAGGGCGCCAGAGTTGTCTATGACCTGTTGTTTACGGAAAAGTCAGTAGAGGTGGGAAGAGATTAGAAAAGCTGAATGCCTGACATTGAGTGTGCTTTTGAGTCCAATCATTGACCTGTACCGAACTGGTACTTCGGAGTACTGAAGAGAGTTAGAGGCGTTTACCGCGGGAATTACCCGATTCCTGACTCTCACTTTGCCAGAGTCTCTCGACGGCCTTCGCGTTCACGAGCTTTCAATGTCTGTGCCTCCAAGACCATCCTTAACGCTCCAACAGCGACGCGTAAGGCTCATGCTCGCCACCTTTCCGATGATTGTGGTCACAGGATGTAAGGTTCTTTGCAGATTGCTAAATTACTCATGACAATAATTGGCATCCTGCGTAGATGTGCTGTACAAACGTCTTGTACTCGGCGAACCTCAGAAAAGATTTTCCAGACCGTCAGACTCTGCAACCGTGCCAGGCGTTCAGCGAGCAAAGATGGAGACCGAAAAGCCGAAAGAAGGATAGCAGGTCGGGGTTTTGAATACTCAATAGACGTTGACTGCTCTCAGACTCCCTGCAACTAAAACTGATATTCATAAGACCGGTTGTCTTGCAGAACACTGTAATATTATCATCTGAACTAAGGCTCGAGAGTTTGTACTAAGTTGTAGTGCCGTAAGTCTGCCGAGATTGAGTTCGCTAAGTATGCACCCAACCACATCTCCCTCAAAGGTCCGCATCTTTTCGAATTTCCCACTCATTATATTCAATATCGAGCTTGTATCTTCTCTTTCATTTAATAGGCTGCTTATGGTCGCACGTACGACTCCAAGCTCGTAACCCGCGAAATGCACCGACTTGGCACTGTTCCTTCTAGTTCGGCCTCCTTACCTAACCCTTCCATTCCTCAGGCCTCAACTTCTTCCTTATCATCGTCATCCAACGATCCCTGGGGTGTTCTACATGTAAATCTACTTCCATTGTTTAATGGAGAGCCGTTGAGGATACCAATGTGAGATGAGTTGTTGTTCGGTCAACAATCCATCTTATCCTGATCCTTGAATCACCTAGTGAAGACCTGAATAACCTTGTCAGGCGTCACATATCATCTGTCGTTTCGTCTACACCGTCTAAAGCTCTGTCGACATTGGAAAGCGACACCGCTGAACTGCTCTCTTCCGGCATGGTCACTTTGAACGCGAAGCTATCCGGTATCGAAGACGACAAACTCATCTCACGAGTCGTCGAGCTCTGGGGCTTTTTCTGGGATCAAGTCCTCACGTACGTGGAGGGCGTTTTACTTCCTCTCCAAATAGATCCCCTTCTATCATCGCTCTACCGTGGACCGAAACGCCCAAGCTCACCTTCCCGCCAAACATCTGGTAATAAACAATCCAAACCGTCATTATCTATATCATCTTCACTCGGAATGTCTTCCTATCACATCGATGTACGTACAGTAGCACTTTGCTCCTTCCGCGACAAAATCATTCTCCCCCTTTCGTCTCGCCTCTATGCCCGGCTGTCAGCCACCTCGAACATGAGCCTGAACAAGAATTCACATCAGGAGCCATTACAAGAGACACCTCCGCGTATGCATCAGATGCTCCTCGTACTCTCTGCACAGTCCCGACCGAGACCTCAGACGCTCTCGTTAGGCATTGCAGGCGGCAGCTCGAATGCATCAAATTTATCCACAGGCGAAGCCGCTATTGCAGACCTTCTCCGTGTTGTGCGCTCTGCTTCCCGCTTGCACTACCAGTCAACCTTCAATCGACCAAGTGGAGGACGTCCCATTCCCGGTTCGTCTGTCTCCTCCCGGCAATACCATCCGGGTATCAACAATCGCATGGGTATAAGTAGCGGCGTTGGTATAGGTGAAAATAGTGCACGAGCGCCGAACTTCTTGAGCGAAGGCGGTCCTGGTGATCGACGAGGTCGCGTCGCAGATAAAAAGCTCACCATCATTCAAGGGCGTCTGAATATCACTTCAACTTCTGGTGCCGATGAGAACCTCAACGGTGGTGACTTGGATACCCCTAGAAATAACGCGGCCATGGATATCGGAATGTTCGGATTTACGGAAATCGAGAGGCAGAGGGAGAGAGACTTTTTCTTGGATTCATTGAAGAGTCCAGATTTACCTCCTGGGACGCCTACTGGTAGCTCAACGACAGCCACGGTTACTGCTCCCCGTGCGAGTATAGGTGGTTGGGGACTTGGTGCCGGGAATGAGCCCGGTGAAGGAGGGGACGAGGACGAGCCGCTGGATTGGGATCAGGCGCAGGCTGTTGTGGAGCGTATGGTTGGTATGACTTCATCGCATCAAGAATCTAATGGGCAACCAGTATTGAGTGTGAATAGTAATAATTCGCATTTCCCTTCCGCTGGAAACAGTGTGAGTCCTGCACCTCCGGTCGCTCGACGAAGGATGACTTGAGTATTCTGTGCTGTTATCACTATGCATTTGCTTTGGTAGGATATGCATAGGATAGGATATAACTTATATATGTATAATGCATTGACACGTCCATAATATTGATACCTGATTGTCTCGATTGTGAATCACTCACTTCATATCCTATCCTATCCTATCCTAGATCATAGGTGCACTTACGGTTCCAATCGGAAACGCCTTATTATGAGCTTTTTGACTAACCTCTGCATTGAGGACCATGATTCTTTCTGCATGAATGTGACCACTGTATCCTGCCATTAAGATCGAGGTGCTGGAAAAATATCAGACTCAAGCCAGTAGCTTCGGACTTTGGAAACTGGCGCTCAAAGGTGTCAGCGAAAAGTCATTCCGCATATCGCTTCTCAGCAGCGGACCGGTTCGAGTCTAGCTAAAATATCCAAACTTTTGCACGTCTCTAAAATAAACAAAATCAATGTCTCTAACGATGTACTTATGTAGAGTAACCATCACGATCACAGTGGTACACAAGGATCGTGGCCAGCTAATGGTGCATGGCCGCGCAAACAATTCACGAAAGGCTACGCCAAGAGGCAATGAATCCAACGAACACGCTACAGAAGAAGAAAAATGAGTGTAGATTCAAATATTACCTACTGACAGTGAAATACGACATAGTATCATGAGCGCGCAACGAAGGTTAAGGTGAATTGTTCTTGCTCTAAAACTATGACCTAGCTTTGGCTTTGGCAGCGGCAAAATGAGTGTATTCCTTAAAAAATTGTTGAGAATATCCGTGTGGTGACTCCTCCCCCGTAGACGCAGAGCTCTCTTTGTTCCCCTCCTTATCCTCCCGCTACCACTCCTATCACTAAATCGGCCTCTCTATAGCTGGTGCTTATGTTCGGGTTCAGCTGGTACTACAGGCGAAACAGACGACGAAGCAGGAATGATTCTTGTCCCAGGTATTCTGGCTGGATTAAATGACCGATCACAGTCAGCGTAGGCCGCGCCTGCGCCGAATCCGGTTGATAGAGCGATGGGAAAGGTGCGTCCTGGTAATAGTGGAATTGAAGGAAGTGTTGTAAAATGGGTGAGCGATGAAGGAAAATCAGAGGGAGGGAAAATTCACGTTTAAACAGGATGACAGACGCGACGACCCCAACGCTGAATCCAACTCCTCTGAAAGCAGCTTGTTAATATGATACATAAGAGGAGAAGATGCGCAAAAAGTGGGGGTCGGTAGGTAACATATCACAATGGAAAGAGCGAGGGGGATGTAAAACGCACGTCTTTACAAGGAAGTCTGCCACTGAATGCGACAACCGACAGTGTGTCAGAAGGTAGGCGTATGTGAGTATGTTAGAACAGGCGTATGGAGGGTTGTAAGACGTTCCAATCGTGTTTTGGTGCGAGAGTTGAAAGGTGAAAAGGTAAAGAGTTTGTTGAACATCGATCCGATCAACATAGACAGGTTCGTCGACCAAGGTACAGTTGAATGTTTATAAAGTTGTCAAGTTGAGAGATATATGGGCGAATGGGTGTTTTGTTTCGTTCAATGATATGAGAAGGTGGTTGAGAAATTGGATGAAGATTTCCGTCCATGGAAACAGGGTTCAGAAGCGGTAAGAAGAATGAACATCCGAAAACTCCCGTCAGTGCGAGGCAAAATTGAAATTGGATAAACTTGTCTACGTACAACAGCGGTCGTACTAAATAATAACAATGAGAATAGTCATAGTAAGGAGAAAGCTCAGGAGTAGAGTACCTTTTGGCCTAGAATGTCTTCACTCGATACAGGTTTTGAGGAGGACATGATAGATGATGGGAAAGATGTAAAGTGACATCAACCGCAGTGACTGTCACTTCCTTGCTTCATTCTCTACCACTATGGCGAACCAATCGCCGATGATCTCAATCCCTCTCAAATCCACAGAGGAGGTCGACTGGACCACGCCTATCCGACATTTAATATCGCAATCCTATGGGGAAAGCCCGGACAATTACTCATCGGAATGCGCTTCACTACAACGTTGTCGACAAGATGCTGTTCGAGGAGCAGGCAGTGATTCCACGGCTAGGGACTTGCTTTACAAGTACTTTGGTCAATTGGAGCTTTTGGAGCTGAGGTTTGCGGAGATCCGAGTGACTTTTCCTTGGAAAGACGCGTTCACAGCGAAACTTACTACGCAGACAAGTATCGCATTCGAAAAGGCTTCAATTTTATTCCAAATTGCTTCTGTTCACTCCTCACTTGCTGCTTCACAAAGCCGCTCGGATCCAGAAGGAATCAAACGAGCATTCTACTACTTCCGTACCTGCGCCGGAATGCTGACATACATCAACGATAATTTTCTTCATGCTCCTTCAACGGATCTTAGCAGGGAAGTGATCAAATTCCTCGTCGCCTTGATATTGGCGCAAGCGACGGAAGTGTTTCTGGAGAAATGCACTGAAGAGAAGAAAGGTAGTGGGCTCGTCAGTAAAGTCGCAGCTCAGACGGCAGGCATGTATACTGCGCTCACGGAACAGGTAAAAGAATTTATGGGTAAGGGGATCTTTGATAGGAATTGGGTTATGCTGATACAAGTACGTCAAGTATCATTAAAGGGAATCTAATACTAATCATGATATCTCAGATAAAAGCAAAGTATCTGTCGTCTCTCGCCCAATATCACCGCTCCCTCGCTGATAAGGCCCTTTCCAAACACGGAGACGCCCTCACGCGTCTGACCCTCGCCGAAACCCTTGCCAAAGAATCCCAATACCTTGCTTCTTCCTTTAATCCAAGCGTATCGCCAACCTTACCCGCTGACGCTGCCTCCACTCTCTCGGATCGGCTTAAAGCCCACCTCTCACTCTGCACCAATGCCAAATCCACCGCCCAACACGAGAATGATCTCATTTACAATGCCGTCCTACCCAATCCCGACTCCTTACCCCAAATTGAAACAACTTCAGTGGCCTCTGTCGCTGCACCGATATCAATACAGGAAGTGTATGGTGCGCCCGAAGTGCAGAAGGTCATCGGGCAGGACATCTTCTTGAAATTAATACCACTGAGTGTGCATGAAAGCGCATCGGTCTACTCTGAGGAGAAGGCAAAACTGGTCAGAGGAGAAGTAGAAAGAGCGGACCTGGCTGAGAGTCAGGTAAGAAGCGCGATCGAGACCATGGGCGTTAAGGAAGGCGTAGCCAAGTTCAAGGCCATCTTAAAGGAAGCGGTAGATGATATTGATGATGATGTGGATGTAATTCCACCAAATGCTCGGAAATGGACCGACGAAATCGCATCCTTGGAATCCCGCGACCCCCTCACTTCACTACTCTCTCAATTGACCCAACGCAAATCCAACGTCCAGTCAACTCTTTCTCATATATCGTCCAACCTTTCCCAAGAATCTCACACTACTGAAACACTACGCGTGCAATACGGGGTTAAGTTTACTCAAGAGCCCAGTGCGTCTCTTACACGGGATATGAGGAGGGAGTTGAAGGAACTCCAGGATCATTCCGGCCAAGCCGAAGGAAGCGATAGGCAAGTCGAAATACTTTGGGACGGTGTAAGAGCCGATGTTGGGGTGTTGCTTGGTTGGGGAGGTGAAGGCGAGCTGGAGGAGTTGTTCAGACGCGCTATGGATGTTGTCAATGATCAAGGAACGCATGTTGCTCAAAGCTTACTTGATATAGATGAAGGGGTTAATAACGACGAAGAAGCTAATGAACGAGCCATAATCGCCGAATTAGTATCAGAGATCGATGAGAGATTTGGGAGGTTGAGTAAGATTTCTAGGGAAAGAGGGGAAGTATTGAAGGATCTAAAGGAGAAGGTGGGCTCAAGAGTTGAATGTTACCCGACTCGCAGTCTACAAACTAATCTATCATTCCTTCCAGATACAAACAGATGATGTATCCCACTTACTCCTTCTAAATCGCCGAAATACCGCAGTTGAACCGACACTCTTTGCAGCTGAACTAGAGAAATTTAGACCGTATCAACAACGCCTCGGTCAAACCGTCGCTCAGCAGGAGGTCGTACTTAGCGAAGTCGGGGCATTTTGGAAAAAGTTGCGTGAAATGAGTAGTGGGCGAAAAGCTTACAATAGGACTAGTGGAGGAGGCACCAGAGGTAAGCTCAATCATCATTCTTCGTATACCTTTATCTTGATCTATTTCGCTTCCCTCCTTCATAGGAAGCTTAGCGCGAAAATGGGAAGAACGAGAAAAACGAAAAAAAGATCTTCTTGTGCGATTCGGAAGAGCTAGGGATGTGTATATGGAAGTGAGAGATGGGATTACGTGAGTGGCTGTTCCGTTCTCGCTACATCCACTTAGTCTCTTATCTATGCGCCAGCAAAGGTCTCACGTTCTATACCGACCTCTCCCAACTTGCCTCTACACTCGAGTCGGCCGTGAAGGATTTCGTTGAGCGACGGACTAGGGAGAGGGAGGCGCTGGTTAGACAGTTAGAAGTGGAAAAGAGGCTTTCAAGTGGTGGTGCTATGTCAGTGAGTCAGCGAGGGAGCGGGCCTCCGCCTCTCCCGCCACCTCCACCGAGCTCAGCACCAGATAATTCTAATGATTTGAGCGCGTCGCTGGCTGGAATGAATATATCGAAACCACCCCCTCCTACGCCGTCTTTGTATGCTTCTTCGTATGCCTCTCAGCAGACCCCCAGCCAAACACAATGGAGGAATACGCCTACTCCTCCGGTATCTCAGAGTCCCCATCAACAACAGCAAACACAGTCATACATCCCACCATCTTCTTCTCAACCGCCTCCTCAACCGCCGTACTCTCCGTACTCCCAGCCATATTCGTCCTATGCATCCAGCCCCGCTATCGCAGCTTCTCCTCAGCAGCAACCACAACGTCAGCAATACGGAAATTTCCCTCCACCACCTTCATTACCGTCTCCGCCCCTTCTCGATCCGTACGCAAGTTTGGATATGTTAAACTCTATCTCTCCTCCTGCGCTCCCGCCGTCATCTCAGCCGCAGAGGCAACAAATATATGGCAATGGATTTCCTCCCCCTCCTCCAGGGCCTCAAGCCCCTCCGCAGCAGGGTTACAGCGGACAAGGGAGTTACGGAAGGTATAGTTCGCCACCGCCGCCACCACCTCCCTCCCATCAAGGATATGTAGGATACCAGTCTCCTCCTTCTCACCCTGCTCCGCCACCGCAACAACAGCAGGGCTATGGAGGGTATGGCTCACCACCCCCTACCCAACAGCAGCAGAAATCTTATCAGGGTTATCAAGGGTTTCCACCTCCCCCTCCTCAATCTCAACAACAGCAAAACTACCCGGGTTATCAGGATCCCAGGGGGTATAGCAGCTACGGGAGTGGTAGATAGACATTGACGGAATCCACTTGCGCTTACGATACATATATAATGGTAAAATAACCGTGAAGTGTCTACAGATTGTCACTTGTGGGGGAGTCCTGTCTTTTTGCGAGCGAGAATATCACGTATCCTGGGGCCTGGTATTATACGTAAGGAAAAGGTACTGCAATCAATACTCTCTACTTAGTTGATGGTGCAAGGCTGAAACCATATTACTCGATTTCCTCCAGATACATAGCAGTTTACTCACGCTTTTGGGACCACACCTTCGGGTGGCGCCGTGTAGTTCGTTTGGATTTTTCGAATTTGCAAAACTAGCAGAGAATCCTGAGAGAACCTGACCTAACCTATGCTTATCTTAACCAACAATTACTCCAGTGACATCTGCAAACCAAGCCCGTTGATCCTTGGGCGATGCCCAATCGGGCTTATTACCTGTATACAAGTTTAGCAGACACCAATAGAAACAGAGCGCAAGTTATTGAAATTGAAGTAGATGTTCAAGCAAAGCTGTAGGGAGATATCAACAGACAGACTTACCCCCAAAAAATGTCTGAAAGTGCATTCCTTTGAGTCCGCTCTTCTCAGAATTTCGAAAGCTCAAGCCAGTGATAGAGATGACCGATGCTCCGTCGATCCAAAGTTCGATTTCGCCTACATACCAACACCTCAGGAAATAGTTCCAATGGAAACTGGGGGGAGTCTACGAAAAAAAAGAGACTTACCGTCATCGACCCCTACGGCATTGAGCTTCACTCGGATTGCGATACTTATCCATCGTCCAACCGGGATGAAAAAAGCTCCACGACCAACCGAGAATCCAAAATCCGGGTTTTCAAGTGAGAGGGGCGGGACGTTTGACAGACGTTTCTTGTTTTCTGCGGTCAATGGTAGATAAATGTAGAGTTCTCCTGCGCCTTTGGATCTAAACCGCGACAATTTCTTCAGTGACAATCGAATGAGGAGAATCGCGAAAGTACCTCCACATAATTCGAACATCGAAGCAAGACTCTCTACCATCTTTCCGACCTCCGCTACACCCATACGCAAGGTTATCGATACCGCCAAATACTCCCGGTAGCTTACCCCCTTTGGCCCACTCCCAATCGCTCTGAAGCATCATACGATAACTCATAAGAATCTCTTTTGCTCCCGTACCATCTGAAGAGCTAAGCAACCCATCTGAGAACTCCTTCGGCCCAGACAAGTAGAATCCGAACCCGCCAGGTATCTCAGCAGAAGGATTGATACTTCCTTTTGGATAGAATGCTTCCCAGGCAAGTGGCGGCGGAGGTAGGCAGACACAATTAGACTCATATTCACTATCATTGATACCGTGGTCTATTGGATTCGGGGGCGAAACCAATGGATGAGCTGTGCGAGAGGAAATCTTGTGGACCCCGATAAATTCATCGATCAGATCGACAATAGCAAGAGAAGGGTTGGAGGAAATTGATAAAGTGCTGGTGGTAAATCCGCATTGGAAGTAAGGGATAGGTACTAAAGGATGGTAACTTGAAAGCGTTGATTCTAATGCTTGAGAAGACATTGTTTGGAAATCAAACAGTCGGGCCGGACACCCGCCTCGGACAACTGCTTTTGACGAGGAAAATATTCATGGGTGCATACAGATACATGATACATCAGAATCATCTATCCTAGGAAATTAGGATCCCTCATCTCGAGGAAATGCATCACAGTGCTTATTTAATTGAGCTTGAATTGTCCTCTCTTACCGGGTTCAACACACCCTCATATTCGTATACCCTCGTTCAACCTCGTTCATCTACATCATGAAACCAAGGATGATTTAACGGGTCCACAGCTTTAGCACGTTCCTGTGGACGCAGCCTCAGCATCGATCTGAGCATGTCAGCAGTATGCGTAATTTCCGATGGTTCGATCCTTGAGTGAAGGATATCCTTTAGTGTGACAGGATAGTATGTTGTTTCGAGACGTATAGTACCTGAATTTTGAATTATAAATGACAATTAAAGGTAAGATTATGATCATATAGGTACATAGTCGTTTTGCATAACGCACCATCATCATGAAACCATTTGCAACCATTCGTACCCGATTTTGCAACGTCTCTTGGAAATTCGCCACAAATTTCGATGATTTGAATCAGGTGCGACTCTTCTGGTGTAAGGCCTAGCTCGAGGGTTTGGAAGAACGGATCGATCAAGCTTTCGCCGGTGATGAGTTCATATAGCTATGAATGAGTGAAAGACTATGGGCACCAATGGTCTTCAAAAATCACAAAAAGCAACATACGACGCAAGCTAGAGTCCATATGTCCGCACTGATTCCTTGAGGAGCATCCAGAAGCGCTTCTGGAGGGCGCATACCAAAACTATCACAGAAGGGATGATGTCGAGGTCTATCTGATATCTTGGTGAACGACAATTGTCAGAAAAAGCATAAAGAGACTATGCACCCACCGACCTCTGGATAACATAGTCTGAATACAATCGGTTTCAAAGCGAGCGTGGAACTAGGAGCAACAGGAACGACCACTGTGTCCATGTTGGAAGGGATTGGGTGCGTTTCAGTATGCGACATTTCGGAAGACTGAGGCATTGTATGCTGGGATTGTGCATCAACGTTGTAAAACTGAGATATCAACATTTTCATGTCTTGTGGGGATACCAGGATGCAGTCCTGACTGAGGTCTTTATAGGTAATTCGTCACAAAATAGACAAGATCGTTAAAATTTGCATGCATACCACCGTGAGCCTTTCCCCTCGACTCATGTAAATTTGCTAATCCTCGAAGTACATCCCTCGCAATCCATTTAGCAAGGTGGAGTGGAAGTTTATCACCTATATGTGCACATAGATCCCCAACGGAAGCATATCGTTCACTAGGATTCTGCGAGTCCCAAACATGACCCGGAATGTAAACTTCGGGTCGAGGAGACATCGGCTCAGACCGACTATCATTGCTGCTGCAAGCGCTTTGTATTCTCCGGCAGCGTTTCGTAGTGAATCTCCAGGCGAAGGTTTTCAGAATTTTTTTCAGTCTGCGAGAGATGGTTTTAGAGGTCGGTGTAGCTGGCATAGGTTATACGGATGTCACGAAAGAAAGGATGGATATGAGAATGATGAGGAATGATAAAATGCCAAGCAATGTTGTTGAGAAAGGAGGGAAAGGATACTAGACCGGTCAGCTTTTAAGTATTCACCGGAGTTGATAAGATCGAAGCACGATTACCTACTCGAGCCAGCTACAGCTCTTCAATACGTGAGGCACTGTATGAGTAAATGAGTCAATTCAAAACGCCGAAATCTTGATCCCTGCTTCTGAAAGTTCATCTCGGAACGAACGAGTTAATCCTGGGACTGAGTCGAAAGGATCCCAGCCTGAAGTTTTCTACTTGTAACCTCTTGTAGTCCATTTGTGGGGACGCGGTACCGGTAGCAGCCAGAAAGTGGAAGTTGGAATGTATGTATGTAGACTGAGCTGGGGAAAACAGACCGCTGATTCTTTGTGTTTGCCATTTCGCAATTGGGGAAGGAAGCTATGTACTTATGTACGAAGGTATGAAGCGAAAGACGGCAGAAACCAAGATCGAAGAAACGAATCGAGTTCAGAATGTTGTAAAGGCTGTGAGGATGGGCGTCCTTGTTCTACTTCTATTAGGCAGAGACTTCCAGTTTTCAAAAATCGGCAGACCGTGGGCAGATTTTGTTAGCCTTTCTATTTCGTCAGCTAAGTTGTAGAAGAGTGTGGCACTGCATGCAAATCAACATAAATAACTGCCTGAAATGTTGAATTGATGATAAATCAATAGGAATTTTTTTATCTATGAATTTTAACAATTTTGTTAATTTTGTGTTGAACTTATAGTGAATGCAATTTTTTTGGAATCCATAACTCTAGTATGAAAAGCGATTTTCTGTATGGAAAAAATAGAGATTTGATGATAAACTAACATAAGTATTTTTGTGATTATACTGCACTTTTGATAACATAATATTGGTGTAACAAAATCTCATAAAATAAAATCAGCACAAATCATAAAACTTATGTTGATGTTCTAGAAACATTATGCAAAAAGAATGCAATATATATGTAATGTATACCATAACTTTGAATGTGAAAATAGTGAAATTATGGTAAAAAATCAAGATTTCTCTTCAATGACATTATTGGGTTATAGTGAAAAAATGTTATACTTGTGTTAATGAAGTATAAGATTTCTTGAATATAACTGCAACCTGGTTACTCTAAGGATTGGGTAAACTTATGTTAACATAGTATAAATACACAGTTTCTTATTATGGATCAACATTTAGGTTGTGTTACTAAAAATAGTGAAATGCAAATAGGATTAGAGTAAAAACATGAATTTATGGAGAAAATATGTTGATTATACACAAATTACATGATTGATTGATGGTAAAATACACTGTATAAGTTTAAAGACACATATATGGAGTCACAATAACATTACAATGAATTATTGAAAGAGTTATGCAAAGTACAACAACACAATGATTACAAAACATTAGTATGAGCTTACAAGGGTTAAATAAAACTTAGGTTAATAAATAACACTTCATTCCTGGGGATTCTGGGAGTGGTGGTGAAGCTGGGTAGAAACTGGTACTCAATCCAAATAGACATCTTCTTTTGGTTGAGCAAGACTGCAACAATATCTGGGATATGGTCAAAAATAATGAAGGAGAACAATTGGTCATAAGCAAGTATGACCATGTCAAAACAACAACACTGTAATGATATCCAGTGCACAAGTGGCACACAGCGCAATGCCTGCAACTGCTGGAGATGCAAGTAGCTTAGGGAACTCAGAGGAGATCTTGGTTCCATTCGCTTTATGATTCTTAGTGACTTTGTGGATGGTGGTGAAGCTCATAGGTGGTCGACAGTGGTCAGAAACAGTGTAGGATATGCCATGTTACAAGTGGCACACTGCACCATGCCTGCAACTGCTGGAGATTTGAGATGCAGGTGGCACAAAACGGATTTTGATTCCTAGTGACTTTGTGGATGGTGGTGAAGCTCGTAGGTGGTCAACAGTGGTTGGAAACAGTGTAGGATATGCCATGTTACAAGTGGCACACTGCACCATGCCTGCAACTGCTGGAGATTTGAGATGCAGGTGGCACAAAACGGATTTTGATTCCTAGTGGCTTTGTGGATGGTGGTGAAGCTCGTAGGTGGTCGACAGTGGTTGGAAATAGTGTAGGATACACCATGTCACAAGTGGCACACTGCACCATGCCTGCGACTGCTGGACATTTGAGATGCAAGTGGCACAAAACGGATTTTGATTCCTAGTGACTTTGTGGATGGTGGTGAAGCTCGTAGGTGGTCGATGACACGCCTAAATTTTGGCTAGACGTCTATGCTGTGAATTGTGACATTTTCACGTATAGATTCATATCAAGAGGACTGTAATTGAGACCCAGATTGACAGTCAAAGTTAATACTGAATCAGTCTAATAAGTTGAAGGGACCATATACCCATACTACCACAAGTTGGTTAGTTTACCCATCCCCGATACTACCTACGGATAGCAGTCTACCTGTTTGTCAAGCAGGATTATACCAGACTCGGACTACATCCGAAGGATGACCATTCACGTATGACATACCAAGGGTATTCTTATTGGACCTTACACTGGCAGAAGTTTGGAAGAACCTACTCAAGTGACCATGAACCGAGGATTGACTCGAAATGACTTTCTAGAACTCAGGAATCATCAAATACTCCTTCTAGAACGAGATCATGCATTAATCTAAAAGACTGCGATTTAGTCTAATAGACCAATCAAGTTGCATGGTTGAGGAAAATGACTAGAGGAACGATCGAAGTACTGCGAGGCTCCGAAGACATATCAAATGAATGTCAAAGGAGTCCTGACGTAGAAAATAATGAAGAATACAATTAAATGAATACTATGCTTAACTCCCTTGATAGAGTATAGGCACAATGGGTGTCTATTGAAAGAGAGAAGCAATTAGTTTAATCCAGATGAATCAGATTGATAGGATTAGAATCGAGGAGAGCTGATTTGCCTCCGGACGAGGTGACAAACGATCAAAGTAAGTGTTGAACCGTATTAACGGTTGAGCACCATTCGAGTCATTCTCCAAAACAATTAAATTAAATGAATAACGAAGTACCTACCTATGTTTGGAAGTATACTTGAATCTTGGAACCAGTTATGGACCAAATAAGGACATGTAGATTCAAATTAAATGGTATCTGACCGAGTGTAGAAGTTTCCTTGCGGTTCCGAATGTTTATTGTATTAAATTAATTGTACTGAGCGACTCTATATTCTGTATGTATAAATAGCGATCCGATGTATCTGGAATACAAGTGATTTTGGGACGACGTTGCAGTGCTAATCCGTAAAAAGGAAAGACACACTCCCGCCAGACTGAAGCCTCTTCGCTAGCAGCCATTCGGGCCCGGCACTTGTGAGTATAGGAACGTCGTGTTCTGCTCCTTGTGACTGCGAGAAGTATATCCAGTCGTTGGGTATTCTTCGAACTTAAGATCAGTCGTTGGTCTTAAGGGCAAATCACGCTGTGTGGTTGTGCCAGCACATAGTTCTAGCCCTCCGTAGGGGTCTGTGTGTCTCGGTTTTAATTTACTTTGATTCAAAAACCCCAATTCTTGATATACCCAAATCAATACAAACCAAAGCACGAATCGTGCTGAATCTACCTTAATCAAAGGAATATATCGAACCCTTAGAACGATTCAAATTGATTGATCAAAGCTTCGTACTTAGCTCTCAAAGCTTTGCGGAACCTTTGCCAACGCTACCCCTTGCTATTAAATAAATTTGATAGCAGTGAACTCGCATATTGTGTATTAGATTGGTTGGTTGGAGTGCCCATTAGATTCCTTCCTTTCTCTTTCACACAAAAACGAGGCAAGCTCGTTATCTGGAGCCCACCGCGAGGGGTGGTTTTGAAGCTACAATTAGCTTGATAAATTAAATTGAACGTTTGTTTGGATTATATTCGATTATTTGGTAGAAGTGTGTTGATCTTTGTGATACCATTTCTGTGAACTGTCAACATTAGTTCATCAGGAAAACCGCGTACTTCGAAGAATTCGGAGAAAGCAGGAGTATTGACACCGGAAGAATATCGTAAAGCAGGAGTTGTATTTGGGAGATCTACGTTCGGCACATCAGCTCGAACATCCCTATTAAACCCTACGAACGAATCCAGTCGTCCATCCTCTTCTCAAATACCGACAGAAGCATCGCGTGGAAGTTCTGTTTCTAGAGGAACAGGATCATCTATATCTCGAGGAAGACTAACATCTTTACCGAGGAATTTGAAGAAATCTAGTCTCGATCCGAAAAGGAAGAGAAAAGAAATTAATCCGATTGATATTGAAGAAGATATAATTGAATTGATTGCTCCAGAGTCAATTTCAATATCTTCTACATCGATCGAATCAACTAGATTGATAGATACGTTAAATCAGACTATCTCTCAAGCAAGTAATACGATTGAACCAGTCAAAATGACTACCAATAATTATGGAATGCCTGCGTTGTCAGCCGAAGCTAAGGCTGAGATTGATAAAGCCAGTGCGAAACTTCCAAGAAAGTATAAGACCGCACCATTGTTTGATATAACTGACCCAAGTCAAATGATACCATGGTTCGAAGCTACTGAAAGCATATTTGAGCATGGAGGAATTACATCTGACGAGGCTAAAGTGAGATTAGCTTTAGAATGGACGTCTTATAAAACGAGACAAGCATTAAGAGTCTTTGATTCGGTAAAGACCCCGAATTGGGATCAATTTAAAAAGGATCTAAAGAATATGTTTCCGCAATCTGTAGGAGACGAAAGAGGATCTAGATTATTGCTTGAACAATTAGTCCATCAATTTAATCCAATTGATGCAGGGGAACAGGAGAAGATGAGAATCTTCAGACTCCTCTTCGACGCTGAGATGAAAAAGCTGATGGACGAACCGAAAATGATCACAAATAGTGATGCAGTAAGATTGTTCTTGGCACCTATGACTCCCGAAGTAAGGAGAGGCGTGTTAGAAACAGTTGTGAAAGATGTATCAGTTACTTCTATGTCAGATAGACGAAAGGAGGACCCTTTCAAGATTGACGAAGTAATGAATGCGGCCGAGAAGTATATGATTGGGAGTTCATTTGATAACTACTATCAAACACTTTCCATTGCTTCGTCGAGCCCACCAATTAATAACCCTAATTCATTTAGTAGGGGACACATTAATTTGCCGTTTGCTGCAGACGTTCCCAAGACAGATAGAAACTATCTTCAAGCATTGAAACCCAAAGTGGAAGACGAATTTAAGGATCTTCTGGGAATTAAATTAGAAAGTTTGATACCAAGGGAATTGACGGAAGAACAACAGCAGATGGTTGCGTTGAATAAAGACCTCATGGAGGCAAATATGAAAGAAATTAGAGCTGTGAAGTCATTACAGTCGCACTTCAAAGAAGGAGCGGACATTATGACGCAGTTAACAGCAGTAATGGCACAGATGGCCAAAGAAAATGCTAAAGGAATGATTAATTCGATACCACCGAGTGGTCCCTCGAATCAATCTAATAGATTTGAAAGAAATACGACACCGAGAAGTTCGAATGGAACTCAGTGGGCGTGTTTCTTGTGCAAATCGACAGATCATTTTATGAATGAATGTCCACACTTGCTGGAATTTACGAAAAGAGGTTGGATGATGCCTGAAGGAGGTGACTCAAAGCGTTACAAATTAAGAGACAACGCTAGAATGCCTCGAGACGATCCGAATATACCTCGATACAAGAAGATTGAACAAATGGCAAAAGACTTGGGATGGGATCGTGCTGAATCCTATTTTGCAAACATGGAAGATGACGAAGATGATAAAGTCATGGACCAGCAGATGAATCCTAACGTCAATTTAGCTGTTTGGATGACAAAAATAGAGGAACTATCAGATAGACTTGGGAATTTGGAAGCACACCGAGAAGATGATGTTCGTGTGTTCAACCAAGATAGTTCAAATGGAAAAAAATAAGTACTCCAATGAAGGAGCAGGATCGGTCCATGAGAACTTTAAGATCCAATGCTGTAGCTCCGGAGGAAAGTGAGAAAGCAAAACGAAATCAATTTAATGAAAATACGAAACGATTAGTATTTGATGGGGTGCATATACCCAAGAAACCAGGTTTAATACCAGGTAAATTGGTTGAAACGACCAATGGAAATCAGAAAACAGTGAGATTTGAGGCTCCAAAGTCCATAGATCGACCTTCGAAGAAGCCCTCAGTCACGATTGAAGACGTTGGTGAATCTGATGACGAAGATGCTATTAAATTAATTCCTGCGTCAAGACCAACGAATCAAATTAATAGCGAACATAGACCATATGATCATGTTCAACCTAGGACGTATCGTCCTATTCAAATTAATACACCTACGAAGGTACCAAGAGACCAGACGAATCAAATTGATAGTCATGGATATACTCCAGCCTATAAAATTAGGAACGAAGTCTCGAGGCCAGGTGTAGAAGAAGATATAGCAAAGAAGATATTCGATGCGAAAGTTGATTTGAGTACAGAAGAATTAGCAGCTTTATCACCTGCTATCAGAAAGATTATTATGCGCAAATACGCAATCGAAGAGTCTGTCCAAGGACTAAAACGAATAACTACGTATCAACTTTATCCGAAGATGGAGAAACTGAAATTTTGGACGATCCATCTAGGGTACAGATGATTGATACATGCATTAGAATTGAAGATCTTTGGCAGGATCAGGCGGATATGTTTGAAGTCCTGACTGAAAGTCATAACAACATCCCTGTGGGATCTATAGTGCAGAAAGACATTGTGGAAAGTTTTCTACGAGACCTTTCCATTGATGATGAACGAAGGAACATTGCCATAGTCGCTAATCAGAGCGTGGCATATGAAGATCATAGTGATCATCCAGTGGTAGTAGCAAATCAATCAAATGGATTACGTGCTGTTACTCCTGAAATCAATAATAAAGATGAAGAGATTGAAAGTGTATTGGACCAAGGTTCACAGATAGTTGTGATAGACCGATTGATAGCTATAGGTCTAGGAATTACTTGGGATCCAGAATTCACGATCAGAATGCAAGATGCGAGTGGAAAATTAAACCAAACTCTTGGTTTAGCAGAAATATTCCATTTAAATTTGGTGAAGTTACGGTGTATTACAACTACACGTACAGAATAAAGCGCCATTTCAAGTGTTATTAGGGAGACCTTTTGACGTCTTGGTGGAAAGTGAAATTAAGACCTTTGGAAACGGAGATTCCGAGATAACAATCAGCGATCCGAACTCACACAAGAGGGTTACTGTAGGAACCTATCCTCGTGGCCAGAAAGGTCGAAACATTCAAATTAATACCTCACGATATAATGAACCAAAGAATGTTACACCTGATAATGAAAAATCGACAGGTGAAAATAATTCAAAGGGAAATTTTCATTCCTCGATGAGTTGAGTAGGACCAAGGAGAGGATGAATACGTTGCTTCATATGGAACATACGTATTCATCCTCTCTTGTCTACTCACTCATCGAGGATGAAATTCTTGAATATTTTCACCTGTCGATTTTTCATTATCAGGTGTAACATTCTTTGGTTCATTATATCGTGAGGTATTAATTTGAATGTTTCGACCTTTCTGGCCACGAGGATAGGTTCCTACAGTAACCCTCTTGTGTGAGTTCGGATCGCTGATTGTTATCTCGGAATCTCCGTTTCCAAAGGTCTTAATTTCACTTTCCACCAAGACGTCAAAAGGTCTCCCTAATAACACTTGAAATGGCGCTTTATTCTGTACGTGTAGTTGTAATACACCGTAACTTCACCAAATTTAAATGGAATATTTCTTGCTAAACCAAGAGTTTGGTTTAATTTTCCACTTGCATCTTGCATTCTGATCGTGAATTCTGGATCCCAAGTAATTCCTAGACCTATAGCTATCAATCGGTCTATCACAACAATCTGTGAACCTTGGTCCAATACACTTTCAATCTCTTCATCTTTATTATTGATTTCAGGAGTAACAGCACGTAATCCATTTGATTGATTTGCTACTACCACTGGATGATCACTATGATCTTCATATGCCACGCTTTGATTAGCGACTATGGCAATGTTCCTTCGTTCATCATCAATGGAAAGGTCTCGTAGAAAACTTTCCACAATATCTTTCTGCACTATAGATCCCACAGGGATGTTGTTATGACTTTCAGTCAGGACTTCAAACATATCCGCCTGATCCTGCCAAAGATCTTCAATTCTAATGCATGTATCAATCATCTGTACCCTAGATGGATCGTCCAAAATTTCAGTTTCTCCATCTTCGGATAAAGTTGATACGTAGTTATTCGTTTTAGTCCTTGGACGGACTCTTCGATTGCGTATCTTGCGCATAATAATCTTTCTGATAGCAGGTGATAAAGCTGCTAATTCTTCTGTACTCAAATCAACTTTCGCATCGAATATCTTCTTTGCTATATCTTCTTCTACACCTGGCCTCGAGACTTCGTTCCTAATTTTATAGGCTGGAGTATATCCATGACTATCAATTTGATTCGTCTGGTCTCTTGGTACCTTCGTAGGTGTATTAATTTGAATAGGACGATACGTCCTAGGTTGAACATGATCATATGGTCTATGTTCGCTATTAATTTGATTCGTTGGTCTTGACGCAGGAATTAATTTAATAGCATCTTCGTCATCAGATTCACCAACGTCTTCAATCGTGACTGAGGGCTTCTTCAAAGGTCGATCTATGGACTTTGGAGCCTCAAATCTCACTGTTTTCTGATTTCCATTGGTCGTTTCAACCAATTTACCTGGTATTAAACCTGGTTTCTTGGGTATATGCACCCCATCAAATACTAATCGTTTCGTATTTTCATTAAATTGATTTCGTTTTGCTTTCTCACTTTCCTCCGGAGCTACAGCATTGGATCTTAAAGTTCTCATGGACCGATCCTGCTCCTTCATTGGAGTACTTATTTTTTTCCATTTGAACTATCTTGGTTGAACACACGAACATCATCTTCTCGGTGTGCTTCCAAATTCCCAAGTCTATCTGATAGTTCCTCTATTTTGTCATCCAAACAGCTAATTGACATTAGGATTCATCTGCTGGTCCATGACTTTATCATCTTCGTCATCTTCCATGTTTGCAAAATAGGATTCAGCACGATCCCATCCCAAGTCTTTTGCCATTTGTTCAATCTTCTTGTATCGAGGTATATTCGGATCGTCTCGAGGCATTCTAGCGTTGTCTCTTAATTTGTAACGCTTGAGTCACCTCCTTCAGGCATCATCCAACCTCTTTTCGTAAATTCCAGCAAGTGTGGACATTCATTCATAAAATGATCTGTCGATTTGCACAAGAAACACGCCCACTGAGTTCCATTCGAACTTCTCGGTGTCGTATTTCTTTCAATCTATTAGATTGATTCGAGGGACCACTCGGTGGTATCGAATTAATCATTCCTTTAGCATTTTCTTTGGCCATCTGTGCCATTACTGCTGTTAACTGCGTCATAATGTCCGCTCCTTCTTTGAAGTGCGACTGTAATGACTTCACAGCTCTAATTTCTTTCATATTTGCCTCCATGAGGTCTTTATTCAACGCAACCATCTGCTGTTGTTCTCCGTCAATTCCCTTGGGATCAAACTTTCTAATTTAATTCCCAGAAGATCCTTAAATTCGTCTTCCACTTTGGGTTTCAATGCTTGAAGATAGTTCTATCTGTCTTGGGAACGTCTGCAGCAAACGGCAAATTAATGTGTCCCCTACTAAATGAATTAGGGTTATTAATTGGTGGGCTCGACGAAGCAATGGAAAGTGTTTGATAGTAGTTATCAAATGAACTCCCAATCATATACTTCTCGCCGCATTCATTACTTCGTCAATCTTGAAAGGGTCTTCCTTTCGTCTATCTGACATAGAAGTAACTGATACATCTTTCACAACTGTTTCTAACACGCCTCTCCTTACTTCGGGAGTCATAGGTGCCAAGAACAATCTTACTGCATCACTATTTGTGATCATTTTTGGTTCGTCCATCAGCTTTTTCATCTCAGCGTCGAAGAGGAGTCTGAAGATTCTCATCTTCTCCTGTTCCCCTGCATCAATTGGATTAAATTGATGGACCTAATTGTTCAAGCAATAATCTAGATCCTCTTTCGTCTCCTACAGATTGCGGAAACATATTCTTTAGATCCTTTTTAAATTGATCCCAATTCGGGGTCTTTACCGAATCAAAGACTCTTAATGCTTGTCTCGTTTTATAAGACGTCCATTCTAAAGCTAATCTCACTTTAGCCTCGTCAGATGTAATTCCTCCATGTTCAAATATGCTTTCAGTAGCTTCGAACCATGGTATCATTTGACTTGGATCAGTTATATCAAATAATGGTGCTGTCTTATACTTTCTTGGAAGTTTCGCACTGGCTTTATCAATCTCAGCCTTAGCCTCAGCTGACAACGCAGGCATTCCATAATTATTGGTAGTCATTTTGACTGGTTCAATCGTATTACTTGCTTGAGAGATAGTCTGATTTAACGTATCTATCAATCTAGTTGATTCAATCGATGTAGAAGATATTGAAATTGACTCTGGAGCAATCAATTCAATTATATCTTCTTCAATATCAATCGGATTAATTTCTTTTCTCTTCCTTTTTGGATCGAGACTAGATTTCTTCAAATTCCTCGGTAAAGATGTAGTCTTCCTCGAGATATAGATGATCCTGTTCCTCTAGAAACAGAACTTCCACGCGATGCTTCTGTCGGTATTTGAGAAGAGGATGGACGACTGGATTCGTTCGTAGGTTTAATAGGGATGTTCGAGCTGATGTGCGAACGTAGATCTCCCAAATACAACTCCTGCTTTACGATATTCTTCCGGTGTCAATACTCCTGCTTTCTCCGAATTCTTCGAAGTACGCGGTTTTCCTGATGAACTAATGTTGACAGTTCACAGAAATGGTATCACAAAGATCAACACACTTCTACCAAATAATCGAATATAATCCAAACAAACGTTCAATTTAATTTATCAAGCTAATTGTAGCTTCAAAACCACCCCTTGCGGTGGGCTCCAGATAACGAGCTTGCCTCGTTTTTGTGTGAAAGAGAAAGGAAGGAATCTAATGGGCACTCCAACCAACCAATCTAATACACAATATGCGAGTTCACTGCTATCAAATTTATTTAATAGCAAGGGGTAGCGTTGGCAAAGGTTCCGCAAAGCTTTGAGAGCTAAGTAAGAAGCTTGATCAATCAATTTGAATCGTTCTAAGGATTCGATATATTCCTTTGATCAAGGTAGATTCAGCACGATTTGTGCTTTGGTTGGTATTGATTTGGGTATATCAAGAATTGGGGTTTGAATCAAAGTAAATTAAAACCGAAACACACAGACCCCTACGGAGGGCTAGAACTATGTGCTGGCACAACCACACAGCGTGATTTGCCCTTAAGACCAACAACTGATCCTAAGTTCGAAGGATACCCAACAACTGGATATACTTCTCGCAGTCACAAGGAGCAGAACACGACGTTCCTATACTCACAAGTGCCGGGCCCGAATGGCTGCTAGCGAAGAGGTTTCAGTCTGGCGGGAGTGTGTCTTTCCTTTTTACGGATTAGCACTGCAACGTCGTCCCAAAATCACTTGTATTCCAGATACATCGGATCGCTATTTATACATACAGAATCTAGAGTCGCACAGTACAATTAATTTAATACAATAAACGTTTGGAACCGCAAGGAAACTTCTACACTCGGTCAGATACCATTTAATTTGAATCTACATGTCCTTATTTGGTCCATATTGGTTCCAAGATTCTAGTATACCTCCAAACATAGGTAGGTACTTTGATATTCATTTAATTTAATTGTTTTTAGAGAATGACTCGAATGTGTTCAACTGTCATTGCTGTTCAACACTTACTTCAATCGTTTGTCACCTCGTCCGGAGGCAAATCAGCTCTCCTCAATTCTAATCCTATCAATCTGATTCATCTGGATTAAACTAATTGCTTCTCTCTTTCAATAGACACCCATTGTGCCTATACTCTATCAAGGGAGTTACGCATAGTATTCATTTAACTGCATTCTTCATTATTTTCTACGTCAGGACTCCTTGACATTCATTTGATATGTCTTCGGAGCCTCGCAGTCTTCCGATCGTTCTTCTAGTCATTTTCCTCAACCATGCAACTTGATTAGTCTATTAGACTAAATCGCAGTCTTTTAGATTAATGCATGATCTTGTTCTAGAAGGAGTATTTGATAATTCCTGAGCTCTAGAAAGTCATTTCGAGTCAATCCTCGGTTCATGGTCACTTGAGTAAGTTCTTCCAAACTCCTGCCAGTGTAAGGTCCAATAAGAATACCCTTGGTAGGTCATACGTGAATGGTCATCCTTCGGATGTAGTCCGAGTCTGGTATAATCCTGCTTGACAAACAGGTAGACTGCTATCCGAAGGTAGTATCGGGGATGGGTAAACTAACCAAATTGTGGCAGTATGGGTATATGGTCCCTTCAACTTATTAGACTGATTCAGTATTGACTTTGACTGTCAATCTGGGTCTCAATTACAGTCCTCTTGATACGAATCTATACGTGAAAATGTCACAATTCACAGCATAGACGTCTAGCCAAAATTTGGGCGTGTCACCGCTCTTGGATTTCACGGGCCAAGCCCCTTTCGTCCAAATTTCCCTTTGAACCCATCTATTCTTACCCTACGGTCTCTCAATTCGCTGCTCAGCTAGAAACTCCCGAGGTAGACATTGCACTGGTGAGTGCTGCAGTCTTTAACAAGGCTTGCAAGGACGCTGGTATGGAACCTATCCTTCTTCGTGCTATCCACTCTGAGGTCGCGGCCCGCGCCGCCAACCGCTCTTCCACCGCTCCTACTGTCCCTCCACTTCCTCCTTCCATCCCAGCAGAGTATGCTGAGTTTGCAGACGTCTTCGACGAGATTGCTGCAGATTCACTTCCTGAACACAGACCCTACGACTTGAAGATTGACTTGGGAGAAGGCGCTTCGCCGCCTCTTGGCTGTATTTATCCTTTGTCTGAAAAGGAGTTAGTCGCCCTTAAAGACTTTATTGACAAACAGCTGGCTACTGGTGCCATCACCCCATCATCCTCTCCTCACAGCGCTCCGGTCCTTTTTGTCCCGAAGAAAGATGGCAAACTTCGCCTTTGCGTCGACTTCCGAGGACTCAATCGTATCACCAAAAAGGATCGCTACCCACTCCCACTCATATCAGATCTTCTCGACGCTCCGAAAAGAGCTAAAATATACACCAAATTGGATCTCGCTCACGCTTATCATCTAGTCAGAATCGCTGAAGGTGATGAATGGAAGACCACCTTTCGGACCCGCTACGGCTCTTACGAATGGAAGGTTATGCCGTTCGGCCTTACGAACGCCCCTGCGGCCTTCCAGCGGTTTGTTAATGACATCTTCTCTGACATGCTCGATGTTTGTGTCATCGTCTATTTGGACGATATTCTGATCTTTTCTACTACCAAGGTTCTCACTCGCCGACAGGTCCGATGGTCAGAATTTTTGCATCAATTTAATATGGTCATTCGCTTCCGGCCGGGGAAACTCGGCGAGAAACCCGACTTGATAACTAGACGCTGGGACGTCTACCCCAAAGAGGGGGATATCGGCTACGCCCAAGTGAACCCTCACAACTTCCGTCCTATCTTTACTAATGAACAACTCACTGCGTCTCTTCGAGCTACCTTCTTGGAAGGCCCGGTTTTACGAGCCTCAATTATCATGGATATCAAAGCCCTACACCAAGCAATCATCCTCGCCCTTCCCGCCGACCCGAGCTCCGTTGTTGGTTTGGAACTTGCAAAAGATCCTTCCAATGAACGTTGGAGCTTAGGTAGTGACAAGCTACTACGCCTTGACGACCGTATTTATGTTCCTAATCATGGCAACCTTCGCCTTCAAGTCCTTTGCTACTTTCATGATCATCCACTCTCCGGCCATTTCAGCCAGAACCGCACTCTAGAAGCTGTACGCTGTCAATACACCTGGCCCAAGGTCAGAGACTTCGTACTTGATTACGTTACTTCTTGCACTACCTGTGGTCGCAACAAACCTCGCCGTCACCGGCCTTACGGGTTGTTGAAGCCTCTGCCGGTTCCGGTCCGACCATGGGATTCTATCTCCATGGACTTCATTGAGCAACTACCAATGTCAAATGGCTATACAGCTATCCTCGTCGTCATGGATCGATCGTCCAAACAAGCTATCTTCATTCCAACTCACGACACCATTACTTCTGAACAACTAGCTGAGCTTTTTGTTATTCACGTCTTTTCTAAGCATGGTGTCCCTAATCATGTCACTTCTGATCGTGGTTCTGTATTTGTTTCGGCATTTTTCCGGGCTCTCGGTAAAGCGCTCTCCATGGAACTTCATTATACCTCTGGATATCATCCGGAAGCCGATGGGCAGACCGAGCGTGTCAATCAGACTCTCAAGCAGTACATCAGGATCTATTGTTCCTACCAACAAGATGACTGGTCGCCTTTACTTCCGATCACTGAATTCGCCTATAACAACGCTCCCAATGCTTCCACAGGTATTACTCCATTCTTCGCTAACAAAGGATACCACCCAAATATCACCGTTCGGCCCGAGGTCGACATGAAGTCTGATCTTGCTAGAGACTTCGTCGTCAACCTCGATGAACTCCACGCTTTCCTTCGAGAAGAAATCCTTTTAGCTCAGTCTCGTTACAAGGAACAAGCTGACAGGAAAAGAATCTCGCACCCGGAGTTCCCGATCGGCTCCGAAGTTTTTGTTCTTGCTAAGCATATTCGCTCTACTCGTCCTACTGAAAAATTCTCTGAAAAATATCTTGGTCCTTTCAAGGTCATCAGTCGACCTGGTACTCTGTCTTACGAGCTCAAGCTCCCGGACTATCTTAATTGAGTGTTTATCCCCTTCTCTTAATTATTATTCTATTCTTCAATTCATTGTTCATTTATGTTTCATACTTAAACTACTGATACTTCAAACTAGTTATTTCTTATGCCGCTTCGTGGCCCATTCGCTTTTTCGGTCTTAAAACACGATAACATTTTTTCTTTTTATATACAATAAGGCAACAAGGAAATTATATACGAAGGCACAGGGATACAAAAAGGCTACAAGAAAAGTACAAAAGATGGCCGAGGGGCCGAGGTCCGATGTCCGCTATGCTACTAATCTACTTCTACCACCTCCTTCTCCTTTCCCTTCTCAGAGGCTGCCGTCTTCGCCTTCTTCAGCGCCGGCGCCTCCCCTTCCTTCTCTTCTTCCTCTACCTCCTCTTCCCCTTCTCCATCCTCTCCCCCAACCTTTTCCTCCACTAGTCCCTGTTCCTCTTCCTCGTCGCTATCTACCAGTCTCCGCCTTTTCTTTGACAAACCCGACGGCCCGGCCTCAGGCAGTTCTGGTGGCGTTCTCCTTCTTCTTGAGGCGTCTGTGACTAGCCAGTCCAACTTCCTGTTCATGTGGCGATGGTAAGTGTTTGCCTTCACTTGGCCATCTCGAAGTTGCCGGTTGTCGGCGAGTAATTGGGCCACCTGGCTCTCCAAAACCGCCAGGCGCTCGTTGGTCGGATGACCTCCTCCCTCTTGTTTGACCGTTGAGGGCTGGCCGGAATACGAGCACTTGACTTTAGCGTCGTGGCAGGGTTTGCATATGATTGAACTCCTCTTGCCAGCCTGCATCTGGCAAGAGATCTTCTTGCTCCTGCAGCGTTCGCAGGGAGCCCGCTCTTCTTCGTCGTCATCGTCGTCTCCGCCGTCCCCGCCGTCATCGGGATCCTCGTCGACAGGCTAAAAGTGGGATGATTAGCGATTCAGGTCATCATCCAGGAGACTGGGTACTCACCTGAGCCTTGGCCTTGCCTTTTCTCTTTGTTATCTCCACCACTGGCCTCCGTGGGGAAACCGAACTCTCTCCAGGCGAAGAGCCCCTTCGACTACAGGCAGTAGCGGCCCCAGCCAATCTCCTCCGTCTCTCTTCCAACTCCCGCGCCTCGCTCTCCTTCTTCTTCCGCGCCGCCTCTTTGGCCTTTTGAGCTGCTTCTACCTCGGCCCGCTTCTTCGCTGCAATCGCGGCCTTCCGCTCTTTCACCCTTCGAACCCTCTCTTGTGCCCTTCTCAAAATCTCCTCCTCATCCTCCTCCAAATCCTCTTCTTCGGTGACACGCCTAAATTTTGGCTAGACGTCTATGCTGTGAATTGTGACATTTTCACGTATAGATTTGTATCAAAGAGGACTGTAATTGAGACCCAGATTGACAGTCAAAGTCAATACTGAATCAGTCTAATAAGTTGAAGGGACCATATACCCATACTACCAAGTTGGTTAGTTTACCCATCCCCGATACTACCTACGGATAGCAGTCTACCTGTTTGTCAAGCAGGATTATACCAGACTCGGACTACATCCGAAGGATGACCATTCACGTATGACATACCAAGGGTATTCTTATTGGACCTTAACACTGGCAGGAGTTTGGAAGAACTTACTCAAGTGACCATGAACCGAGGATTGACTCGAAATAACTTTCTAGAACTCAGGAATTATCAAATACTCCTTCTAGAACGAGATCATGCATTAATCTAAAAGACTGCGATTTAGTCTAATAGACCAATCAAGTTGCATGGTTGAGGAAAATGACTAGAAGAACGATCGAAAGACTGCGAGGCTCCGAAGACATATCAAATGAATGTCAAAAGAGTCCTGACGTAGAAAATAATGAAGAATGCAATTAAATGAATACTATGCGTAACTCCCTTGATAGAGTATAGGCACAATGGGTGTCTATCGAAAGAGAGAAGCAATTAGTTTAATCCAGATGAATCAGACTGATAGGATTAGAATTGAGGAGAGCTGATTTGCCTCCGGACGAGGTGACAAACGATTGAAGTAAGTGTTGAACAGCAATGACGGTTGAACACCATTCGAGTCATTCTCCAAAACAATTAAATTAAATGCATAACGAAGTACCTACCTATGTTTGGAGGTATACTTGAATCTTGGAACCAATTATGGACCAAATAAGGACATGTAGATTCAAATTAAATGATATCTGACCGAGTGTAGAAGTTTCCTTGCGGTTCCGAACGTTTATTGTATTAAATTAATTGTACTGTGCGACTCTAGATTCTGTATGTATAAATAGCGATCCGATGTATCTGGAATACAAGTGATTTTGGGACGACGTTGCAGTGCTAATCCGTAAAAAGGAAAGACACACTCCCGCCAGACTGAAACCTCTTTGCTATCAGCCATTCGGGCCCGGCACTTGTGAGTATAGGAACGTCGTGTTCTGCTCCTTGTGACTGCGAGAAGTATATCCAGCTGTTGGGTATTCTTCGAACTTAAGATCAGTCGTTGGTCTTAAGGGCAAATCACGCTGTGTGGTTGTGCCAGCACATAGTTCTAGCCCTCTGTAGGGGTCTGTGTGTTTCGGTTTTAATTTACTTTGATTCAAAAACCCCAATTCTTGATATACCCAAATCAATTTTTCTTCGAATTGTACTTGGTCTACGGTGTACCGAAAATTTTCTTGGATGACTAACAACAATCCCCGGCACCAACGGCTGACGAAAATTTTCCTGCTGACTGATGGGCCAAATTCCCGATGCTGACGGCCTTTAAAATTTTTCTTGGTGACAAATCAACTCCCGGTATTAATGGCTTTCGAGGGCTCAAGCCTAAGAGGGGGATACTGTCAAGCCCATGCCTCGGGCCCCCAGTCCGCCACTCGGCATTCCGACGATCCACCTTTATTGTAATCTCTTCCTTATTGTTCTTTCTCGCTACACATACCCTTTCACTCTAGTCCCTCTTTATTGTCTTTTACTTTACCCTGCAGGACTACATGTATAACTCCTAGTAGTTAGTCTGGCGCTCCGCTCTGCTGCGCCGCTCCGTAGATATAAATACTGCTTGTACGCTACTGTAGTTCCTCAGTTTAATTATCGACTTAGATTCCCTCCTTAACTCTGTGCTCCTCTAAGTCTTCAGGCTCACTGCCTTGAAGTACTCTCTACTCAACCTTAGGACTTATACGTTCTTTGGTTCGCTCCTCGTCACCGGCGATACCGCCGCTCCGACGTGGCTGCTACTTAGCTCCTCCCTCTTATACTCTTGACCTCCGGGGACTAACAGCGTAACGGCGGTGTTGTTAATACTTCACTACTGTCCCATTCGTCTTCCGCACTTAGACACTCTGTGACCTTTGGCACGGTTACCCGGTGTGCATGATCTTAACACATATCATTTTTTATGCCTCCAAAAGCCCGAGCTCAATCTAGAGCCAACTCCAAAGAAAATACCTTCTTCACAACAGCCCAATCATTTGCCCCTTTCTCCGAATCTATTTCTGCCATCGGTCAACCACGTTGCCGTAGTCGCAGTTTTGGTCCAGCTACTGTCCCTACTATGTCGACTCTTCCTGAAGCTATGGAAGAAGATCAACAATTTAAGTACAGCACTTTGTATACTGGTGATGGACAACCTGTCCAAGTCTTGACCCCTCGCCATGGACAACCCCCCGTGGTCGCTCCGGCTCGGGGCCGGTCTATTACTCGAATTGATTCTCTTATTCTCCAAGCCATAGCTTGCCGTACTGGGAAACAACCTCAACGTCATGCTACTTTGCAATCTCCTCGTGACCTGCCTCCTCACTTCGATCTGGATGCTGGTGATCATGACGATCAAGACCTTCCTGTCGACCCCGATGATCCGGGTGCCGACAACAATCATGACAATCTGGATGACGACTCCGGCGGTTTACCATGTGGTGAGCCAGATGACCCCAATGGATCTGGTGGTCCTGGTGGACCCCGTTCTCCAATCTCTCCTGACATCCCCAACGAGCAACGTGCTATGTTGGAACTCCTCTCTGGCTTCAAGGGTTGCATTGAAACCCTCGGTACTGTTTTAGCCACTCTTGGTCGACCCTCTGACAGTTCTGAATCCAAGAGCAAGGTCAAGGAGCCAGAGGTATTTGACGGTTTGGACCCCCGGATGCTCAAGACGTTCTTCGTCAATCTCGCCCTGGTCTTCAATGACCATCCTAAGTACTTCACTGACCAGCGGAATGTGAACTACACTCTCTCCTATCTCAGTGGATCAGCCCAAGAATGGTTTGTCCCTGATATTCTCAACCCAGATTTTGACTCGCTGCCCACCTGGACGTCCTCCTTCAAAGCCCTTGTAAAGGAGCTACAGGACAATTTCAGTGTTTATGACGCCCAAGGCGAGGCCGAAAATTCTCTCAGTAACCTGAAGATGAAGGAAACTGAAAACATCCGGAAGTACAACAACCGGTTCAACACCCTGGCTGCTAGCACCAACTGGGATTCTGCTGCCCTGAAATGGGCTTATGGACGAGGTTTGGCAGAATGCATCAAGGACAAAATGGCGCATTTGCCCGAACCGGCGATGCTCGCCAACTATCGTCAGGAAGTTCTTTGTATTGACAATTGTTATTGGAAACGCAAAGAAACTAGAAAGTGTGAGGCTGGTAAGCCTTTTATTGCTCGGAACCTGAAGAAGGGTTCCTCGGACTTAAAGCTGGTTCTACTAACCAGCAGAACAATTCTCAGCCATCTGGCTCTTCGGCGCCGTTCACACCAAAGCCTAAACCTTTCTCTGGAGGTAAACCGAACAATTCTGGTAAACCTCAGAACTCTTCGAATTCTGGCCAATCTGGTGGTCAGTGCCCCGCATTCAACCATCTTGGTGCAGATGGGAAAGTCCTTCCCGCCGAAAGGGAAAGAAGGATGAACAACAATCTTTGTCTGTTCTGCAGTGGTAAGCATCAGATTGCTGACTGCAATAAGCAAAAGGCCCGAGAGTTGAAGGGCCATGCTGCCGAGGTTGAAGAAACCCCCGAGACAACTATTGAAGCTGTTGAAGAGGAATCGGAAAACTAGTCCACAGCTCTTGTTCCCCGGTACGAAACGGGAGCTGCGTTCATCAGGTTCGTACCTCACCTGGGGAGTTATATCTCAACGTGTCCGCTCTTTCTTCCATTGAACAATCTCTTGTAATATCATTAACTACTGAATTTCCATTATCCAATTCGGCCGCACCGGCTGAACCTATCTCTGCTCTTCTCAAATTTCCTACTCTTGTTGATTCTGGTTCTACTGAGTCTTTTATTGATACTCGTTATGTTTCACAAAATTCCATTCCAACGACCAAGATCTCTCCTGTTAATCTTCATCTCTTTGATGGTTCATTATCTTCTAAACCAATCACCGATATGGCGAATATTGCCATTTGGTTCCCTTCTGGCGAGCTGCTTCTATTGACTTTTTATGTTACTCATTTAGATTCATCTTGTAAAGCAGTATTAGGTTACAGTTTCTTATCCTGCTACAATCCATTGATTGACTGGGCATCTCGAAACATTATGTTCCGTAACACTTCACACTTTGATTCTCCACAGATGTCTGTGCCTTCTGCCACCAACACTGTTGATGCAAAGGTCGCTGTTCTACTATTGCGATGAGGCAGGAAGCGGGAGGCAGGAAGTCCGAGTACGCCGAGGAGCAACAGCGAAGAGGCACAGTGTTAAGATCATGCACACCGTGTAACCGTGCCAGAGGTCACAGAGTGTCTAAGTGCGGAAGACAAGTGGGACAGTAGTGAAGTTATTAACAACACTGCCGTTACGCCGTTAGTCCCCGGAGATCAAGAGTATAGGAGGGGGGAGCTAAGTAGCAGCCAAGTCGGAGCGGCGTTATCACCGGTGACGAGGAGTGAGCCAAAGAACTTATAAGTCCAAAGGCTATAGAGAGAGTACTTCAAGGCGATGAGCTTGAAGACTTAGAGAGGAGCTAAGTTGAGAAGGGAGATCTAAGTTGATAATTAAACTGAGGAACTACAGTAGCGTACAAGCAGTATTTATATCTACGGAGCGGCACAATGGTGCGGAGCGCCAGACTAACTACTAGGAGTTATACGTGTAGTCCTGCAGGGTAAAGTTAAAGACAATAAGGAGGGACTAGAATGAAAGGGTATGTGTAGCGAGAAAGAACAATAAGGAGAGATTACAATAAGAGGCAGATCTTTGGAACACCGAGCGGTGAAATGGAGGCCCGAGGCATGGACTTGACAGTATCCCCCTCTTAGGCTTGAGCCCTCGAAAGCCATTAATGCCGGGAGTTGATTAGTTACCAAAAGAAAATTTTTTTAAAGGCCGTCAGCATCGGGAATTTGGCCTATCAGTCAGCAGGAAAATTTTCAAAAGCCGATGGTACCGGGAATTGGCGTTAGTCATCAATGAAAATTTTCGGTTCACCGTAAACCAAACACAATTCGAAGGGAAATTTTCGCTGGTCCATGCGCCATTTTGTCCCTATAAAAAGGGCCTGGTTTTGCCGATAAGGACCCACTTTCCAACACTCCTAAGTCCAACAAAATGTTGAAAAGCCATACAATGACCACTACCATTCCTCAATCCAGAACCAGTACTTCGGCCCGTCCTGCCGATCCCTCGAGCCCCGGCGCCCCACTCGATGACGACGAGGATGCCATTATGCAGGAGGCTCTGGCAAGAGTCAAACACTTGAAGGTGCGAAAGGCGGAGGAAGCCGCTCGCAAGAAGGCGGAGGAGGAAGAAGCTCGTAAGGCATTGGAAAAGGCGTGGGAGAAGGCTGCTGCGAAGGATTTGGAGGAGCAGAGGAAGAGGATGGCAGAGGCGGCCACAGCCTGCAGTCGGCGGGGGTCCTCGCCAGGAGGAGCTTCGACGTCTTCTCGGAGGCCCGTGGTGGAGATCCGGAGGGAGAAAGGCAAGGGGAAGGCAAAGCCTCAGGTGAGTACTGTTTCCCTCCATTACAACCTTTATCAATTCCGGTTTCTTAGGCTGTTGGTGGGGACCCCGACGACGAAGAAGACGAGGACGAACGGGCTCCTTGCGAGAGATGCAGGAGCAAGAAGATCTCTTGCCAGATGCAGGCTGGCAAGAGGAGCTCCATCATATGTAAACCCTGTCACGATGCAAAAGTGAAGTGCTCATATTCCGGTCGGCCATCCACGGTAACGAGCTTGCCTCGTTTTTGTGTGAAAGAGAAAGGAAGGAATCTAATGGGCACTCCAACCAACCAATCTAATACACAATATGCGAGTTCACTGCTATCAAATTTATTTAATAGCAAGGGGTAGCGTTGGCAAAGGTTCCGCAAAGCTTTGAGAGCTAAGTAAGAAGCTTTGATCAATCAATTTGAATCGTTCTAAGGATTTGATATATTCCTTTGATTAAGGTAGACCCAGCACGATCCGTGCTTTGGTTTGTATTGATTTGGGTATATCAAGAATTGGGGTTTTTGAATCAAAGTAAATTAAAACCGAAACACACAGACCCCTACAGAGGGCTAGAACTATGTGCTGGCACAACCACACAGCGTGATTTGCCCTTAAGACCAACGACTGATCTTAAGTTCGAAGAATACCCAACAGCTGGATATACTTCTCGCAGTCACAAGGAGCAGAACACGACGTTCCTATACTCACAAGTGCCGGGCCCGAATGGCTGCTAGCGAAGAGGTTTCAGTCTGGCGGGAGTGTGTCTTTCCTTTTTACGGATTAGCACTGCAACGTCGTCCCAAAATCACTTGTATTCCAGATACATCGGATCGCTATTTATACATACAGAATCTAGAGTCGCACAGTACAATTAATTTAATACAATAAACGTTCGGAACCGCAAGGAAACTTCTACACTCGGTCAGATATCATTTAATTTGAATCTACATGTCCTTATTTGGTCCATAATTGGTTCCAAGATTCAAGTATACCTCCAAACATAGGTAGGTACTTCGTTATGCATTTAATTTAATTGTTTTGGAGAATGACTCGAATGGTGTTCAACCGTCATTGCGGTTCACACTTACTTTGATCGTTTGTCACCTCGTCCGGAGGCAAATCAGCTCTCCTCAATTCTAATCCTATCAATCTGATTCATCTGGATTAAACTAATTGCTTCTCTCTTTCGATAGACACCCATTGTGCCTATACTCTATTAAGGGAGTTACGCATAGTATTCATTTAATTGCATTCTTCATTATTTTCTACGTCAGGACTCTTTTGACATTCATTTGATATGTCTTCGGAGCCTCGCAGTCTTTCGATCGTTCTTCTAGTCATTTTCCTCAACCATGCAACTTGATTGGTCTATTAGACTAAATCGCAGTCTTTTAGATTAATGCATGATCTCGTTCTAGAAGGAGTATTTGATAATTCCTGAGTTCTAGAAAGTTATTTCGAGTCAATCCTCGGTTCATGGTCACTTGAGTAAGTTCTTCCAAACTCCTGCCAGTGTTAAGGTCCAATAAGAATACCCTTGGTATGTCATACGTGAATGGTCATCCTTCGGATGTAGTCCGAGTCTGGTATAATCCTGCTTGACAAACAGGTAGACTGCTATCCGTAGGTAGTATCGGGGATGGGTAAACTAACCAACTTGGTAGTATGGGTATATGGTCCCTTCAACTTATTAGACTGATTCAGTATTGACTTTGACTGTCAATCTGGGTCTCAATTACAGTCCTCTTTGATACAAATCTATACGTGAAAATGTCACAATTCACAGCATAGACGTCTAGCCAAAATTTAGGCGTGTCAACGGTAAAACAAGAGGGAGGTTCCAACCCCACCGGTGAATGCCTGGCTGTCCTTGAGAGCCAGGTGGCTCAACTTCTTGCCGACAACCGGCAACTTCGCGATGGCCAGGTGAAGGCCAATACGTATCACCGCCACTTCAACCGGAAGTTGGATTGGCTGATTACGGACGCCGCAAGGAGGAGGAGATCGCCCCCAGAGATGCCAGAGGCCGGGCCGTCCGGGTTGTTGAGGAAGAGGAGAAGGGTAGTAGATAGTAACAAGGAGGAAGAGAAGGAGATGGATGGGGAAGGAGAAGAGGAGGTGGAAGAGGAGGAAACGGCGCCGACAGAGGCGCGATCGGACAAAGGGAAGGGAAGAGTAGTGTAGAGTGCGGACATCGGACCTCGGCCCTTCGGCCAAAATCTTGTAACCTTCTTGTAGCCTCTTGTAGCCTGCTACCCCCTGTACATACTTTTTTCTTTTGTTTTATGTATATACGGAATATCACCGCGCTTGAAATCGGAAATGCGAATGGGCCGCGAAGCGGCGTAAGAATAATTAGTTTTGAAGTATAAGTAGTTTAAGTGTGAACGAAAATAAGTAACACAGTAGTTAAAGCAACCAAAATAACCAATTAAGAAGGAGAGATAAACACTCAATTTGCTATCATCATGTTTATCCTCTAAACACACAAAGTAAACTTCGGCGGAGCATGGCGAAAAACGGGGAGAAGGAATAAGATGTTTTTTTGTGATCAAGGTCCAGGTTTGTGAGGGTATCGGGCATGGAATGCCGGTACAAGTTCGTCAGCGTGTAATTCATCAGCAGCAACCCAGGAGAATTCATCGTCGGTACCTTCGTAACTGGCCCACCGGATGTAATAATGTAGAGGACAACATTTATACCTTCTGTCCAGCTTAGAGTCCAGGATTTCAGCAACGTTGTACTCCTCTTCACCATCAACTTCAATTGGAGGTGGGGGAGATTGAGTTTGATTCGGGAAAGGATTCGGCGTAACCGGCTCCAGCTGTGAGACATGGAAAACCGGGTGAATGCGGCAAAGATAGTCCGGGAGCTTGAGCTCGTAAGACAGAGTACCAGGTCAACTGATGACCTTGAAAGGACCAAGATATTTTTCAGAGAATTTTTCAGTAGGATGAGTAGATCGAATATGCTTAGCCAGAACAAAAACTTCGGAGCCGATCGGGAACTCCGGGTGCGAGATTCTTTTCCTGTCAGCTTGTTCCTTGTAACGAGACTGAGCCAAAAGGATTTCCTCTCGAAGGAAAGCGTGGAGTTCATCGAGATTGACGATGAAGTTTCTGGCTAGATCAGACTTCATGTCGACCTCGGGCCGAACGGTGATGTTAGGGTGGTATCCTTTGTTAGCAAAGAATGGAGTAATACCAGTGGAAGCATTGGGAGCGTTGTTATAGGCAAATTCGGCGATCGGAAGTAAAGGCGACCAGTCATCCTGTTGATAGGAACAATAGATCCTGATGTACTGCTCGAGAGTCTGATTGACACACTCGGTCTGCCCATCGGCTTCCGGATGATATCCAGAGGTATAGTGAAGTTCCATAGAGAGCACTTTACCGAGAGCCCGGAAAAACGCCGAAACAAATTCAGAACCACGATCAGAAGTGACATGATTAGGGACACCATGTTTAGAGAAAACGTGAATAACAAAAAGCTCAGCTAGTTGTTCAGAAGTAATGGTGTCGAAGGTTGGAATAAAGATAGCTTGCTTGGAAGATCAATCCACAATGACAAGAATAGCTGTATAACCATTCGACATTGGCAGTTGCTCAATGAAGTCCATGGAGATGGAATCCCATGGTCGGACCGGAACCGGCAGAGGCTTCAACAACCCGTAAGGCCGGTGACGGCGAGGTTTGTTGCGACCACAGGTAGTGCAAGAAGTAACGTAATCAAGTACGAAGTCTCTGACCTTGGGCCAGGTGTATTGACGGCGTACAGCTTCTAGAGTTCGGTTCTGGCCGAAATGGCCGGAGAGTGGATGATCGTGAAAGTAACGGAGAACTTGAAGGCGAAGATCGCCGTGACTAGGGACATAAATACGGTCGTCAAGGCGTAATAGCTTGTCACTACCTAAGCTCCAACGTTCATTGGAAGGATCTTTTGCAAGTTCCAAACCAACAACAGAGCTCAGGTCAGCGGGAAGGGCGAGGATGATAGCCTGGTGTAGGGCTTCGATATCCATGATAATCGAGGCTCGTAAAACCGGGCCTTCCAGGAAGGTAGCTTGAAGAGACGCAGTGAGTTGTTCGTTAGTAAATATAGGACGGAAGTTATGAGGGTTCACTTGGGCATAGCCGATATCCCCCTCTTTGGGGTAGACGTCCCAGCGTCTAGTTATCGAATCAGGTTTCTCGCCGAGTTTCCCCGGCCGGAAGCGAATGACCATATTAAATTGATGCAAGAATTCTGACCATCGGACCTGTTGGCGTGTGAGAACCTTGGTAGTAGAAAAATACTCAAGATTCTTGTGATCAGTGATGACGTCCACCGGATCACCTGAGCCTTCCAGATAATGACGCCAAGCTTTAAAGGCCTCGAAGATGGCCAGTAGCTCTTTGTCGTGAGTATCGTAGTTGAGTTCAGCCACATGAAGCGTTCTGGAAAGGAAGGCTAGAGGATGAATTTCACCGTCAGCATATTGGATGGAAAGAATAGCCGCAATGGCGTAGTCGGAAGCGTCGGTCTCCACGATAAGTGGGCAATTCGGCTCCCAATGGGCCAGTATCGGCGCAGAAGTAAAAGCAGTTTTGAGATTTTCGAAGGCCTCTTGACAGCTGTTGTCCCAGATCCAGGGAGCGCCTTTTTGGGTAAGCCAAGTCATCGGCACAACGATATCGCTATAATTATAGATAAAACAACGATAGAAATTTGCAAAACCCAGGAAGGACTGAATGTCCTTAACCTTCCTCGGAACCGGCCACTCTAGAACTGTCTGAACTTTCTCCTTGGACATGGTCAATCCGTCGGGAGAAAGAATATAACCCAAATACTCAACAGTATCCATATTGAACTCGCACTTCTCGGGATTGGCGTAAAGCCGATGATGGCGAAGTCTCCAAAGAACCTCCTTGATGTGTTCTTGGTGTTCTTCTGGCATATCAGAGTAGATCAGAATATCGTCAAGATAGACGATGACACAAACATCGCGCATGTCAGAGAAGATGTCATTAACAAACCGCTGGAAAGCCGCAGGGGCGTTCGTAAGGCCGAATGGCATGACCTTCTGATGGCACCAGTAGCCAGCTGTTTGTCAATAAAGTCTTTAAGGGCGACTAACTCCTTTTCAGACAGAGGATAAATACGGCCGAGGGGCGGCGAAGCGCCCTCTTCCAAGTCAATCTTCAAGTCATAGGGTCTGCGTTCAGGAAGTGAATCTGCAGCAATCTCGTCGAAGACGTCTGCAAACTCAGCATACTCTGCTGGGATGGAAGGAGGAAGTGGAGGGACAGTAGGAGCGGTGGGGGAGCGGTCGGTGGCGCGGGCCGCGACCTCTGAGTGAATGGCACGAAGAAGAATGGGTTCCACACCAGCATCCTTGCAAGCCCTGTTAAAGACTGCAGCACTGACAAGTGCAATGTCGACCTCGGGAGTTTCCAGCTGAGCCGCGAATTGAGAGACCGTAGGATAAGAATAGATGGGTTCAAAAGGGAATTTGGACGCAAGGGGTTTGGCCCGTGAAGTCTGAGAGTGGGAGTGAGAGCGAGAGCGAAGTGAGTCCCCAGAAGGGGTCTCCAGAATTGTCAGTGTAACCGACGGCGAAAGTTCCGGTAGCGGAACAGCGACCTTTGCAACAACAGGGTTGATAGCAGAAGGCACAGACATCTGTGGAGAATCAAGATGTGAAGTGTTACGGAATGTAATGTTTCGAGATGCCCAGTCAATCAACGGATTGTAGTGGGATAAGAAACTGTAACCTAATACTGCTTTACAGGATGAATCTAAATGAGTAACATAAAAGGGTAATAGGAGCAGCTCGCCGGAAGGGAACCGAACGGCGATATTCGCCATATCGGTAATGGGTTTAGAAGATAATGAACCATCAAAGAGATGAAGATTAACAGGAGAGATTTTGGTCGTAGGAATAGAATTTTGAGAAACATAACAAGTATCAATGAAAGAGTCAGTAGAACCAAAATCAACAAGAGTAGGAAATTTGAGAAGAGCAGAGATAGGTTCGGCCGGCGCGGCCGAATCGGATAATGAGAATTCAGTAGTTAATGATATTACAAGAGAGCGGACGCGTTGAGATATAAGAGTCAGTTTGATGTGTAGAGTCGCCCTGACTTTACTAGTGTCAGATTCCTATATACAGTAATTGATCTCTTGCGTGACAATGGATATCGGCGGCTATTCGGCAGGATATCGAAGCGCCCCGTAGCGCCCATTCGGCCCTTCTTCGAATTGTTTCCCGATATCCCGCCCCCATCCTGCTCCCATCCTGCTCCATCCCGCTCAATGCAGTGCACAATGTGCACACTAAGAATGTGTCATTTGAACACATTTTGATTTGAGTAATGTACTGCCTATCTGAATATAATATAATTAAAATTGAGTGTTGTCAACACAAAGGAACTGAGCACTACTGAACACCTCTGAGCAAGCTGGTAAGGTGATGATGGACTGGGGGAACAGTGATGGGAATGAACCATCATCGTAGCAAGTAGTCTGTCACATTTTGTCACAATTACCTCACATTTTGTAAGTGATCAATTACTGTATATAGAAATCTGACACTAGTAAAGTCAGGGCGACTCTACACATCAAACTGACTCTAACTCCTCAGGTGAGGTACGAACCTGATCAACGCAGCTCCCGTTTCGTACCGGGGAACAAGAGCTGCGGACTAGTTTTCCGAATCCTCTTCAACAACCTCAATGGTTGCTTCGGGGGTTTCTTCAACCTCAGCAGCACGGCCCTTCGATTCTCGGGCCTTTCGCTTATTGCAGTCAGCAATCTGATGCTTACCACCGCAGAAGAGACAAAGGTTGTTCTTCATCCTTCTTTCCCGTTCGGAGGGAAGAACTTTACCATCTGCTCCTAGATGGTTGAACGCGGGGCGCTGACCGCCAGATTGGCCGGAATTCGAAGAATTCTGGGGCTTACCATTGTTGTTAGGCTTACCACCAGAGAAGGGTTTGGGTTTCGGCGTGAACGGCGCCGAAGAGCCCGAAGGCTGAGAATTGTTTTGCTGGTTAGTAGAACCAGTCTTAAAGTCCGAGGAACCCTTCTTTGGGTTCTGAGCAATAAAAGGCTTACCAGCCTCACGCTTTCTAGTTTCTTTGCGCTTCCAGTAGCGGTTGTCAATATGAAGAACTTCTAGATGATAAGCGGCGAGCGTCGCCGGCTCGGGCAACCGCGCCATTTTGTCCTTGATGCGTTCAGCCAGGCCTCGTCCATAAGCCCATTTCAGGGCGGCAGAATCCCAGTTGGTACTAGCAGCCAGGGTGTTGAACCGGATATTATACTTCCGGATGTTTTTGGTTTCCTTCATCTTCAGGTTACCGAGGGCATCTTCGGCCGCGCCTTGGGCGTCATAAATGCCGAAATTGTCCTGTAGCTCCTTTACAAGGGCTGTGAAGGACAACGTCCAGGCCGGCAGTGAGTCAAGATCCGGGTCAAGGATATCAGGGACAAACCATTCTTTGGCTGACCCACTGAGATAGGAAAGAGTGTAATTCACCTTCCATTGGTCGGTGAAATACTGGGGACGGTCATTGCCAGGGCGAGATTGACGAAGAACGTCTTGAGTTTTCGGGGGTCCGAACCGTCGAATACCTCAGGCTCCTTGACCTTGCTCTTGGATTCAGAGCTGTCAGAGGGACGTCCGAGTGCGGCGAGAACGGTACCGAGGGTTTCCATAGAAACCTTAAATCCCGATAGGAGATCCAACATAGCACGTTGCTCATTGGGGATGTCAGGAGAGTTGGAGGAACGAGGTCCACCAGGTCTGCCAGGACCGCCGGGACCGCCAGGTCCACTGGGGTCACCAGGCTCACCACGCGGTAAACCGCTGGAGTCGTCATCCAGGTCGTCATGATTATTGTCGGCGCCCGGATCGTCGGGGCCGACAGGAGGGTCTTGATCATTGTGATCACCAGTATCCAAATCAAAGTGAGGAGGTGGGTCACGAGGGGATTCAGAGGCAGCTCTGCGTTGGGGTTGTTTCCCCGTACGGCGAGCTATGGCTTGAAGGATGGGAGAATCAATTCGAGTAGTAGACCGGCCCCGAGCCGGAGCGACCACGGGGGGTTGTCCATGGTGAGGGGTCAGAACTTGGACAGGTTGTCCATCACTGGTAAACAAAGTACTGTACTCGAACTGCTGTTCCTCTTCCATGGCTTCAGGAAGAGTCGACGTAGTTGGGACTGTGGCTGGACCGAAACCGCGATTACGGCGACGTGGCTGACCGATGGCTGAGATGGATTCGGTAAAAGGGGCGAAAGATTGAGTTGTGGTGAAGAAAGTGTTTTCTTCGGAGTTAGCTCTGAATTGAGCTTGGGTTTTCAGAGGCATAAAAATGATATGTCAGTACGACGTTAACGGATTGAGTTTAATTATACTGTTAAGATCATGCACACCGTGTAACCGTGCCAGAGGTCACAGAGTGTCTAAGTGCGGAAGACAAGTGGGACAGTAGTGAAGTTATTAACAACACCGCCGTTACGCTGTTAGTCCCCGGAGATCAAGAGTATAGGAGGGAGGAGCTAAGTAGCAGCCAAGTCGGAGCGGCGTTATCACCGGTGACGAGGAGCGAGCCAAAGAACTTATAAGTCCAAAGGCTATAGAGAGAGTACTTCAAGGCGATGAGCCTGAAGACTTAGAGAGGAGCTAAGTTGAGAAGGGAGATCTAAGTTGATAATTAAACTGAAGAACTACAGTAGCGTACAAGCAGTATTTATATCTACGGAGCGGCGCAACGGTGCGGAGCGCCAGACTAACTACTAGGAGTTATACGTGTAGTCCTGCAGGGTAAAGTAAAAGACAATAAGGAGGGACTAGAATGAAAGGGTATGTGTAGCGAGAAAGAACAATAAGGAGAGATTACAATAAGAGGCAGATCTTCGGAACACTGAGCGGCGAAATGGAGGCCCGAGGCATGGACTTGACACACAGAAACAAGCACAAAGCACAGATAAAGGAAACAGTGATCTCAAACAACAGTGGGATAGCATCAGAGGCCAATCACACCAGTAATCAAAAGGGAATCTAGTTGCCCAATGACCAAGTTAGATAAGTAGTATCTAAGAGGATACAAGTACTTGCCTAGTTGCCCAATGACCAAGAGGTCAAGATGGGGAACTAGGATCTACCTACTGCTCTTTATATACTACTTCTGTCTAATGAGTAAGCGATTGTAAATAACAATGCGATATGGAACAAGAGTGAGGAATCAATATATACGAGTAATAATGAGCCGATAATGAATCATAACGAGAAGTACAATAAACATGTGAAAAGAGATTGATGGGAACACACTGCTGAGGGCACATCAAAGGGCGCATCATGAGACTTCATGACATTACCCCCTTCCTTAGAGTTGATGTCCCAGCAACTGATTCACTTTGGTGAAGTTGACCACTGGCTGCCATGGTAGTGAGTAAAAGATTGTTGCTGAAATTTTCCTTGGCGCATTTGGATGTGCTGCATAGGGGTTAATGGCTTCATTACTGGACCCCACCACATTCTCCTCATTTTCCCAGGTATCATGGCCTTCATCGTAGCCTTTCCACCGAACCAGGTACTGTAGCTTTTTCCACCGATCATAGATTCTGCTGTCCAGGATTTTGTTGACATCGTAAAATTCTTCACCATCAATAACCTCCAGCTCTGGCAGGGCTGGTAGTATTCCATTTACTTCATTGCCTTTCCAGGGTGCTAAGCGCTTGACATTGACGTTGTCATGGATCTTCATCCAGGTAGGCAATGCCAGTTGGTAGGTATGTTCCCCAGTCTTTTCAACAACCTTGAAGGGACCTAGTCGTCGACTTCCTAGTTTTTCACTTTTCTGACAAATCTTTAAGTTGTTGACTGAAAGCCATACTGGCTGACCGACTGTGAAGCTGGGCTGATTAGGATGCTCTGCAATTGTGTCTGCAATACGTTGTTTGCTCATGCGCAATGCTGCTTCTGCATCCTCTCGAGCGTGGCAGAGAGCCTCTAGTCGTTTTGCAATGGAGGGGTACTCTTTCCAGGACCCGATGGGAATGGAGAACTCTGGGGTGTAGCCATAGAGTACCTCGAAGGGTGATCTGTCATGAGCAAAATGTACCTGGGAGTTGATGACAAATTCGGCAGTTGGGAGAAGGTGATCCCAGTCATCCTGGTGGCAACTGATATACATTCGGATATAGCATTCGATTCTTGGTTGGCGCGTTCCGTTTGACCATTAGTTTCAGGATGGTACGACGTGGTTAGGGCAGATTCTATACCCAAATGGTTCAACAGAGCCCTCATGATGTCCGCAGCAAACTGTGGCCCTCGATCAGATATAAATCGTCTGGGGAGTCCATGTCAAGCCCATGCCTCGGGCCTCCATTCCGCCGCTCGGTATTCCGAAGATCTACCTTTTATTGTAATCTCTCCTTATTGTTCTTTCTCGCTACACATACCCTTTCATTCTAGTCTCTCCTTATTGTCTTTTACTTTACCCTGCAGGACTACACGTATAACTCCTAGTAGTTAGTCTGGCGCTCCGCACCGCTGCGCCGCTCCGTAGATATAAATACTGCTTGTACGCTACTGTAGTTCCTCAGTTTAATTATCAACTTAGATCTCCCTTCTCAACTTAGCTCCTCTCTAAGTCTTCAGGCTCAACGCCTTGAAGTACTCTCTCTACAGCCCTTGGACTTATAAGTCCTTTGGCTCGCTCTTTGTCACCGGCAATACCGCCGCTCCGACTTGGCTGCTACTTAGTTCCTCCCTCTTACACTTTTGACCTCCGGGGACTAACGGCGTAACGGCGGTGTTGTTAATAACTTCACTACTGTCCCACTCGTCTTCCGCACTTAGACACTCTGTGACCTTTGGCACGGTTACACGGTGTGCATGATCTTAACAGTCCATGTAACCGGAAGATCTCTTTGTAATAGAAATCGGCTACCCCTTCAGCAGTAATTTCAGTCGTAGTAGGGAAGCAATGGATCATTTTGGAGTAATGGTCTGAGAAGTTGATTACCGCATTGTGTCCGTCCTGCGTCATTGGTAATTCACCAATGTCTTGCCATGGTCCTCCTGGTACTGGTAATGGTTCTAGAGTTGACGGTGGTTGTGGCTGGACATGCCTTCGCTGGCAGCTGTCACATCCTTCCACATACTTATCAACAAAGGATCGAATGGTGGGCCACCAGAACTGTCGGCTAACCAGCTCCAGAGTGCAGTGTTTCCTGGGGTGTCCGGCCGTAGGAGCATCATGGCATTGTGCTACCACATCTTTGCATAGTTGAGGATTAGGTGGGACGTACACTCTGCCTTTGTAGTAGACAATTCCTTCCTTTTCTTCCCATTCGGCTAGTCCATTCACGAGTTTGTGGGGTCCATGTGTTTTCAACTTGCACAGCCCTTCAAGCACCTCGGACTCTTGTTCACTTGCCTTGCGAATGCATTCTTCGAGAGGGTTATGGAATAAAACCATAGTAGCCCCTCGAAGGAAGTGTTCTGGTCATAGCACTGTTTGCTGTTGGTTGTCATCAGCATCTGTTACTTTAAGCTGGGAGATTCGGGAGAGAGCATCTGCTTGCACATTTGCTTTACCAGCTCGGTGTGTGAGACCAAAATCAAATCGTGAAAGCCATAGAGTCCATTGTGCTTGTCGTCGGCTGAGGTCCTGGGCAGTTCGCCAATACTCAAGGTTCCGGTGATCTGTAATAATCTTGAAGGGGTTTGGAAGTCCTTCCAAAAAGTGTCGCCAGTCCTTTAGCGCTTCGATAATAGCTAACATCTCCCGGTCATATATTTCATAGTTCCTCTCAGCAGGGTCCATGGAGGCAGATCGGAACGCCACTGGGTGCCAGAGTCCGTCTCCCTGTTGCTGTAACAAGGCCCCTCCGGTTGCAAATCCTGAAGCATCTACTTCAATGCATGTCAGTTTGTTAGGGTCCCAGAGTACCAGGATTGGTGCGGTGACAAAGGCTTCTTTCAATGTGTCAAATGCTCCCTGTTCATTAGCTTGCCAAGACCATGCTACTCCCTTTTTGGTGAGGTCATTTAGTGGCCTAGCTTTCCCAGCAAACCCGTCAATGAAGTGTCTGTAGAAGTTGGCAAATCCCAGGAATCCCCGGTGACACGCCTAAATTTTGGCTAGACGTCTATGCTGTGAATTGTGACATTTTCACGTATAGATCCGTATCAAGAGGACTGTAATTAAGACCCAGATTGACAGTCAAAGTCAATACTGAATCAGTCTAGTAAGTTGAAGGGACCATATACCCATACTACTACAAGTTGGTTAGTTTACCCCTCCCCAATACTACCTTCGGATAGCAGTCTACCTGTTTGTCAAGCAGGATTATATCAGACTCGGACTACATCCGAAGGATGACCATTCACGTATGACATACCAAGGGTATTCTTATTGGACCTTACACTGGCAGGAGTTTGGAAGAAGTTACTCAAGTGACCATGAACCGAGGATTGACTCGAAATGACTTTCTAGAACTCAGGAATTATCAAATACTCCTTCTAGAACGAGATCATGCATTAATCTAAAAGACTGTGATTTAGTCTAAAAGACCAATCAGGTTGCATGATTGAGGAAAATGACTAGAAGAACGATCGAAGTACTGCGAGGCTCCGAAAACATATCAAATGAATGTCAAAGAGTCCTGGCATAGAAAATATTGAAGAATGCAATTAAATGAATACTATGCGTAACTCCCTTGATAGAGTATAGGCACATCTATTGAAAGAGAGAAACAATTAGTTTAATCCAGATGAATCAGATTGATAGGATTAGAATTGAGGAGAGCTGATTTGCCTCCGGACGAGGTGACAAATGATCAAAATAAGTGTGAACAGCAATGACAGTTGAACACCATTCGAGTCATTCTCCAAAACAATCAAATTAAATGAATAACAAAGTACCTACCTATGTTTGGAGGTATACTTGAATCTTGGAACTATTATGGACCAAATAAGGACATGTAGATTCAAATTAAATAGTATCTGACCGAGTGTAGAAGTTTCCTTGTGGTTCCGAACGTTTATTGTATTAAATTAATTGTACTGTGTGACTCTAGATTCTGTATGTATAAATAGCGATCCGATGTATCTGGAATACAAGTGATTTTGGGACGACGTTGCAGTGCTAATCCGTAAAAAGGAAAGACACACTCCCGCCAGACTGAAACCTCTTCGCTAGCAGCCATTCGGGCCCGGCACTTGTGAGTATAGGAACATCGTGTTCTGCTCCTTGTGACTGCGAGAAGTATATCCAGTTGTTGGGTATCCTTCGAACTTAAGATCAGTCATTGGTCTTAAGGGCAAATCACACTGTGTGGTTGTGCCAGCACATAGTTCTAGCCCTCCGTAGGGGTCTGTGTGTTTCGGTTTTAATTTACTTTGATTCAAACCCCCCAATTCTTGATATACCCATATCAATACAATCAAAGCACAAATCGTGCTGAACCTACCTTGATCAAAGGAATATACCAAATCCTTAGAACGATTCAAATTGATTGATCGAAGCTTTGTACTTAGCTCTCAAAAGCTTTGCGGAACCTTTGCCAATGCTACCCCTTGCTATTAAATAAATTTGATAGCAGTGAACTCGCATATTGTGTATTAGATTGGTTGGTTGGAGTGCCCATTAGATTCCTTCCTTTCTCTTTCACACAAAAATGAGGCAAGCTCGTTACCGGACATCGCAAAGGCAGATTGGGGTTGGCCAATTCTTTACTGCAGCAACTTTGACAGGGTCCATATGAACTTCTCCTTCACCGATAATCAGGCCCAAGTACTCGATAGAGGTTTGTTCAAATTCGCATTTCTCGGGACAGAGATAGAGGTCATTCTTGGCTAGTCGACCTAGGACTTGATGAACTACTTCCCGATGTTCGGTTAGGGACGAGGAGAAAATGAGGATATCATCCAGATATACAGCTACTTTTCCTGCTGCAATTAAATCAGCGAACATGGAGTTCATAAGCGCCTGGAACGTAGCTGGAGAATTGGTGAGACCAAAATACATGACTAGTGGTTCAAAGAGTCCTCGGTTGGTGGAGAAGGCTGCTTTCCATTCATGACCATCTTTGATTTGTACGTTATTGTAACCCCAACGCACGTCAAATTTGGTGAAATACTTAGCTTGTCTCAGGCAGTTGATGATGTCAGCAACCAGGGGGAGAGGGTAACGGTTCTTGATGGTGTATTCATTTAAGCGTCGGTAGTCCTGTATGAATCATAGTTTGCCATCCTTCCTTTTAATGAAGAACACAGGTGAGGAAAGGGGTGATTTGGACGGTCGAATGTACCCTTTTTGGAGATTGTCTTCCAAGAATCAGTCCAACTCTTCCTGCTCGTTAACTGACATCGGGTAGATTTTGGTACACATAGTTTCCGAAGCATCGGGTTTAAGATGGATTGCATGGTCCCAGGGCTTATGTTTGGGTAATCGTTCCGATTCCTTCTCCGAAAATACCTTGGCATGATGTCGATATGGCTCGGGTATCATTTCTTCAAAGGTTTTCTGAGGCTTATCCTTGTTCGCTGCTTCTGCCAGTTGTTGGGAATAGGTGTATCCAGCAGCGCACCACAGCTCCTCTGTTACTTCCTGGATAACCCCTGCGCGGAGCCAGGCACAACGTCATTTGCGATTTCCAGTCAGCCAGTATAGCGGACTTTCAGGTTCCTTGAAGGCTTCACCCTCTTCTTCAATGGTTTCTCAGTGAGTTTTACCTTTTGAAGTGGGGTTGGAAGGACTGCTGGATTCCTGGACCTGTTTCTCTTTGCTAGGTTCTGCAGTCTCTGTAGTAGCTCCTTGGCAACGGATCATGGGTGTCGTCGGGGTCTGGATTTGTCCATTCCGCCAGTTGATGTTGGGGTTTACCTTGCACAACCAGGGCAATATCTTCCGATCCAATGTTGGTGACAAGGAATTCCAGGATCTGGGGTTTGTTTTGATCTACCTTGGTTAGGAGTCGTGCAAAGTGGGTAATACGGCCGGCTAAATCGGTGATACCATCAATGTTATAGAGTTTGATGGGATGGGGTAGTGGCCTGATATAGACATGATGTCTGTTCACGAATTTCTGATGCAGGAAGAGACCAGTGGCCCCGGAGTCAATCATAGCTGCACTTGTTGTACTCCGGAATTGTCCTTTGAATTTTATCGGTAACGAGCTTTGCCTCATTGTTGTGTGAAAGTGAAAGGAAGGAGTCTAATGGGCACTCCAACCAACCAATCTAATACACAATATGCGAGTTCACTGCTATCAAATTTAGTTAATAGCAAGGGATAGCGTTGGCAAAGGTTCCGCAAAGCTTTGAGAGCTAAGTAAGAAGCTTTAATCGATTAATTTGAATCGTTCTAAGGATTCGATATATTCCTTTGATTAAGGTAGATTCAGCACGGTTTGTGCTTTGATTGTATTGATGTGGGTATATCAAGAATTGGGGGTTTGAATCAAAGTAAATTAAAACCGAAACACACAGACCCCTACGGAGGGCTAGAACTATGTGCTGGCACAACCACACAGCGTGATTTGCCCTTAAGACCAATGACTGATCTTAAGTTCGAAGGATACCCAACAACTGGATATACTTCTCGCAGTCACAAGGAGCAGAACACGATGTTCCTATACTCACAAGTGCCGGGCCCGAATGGCTGCTAGCGAAGAGGTTTCAGTCTGGCGGGAGTGTGTCTTTCCTTTTTATGGATTAGCACTGCAATGTCGTCCCAAAATCACTTGTATTCCAGATACATCGGATCGCTATTTATACATACAGAATATAGAGTCACACAGTACAATTAATTTAATACAATAAACGTTCAGAACCGCCAGGAAACTTCTACACTCCGTCAGACACCATTTAATTTGAATCTACATGTCCTTATTTGGCCCATATTGGTTCCAAGATTCTAGTATACCTCCAAACATAGGTAGGTACTTCGATATTCATTTAATTTAATTGTTTTTGGAGAATGACTCGAATGGTGCTCAGCTGTCATTGCTGTTCAACACTTACTTCGATCGTTTGTCACCTCGTCCGGAGGCAAATCAGCTCTCCTCAATTCTAATCCTATCAATCTGATTCATCTGGATTAAACTAATTGCTTCTCTCTTTCAATAGACACCCATTGTGCCTATACTATATCAAGGGAGTTACGCATAGTATTCATTTAATTGCATTCTTCAATATTTACTACATCAGGACTCTTTTGACATTCATTTGATATGTCTTCGGAGCCTCACAGTCTTTCAATCGTTCTTCTAGTCATTTTCCTCAATCATGCAACTGTATTGGTCTATTAGACTAAATCGCAGTCTTTTAGATTAATGCATGATCTCGTTCTAGAAAGAGTATTTGATAATTCCTGAGTTCTAGAAAGTCATTTTGAGTCAATCCTCGGTTCATGGTCACTTGAGTAACTTCTTCCAAACTCCTGCCAGTGTAAGGTCCAATAAGAATACCCTTGGTATGTCATACGTGAATGGTCATCCTTCAGATGTAGTCCGAGTCTGGTATAATCCCGCTTGACAAACAGGTAGACTGTTATCCGAAGGTAGTATCGGGGATGGGTAAACTAACCAACTTGTGGCAGTATGGGTATATGGTCCCTTCAACTTTATTAGACTGATTCAGTATTGACTTTGACTGTCAATCTGGGTCTCAATTACAGTCCTCTCAATACAAATCTATACGTGAAAATGTCACAATTCACAGCATAGACGTCTAGCCAAAATTTAGGCGTGTCATCCCCCCCAAACTAAAGAATTTGACCGTCCTCGGTCATTCGTAGGTTTGTATAGGGAAAGGATACCCAATCTGTTATTAGATTGATTTGACCAGACTATATCTCCTTTTAATGTAAATCACTGGGTTTGGATCTCTACTTCTCCGTGCTCTCCAATCAATTTGAATGCCCTCAAATGGGTTTCTAGCGCTCATTTTATCAATTTATTCACACGCCTGCTATGAATCGTAACAATTTAGCACTCGATTTGAATTGAATACTTTTTCGGTATTCATATCACGTTCGAAAATTTGATTCACAATCTTTTAATCATCTATTCACAGAACCAGCTTCCATTTCACGGAGAGCTGCTCTGATGTACGCGCTGATTCAGTGTGTACGTTTATTTGGTCCAGGGCACGGGGTTCAACAAATTTTTCGTTGAAGTCCGTTTTCTCCCTTCATTTCTTTCTTTCATCTGCTTCATCAAAATGGCTTCAACCTCGAGTCCAACTCGATCTTTGGCCGCAACCACGCTTCTTCCTACTTCTCTTATGGAAGCCCAGGTTATACTGGCGGGTCTCCAATCCAAATTGACTCTTCCTTTGTTTTTTGAAAGTCCCGTCTTTCAACGTCTTCAACAGGGCGACTATGTCCCTCCCGTCTTGGATTCCCAACATTTCCCGGATTATAACGGTCCTAGTTCTCTTCCTGCTTTCTCGTATCCTCGTTCTTTGGTCCCTTTTTGTTTTCCTCCCGAGAGTTTACTTCCATTGTCTGTGGCCTCTGGCCTGGACTTGTTTTGTTCTTCCCAAATGGCAATTCAAACTTTCCAGGTGTTAACAGATGATTCGCCATCTACAGAGCCACCGGAGGCTTATGAGGTATTCGAGGAGGCCGCTCCATTCTTAGTGCGTAAACAGATTTCCTCTCTCATTTCATTTCCACTAAAATGCCTTCACTCCAGATTTATATTCATGATTTCTGGATTGGTCAGGCCAATTGTCCTTTATTCGCGGAGCACATCCTTGCGACTGCTACATTTTTATCCCAAGGTCTTCCCGTGTTCCTTCATGATAATTTAGAACAGCAATGGGGCATTCCCCCCGATCATCGATCTCAGGCTTTGGTAAGTATGCCATTCAGCCTTTAATATTCTTTTCTCCTGATTCGGTTCTATAGGATTTCTTGAAATTCGAACAATTTCCGGCAATTCCTATTCCTTTCTGTTTACGTTTCCGCGAGGGAAGCGCCATGATGCGTCTGGTGCCTCCCAAAGAACTAGATCC